>WBMW01003182.1:93414-253055 GCA_013396635.1 Penelope pileata | reverse complement strand
AGCACAGCACGGCATGGCACAGCACAGCACAGCACAGCACAGCATGGCACAGCACAGCACAGCATAGCACAGCACGGCATGGCACAGCACAGCACGGCACGGCCGGCAGCCCCGCGCCTGCAGCCCCGCGGCCATCGCGGTGTTGTCTCCAGCCAAAGGCTCCCTGTGAACGTTGCTTAGTGCTGCTGCTGCTCGCGTCGTTGTTTTTCTTTCTGTTCTTGGTGTTCTGAAGCCAAATTACTGTGACTAATATACCGCTGTAAATTTCTGCAGCATCTACAGCGCTGCTGTCTGCATCTGATGCATGGTGTATTTGTAGTGGCTTTCTTTAAATATTGCAGCAGGAATGCCCCTTTTGTGTGTTGGCTTAGCATATGGCAAAGCATTTCTGTGAGGTGTAGTGGTACACAAGCAGGATGTTAACTCCTGTGTGTCGGACAAACGTCGGTGCTTCTTCATTGAAATGCTAAAGCGTTGATGCGCTGAGAGGAAAATGCTTTCATACATCTTTGAAGCCAAGATGATGCTCAAAAAAGAGAAAGTTATTCCATGTCTAACATTGATCTAAGTATGAATGGTGGAACCAATGTGTGAGCTGGTGCGTTTCTCTTTAGCTCTTCAGTACATTTTAAAGCCAGCATCCATATTCTGGTGCTGTGAGGGGCAGTGGCTGTTGTCTAATCCTGCTGATGCATTAAAAAGAGAGATTGTCCAAAAAAAAAAAAAATCCTTTTTATTTCTTAGCCTTTCTTTCCTTCTAATTTTCAGTGTGTAGTTGAGCCCAGGAATAATATATCTTGAAGACGTTATTGTGCTTTTTTTTTTTTTATACCAGCACAAGATTCTCGCGTAAAATTTTGCAGGTTGTAAAACATAGTTAATCCAGTTTAAAGTAACAAAAGGTGAAAAACAATATTATGCCAAATATGGAATATTGCTTCCTGTGGAGACTTTGGCTGGTCTGCAGTATGGTGCTTCACGGGTTCTCTTAGAGTGTTTTTTTCTGTATCTAATCCTTACCTGTTTCTTGTTTTCAGACCGCAGAATGGTTCTATGATCCTGTACAATAGGAAGAAGGTGAAATACAGGAAAGATGGATATTGCTGGAAAAAAAGGAAAGATGGGAAAACCACCAGAGAGGATCACATGAAGCTGAAAGTCCAAGGAGTGGAGGTAGGAGAACAGAAGGACTCTTTGCATGATAGGTGGGCTGGAAAGCAGTGGCTCCCCAAAATATTTGATGTGACCTTTGTCAATATGTTTGAAACAATGTTTGTATTTGCTGAAATCCAGCTTTATTTTTTATGCCAAGAAAAAAATATGTGTTCTTTATTACTACTTTGAGCAAAATTTGAGCCTGACATTAGCGTGGTGCTGCTGCTCTTTAGTTGTCACGAGGCCGCATAACTGCGCTGCTGGAGGCACCGAGGTGTCTTTACGCCGGGCAGCGCTCGTGTGTGCTGGAGCACGGCTTCACGGGGCGGCCAGGCGTCCGGGTGGGCTGCTGGGCACTCACAGCTGTTCTCTCTCCTTCTGGCCTGTGAGCTGTGTGTGTATCTGATTGGTTCTCACCAAGTACCAGGTAGCTTTTCGTAGTAATTGCCGTCGTTTTACATATGCTTATTAAGTGCTCCTCTTACAACATGCAGAAGTAGAATGTTATTGAATTTAGACCAGAATCAGACTCTGCTTCACAGAATGCTTTGAAAGAAACCTCTGCTCTACGGATGTTGCTTAGGGATTCGGAAAAAACAGGTGGGTGATTTCACCTGACACAGTATTTCTGGAATAAGCCTGTTTATTCTAAAATATGTCATTGTTTGACATAACTATTTTCTTAAACTCTGTGTATGAAGAAGGAGGTATTTCATTGCAACAATCACTTCTGATGCACAAATGTGGATAAAAAATATTTTTATTATTATTATTTTATTAAATGGGAATTGTGTATTCTGATAGTTGAAGTTCAAATACAAAGCTAGTTCTTAAGACAACAAGAGTGCATTCCCTGCATTTATGCTGACCTTTGGGCCAAAAGGGTGTTAAGATGTTTGATGGTAGAATTTAGCTTTGTTATCAAGAAATGCTCTGATTTCAGCAAACGAATAGTGGAGTTGTAAGGGTATCTATTTATATAAGCTATATTGATTTTTGTAGTTAATAGACTGTGAGCATCACTGTGGGTCTGAGGCTGCACCCAGTTATGCAGGCATAGCACAGAATAATTTGTGGTGTTCAGAGTAATTGGTGTCATTCAGGGAGCAGCAGGGCCCAGCCTGCTCCCTCGAGGTGTGCCGTCTCCAGCTGCAATGGAGCTCATGTCGCTCGGCCTCGCCTAGCACCGAGTGCCAGGGTGCAGAAATACTGACCTTGGTTGCATGTAGATCCAAAAGACGCGAAACCTTAAGCACCTCTGGAGAAAGGTCAGCTTTTTCCAGACGTGTAGGACATGTGGCCTCTGGGAGCTGCGCGTGGGACCCCTGGCTGCTGCTCCCACTCGCCCTGGCTCTGCAGAGCAACCATCCCTCGCGGCTCGGTCCCCACGTCCATCCCTCCTGCTTACCTCCCTGGGAGCTGCAGAGCTCTCCGTGTGAGCTCCGGGCATGGAAGCTCTCTGACACCACCCTGACAGCCATGCTTGTGTCTGCTCACATGGAATTAAGCTTTCTGGGGTCTGGGTGCGTGGCACCCTGTGGTCCCCAGATCCAACACCTCAGGGTTGGTGCTGGTTTCTGACATCTGCGCCGCGCTGCCGAATTGAGCGTGCGGCGTTTGGAACAGTTGAGTGCGTGGAATACGTTTCATGCTCACGCTTCCTTCTGGGTAATTTGTCATTCTTACATTCTGTCTGTTTTAATGAGGTTTTTGGTTTTAAAATAGTATTAAATGGATTGCATTATATTACACCAGGGAGACATAACTTTGTTCCATAATTTTTACATCCAATAACAATGTTTTATTATGACAAGCTAAAAAAAAATTCAGCATAATAGAAATTGTGCTTTGTTTTTGTTTAGGGTTTGCAGAGTGGGATGTAATTAACTTCCATGAGCTTTAACAATGCAGAATACCAAAGCCTGTGCCACGAAGTTTAGCTATAGGACAGTGACCATTGACTACAACACATATACATTATTTAATAAATACATCCTGACATTTTTTCAAAAATGGAGTGATCAGCCATTGGTACCCAACTCCTTGCCTGTCTGTGCCTACCACATTTAAGTCAAATAGTCCTACACTGAACCAATAATTTCTATTTTGTTGCAGTCTATCTTCTAGAAAGTGACAAACCTTAATTTGAATGTACCAATGGATGGAGAATGCACAAATTTGAAGGTTTCTTCCAGTGGTTGATCACATTCACCACTTAAGAAAATAAGTGTCAAAGTAATTTCCTTGCAATTTGAATGTTCTGGGTTCAGCCACTCTTCCTTATGCCTATCTCCAATTATAGAGCCTTGGTATTTAGTCTCCAAGCAGATGCTTATGCCCTGTATCCAAGCCATCTCTCAGTCTTCTTACCGTGAAGCCGAATGGATGGAGTGCCGAGTCCCTGGGTTTGCTGGATGTGGGCTGGGCCTGTGCTGCGGAGCCGAGGTGGCCGGGCTCCCGGCAGGTGACGCGATGGCTGAGCATAAATTTGGCTCCTGCATCAATGCTGTGAACAATTAATGGAATTTGTATTGGCGCCCCAAACTGGTGGCACACAATTTCTACATAAATCGATATATTAAGTTGCAAAAGGGGAGATGATCCAGATTGATCATCTAAGCGTTGAAAATAAATTAACATTTTTTCCCTCAGGGTATCAGGACACACAAAGGAAGCGATGATTCAAATAGCGGTGATTGACGTAAGGAAAGACAGGAGAAAATAAACTCATATGAACGCCCAAATAGAGATTCAGGCTGAGATCAAAAAGTTAACTCAGCATGCAGCTGGAGGTGGAGGAGTTGGGCCCATTGCAGGAATCTCTCTTGCACTTTGAGTATGTCCCCCTTCACTTGTCTTTCAGCTTTGTTGACTTAATTCCAGCTAAAGCAGACAAAAGTGAATGTTAATAAGTAACAGCCTGGGTCTGACACACTGCTCACTGCGTCCCTGTGTTGCCTGAAGGCCAGAGGCCGTGTTTCCCTGCAGGATGAGCTCCGGCTCACTCCGCCTCGCTGCACCGCAGGCGGTTTTCTCTCCAGCCTGCTCTCATGTCCTGTTGCTACCTGAGATCTCGTTTTGCTGACAGTGCTGCATCTAATAATTAGTACAGATCTGAGTTCTGAACCATGTAGAAAAAGTTAATTTTCTCGACCTCAAAATGTTACTTGGAAAAAATTATATCTTTTAACCTTTTTAATTACTAGATGAGTAGCTACTTCACGCATTGAGGTATGGGCTTATGTTTCTGATACCATCCTAATTGGAAATGATGCTCTTTACTTGGACACAGGCAACAAATTTAAAATAATAAAAAAGTGCTCTTTTAAAAGTTGGAATGATATTGTTGTTAACCACGTTAGAGTTTAACAGGGCATGAAATAACTGTCTGCCTCGTGGCACTGCCAGATCACGTCCGCTGCTCTTGCAGCCAGAAGATAAATAGGTATCGTGGTCGTGCTGATGGAAAAGTACAGAGGCAGCCAGGAGCAGGGATGGTATCCAAATCAAGTTCTGAGAGTGGCAGTTAGCAGGCAAGAAGGAGAAACATGCTGGCACATGAAGGCGCTGACCAGCCGGTTCTGAAGTGCTGTTGGTGTGCGTAGATTTTATAATTAATTACTCTCTGAGTTTGATAAATGTAATGGCTTCTTCATCTTTCCATGTTTTGGGTAAGATTAAAAAAAAAAAAAAAGATATTTTTAAACAAGTTTACCACAGATAGGTGGGGATTTTCTTGTCTGTCAGTACCATATAGAAGAATTTGATGAGCGTGCATGGACAAAGGAGGTAATGAAATCTAGAAAATCTCGAAAGAGGAGGAAACTGATGAATCAAGCAGATGTTAAATGGTAACTGCCTGAAATAATAAGCTGTTGCCTTACTTAGCATCACTATGAGTACAGGCTTTGGATGTTACTTGGTTAATCTGGTGCACAATCCTCTTAGAAAATGCTTGATAAACCAGGAAGAAGTTAATTTGGCCTGTCCTTAATATACATCTTTGTGCAATTCTTTGTGGAATCTATTAAAAATCTCCAGTCCGTGATCCTTTTTAAAATTCTAATTAATTAGGATCCCTGGTGATATGTTCCTAATCAATTCACATAATTAAAAATTTTAACTAATAAATAATAGTAAGGAGTCAGTTGAAATAGCTGTCAGATGCTGCCAGCCCGGTGCTGCCGCGCGTTTGCAGATGGGCGCGGGCCGTGCGCTCGCCTCCTCCTGTGCGTGCGTCTCTGCAGGTGTCTGTGGACGCTCACCTGAACTCGTTGTGAATGGCTTCCAACGCTAAAATCAGGTTGTGTTTGTACAGGAAGTATCCCTGTGCTCTAAAGGCTGGCACAGATGCTCTTGCTCTTTATCCTATAGCGAAGATAGCTTTGTTCATTCCAAATCCCGCTGCCTGAAAGGAGTTGGGGAAAATGGCTCTCCTAGACTTGGGGCAGAGCACGGCCCGCTGCGTGCGCATGAGCAGCGTTGCTGTGTGCAGCTCTGCCAAATTGCTGCTACGAACCTGGTGCCCTACAGAAAAATCAATGATTGTAGCAGCGGCAGCAGCATTAATTGTGCACCCTCTCGTTTCCGTGCTCGTGTGGCAGAGGGAGCAGCGCTGTCAGCTGGGCCATGAGGGCCTCCTCCAGCAGCCCTGGTTCGTTAGCGGGTGGCTCATCAGCTCGGAGCTCGTCTGAGACCGCTGGGTGAGGGTTGGAGAGATCAGAGGAGAAGGTGAACGTGTTAAGCTCATATATTTGAGATATCTTTTTCTCTACTGTGTAGATGTATCTCAGTACAATGTGACAATCTTTATGAATTCCTTTAAAAAAAAAAAAGGTAAAACTTGATTTAATTCTTATTAAGAGAGAAACTCCCTTGTGGGGTTAGAGATGCAGAATATCCATTTTGTATGCAGGACTTGTATTTAATTATTATCATAACAGTCCCTTAACACTGTTACAGATTAGTCCACAAGGACATGAATGGAAATTTTAGATTATTCAATTACTACATAAACCCTGGAACATCACTGTCAGAACTTCACAAAAGGTTTCCTTAGCACGCTGTGTACCCAAACCTGACGTTACCTGGGCTGTGATGTGACCTCGGTGGTCGCAGCGTGATCTGCTCTTGCAGCCCGTGAGCTGGGAGGATAGCTAGGGTGACTTTTTCTTTTAGTAAATGACCGGATGGGCTTTTCCGCATTATGTACAATAACCCATCGCGGAACATTAAACTAAAATGTTTTTGCCTTTCAGTTCCCAGTCAGTGGAATTTCTGTGTGAGTTATTACCAGGGGGTGAAAGCAGGCAGCGACTTCTGAGACCGCACGCTCAGGCAGCACTAATCTTGTAAACTATTCCTAGGACAGTCTGATCCAATTCGCTTTAATTTACACGGGCTCTGCTCACCCTCAGAGGTGAGCTGTGTAGTTTGCAAACTAATTAGGATTACATTGTTCAGTCAGGCTGCTTAATGCATTCCAGAAAAATACTGCAGAATGGCTTTGGAGAAGAAATTAGAGTTTAATGTGAAAGGCTTTCTGAAAATATTACACACATATGTGCATACATTAACACAAAAAAGCACAGCCCTGAAATCAAAAGAGAAGAATTGCCCGGGAGCAGTGACAGTTCCTATACAAATCTATTCTTTATCATTGCTATTAAGGATTTTTCACTTAGGTCGCTTTAAAGACTTAACTTCTGCCGTATGATTTCTAACCAGAATCTCCCTTCATCTCCCATAATTCATTGGAGGGCACGGGGTATGTGAACATTCCCAGTTACGGTTTGGGTCCCGCATCTCTAATTTCCAACTCGTTAGCAGAACTCACGGCTCCAATTGATCTTCAGAACTTCTGCTCGGAGGACACTTTCTCTGCAGCGCAGGGGCTGGTGCAGGCTGCGGGCTGCACGTACCGAGAGGCTCAGGCTGCTCCTGCCCCTCCATGCCAGCAGCTGCATCCTGCCCTGCACCCCGTGCTCCCCCTGCCCTGGCGGGGCGGGCCGGTCGGCACAGCCCCTGGGCCGCCCTGTGGGGCACACAGGGCTGCCAGCAGCCCTCCCTGCCCAGCAGCTGTAGCACCACCAGGCATGAGCTCCTGGCACTGGCCAGCTGACATCTGCTGCGTAATCTCCTGCTCGTGCATAAACCCCTGGGGTGCATTCTCTCTTTGTCCTGTGGTGTTGGCATGGCAGCAGCAGGCAGCTAGTGTCTGCTGCGTTCACCTCTGCTGTTCTTTCCACCCATCCCGACAGCGACTGCAATGGGCGAACGCATGTTACAGAGATGGGACAGGTGTTGACTTGTGAGTTCAGAGGTTCCAGTGCTAAGTCCCGCAGCCGGTGTTTGGCACGCAGTGCTGCGGTCGCTGTGGCAGGTAGTGACCCACGTGGCTGGGAGTGCTGGGAAATGGAGGAGCTGCTGTTTGGTTTCTGGGGGAAATACGGATTGTCTTGAAATCTGGAATGAGTTGCCTGAGATTCCCTTCTGAAGGGAACATACATATCAGCCATTCGTTTTCTGTGCTGGGATCCTGATGTATGCATTTGCAGTAACATAAACTCACAGCAAATGTTTGCAGGTTTTGGCATCATTTTCTGGCACCCTGTGTGTGTCGAACAGCTTTTATTCTGCAGCAAACCTGTACCGCACCCAGCCCTTTAGGCGTTGTGGCTTATTGCACAGTTTGTAACTTCCAGCAGTACGAGCCTTCTCCATATCTGCCTGTCTGCCAACAGGAGGTTCTGCGGAGATGGGGCTGGTGGGTATCTGTGGGTATGTTCTGAGTGCGATCACTGCAAAGATTTATTGCTGTTGTCTACGATGTTGTCTTTTTTTCTTTTTTTTTTTTATATAAGATGCTTTAATATGCATAAATGTTATGATTTGTTGTGTTGGTTTATAAAGTTTTAGCAACATTTGGATGCTGATAAGTCTGTTGTGTTCAGCACACGTTACTACTTGTTGTTGTTCTGTGAGTCATTCCAAAGATGCACGTGGCATGGTGCGTTTGTCCCCTGCTGCCTGGGGCGCTCCCCGCTCTGCTGCGGTGCTGCAGGGGCGGTGGGAAGGGGCTGGGTTCTGGGGTCAGCGCAGGGGCAGTGCGTGGGGTGGGAGCTGCTGCTTGGCGTGGGTTTGCAGTAACTGCTCAGGTAATTGCTTTGTAATTGACTGCATCACCCCTCTTTCCTGTTTAATAAATAGCACGAGTAAAGCTGAACCACGTGTGGTAGGACTGTAATTCAAATTCCATTCGCCGAAGTCTGAATGTTTTTCATTTAGCATGTAAGGGCAGTTTCTATGTAAATTATTCCAAAAGAACCTCAGTGGACTAATGACATTAGCGTCTGGATAGATTGAAATTGTTTGAGTAATTGATGCTACAACTGCATCACACACTGCGGGGAAAAGGAAGAAGCCGGTGCTGCGCGTTTGCGCACCTGCGTGCTGGGAGCGGGTCGGGAGCAGAGGGTGCGGGGCAGTGGGGGCGAAGAGTGGGAGAGCCGAGCCCCAGCTGAGCACCTGAAATAGCCCTGAGCACCCCGCGGGTACCGTTCCTCTGGACAGCGCCCGTACCTGGCGCGATGCTCTAACAGAACCGCCTCACGGCTGCCGCGTCCGGGGAGCCTCGCAGAGCTGCCGTCGCCTTCTGCCGTCGCCATGAAATAAACCTGGCATCCTGGGGCAGCTGCAGGTCTGTCCCATCCCGTCCCGTCCTGTCCCATCCCATGAGGTGAGCAGGTGCTGAACGGAGCACTCTCCTTCCTGACTCCATTTCACAGAACACAAATATCCATGTGTCCTTTCAAAGGAGGAGAAATGATTTATTAATTAGTGATCCTGTAAATTGTAAGAAAGTTGGTAGATGAGGAATTCTCCTTGCTATTTAGCGGTCCTCATTAAGTGAAATATTAGAGCAGCACTGACAGGAAAGGAGCTGACAGCCCCGCTCTGCCCGGACCGTGGGGTTGGTGTCACCCAAAAGACTGCAGCGCAAATGCACGTTGACATTTATATTGACTATTTCCATTTAGAGAAATTTGAAATTAAATATATTTTCTGCTGGCTCTGTGGAAAAATCCATTTATGAAAGCAAAATCCAATAGGAGATCTAAAGATTGGTGGCCAGAAATGAAATATTTTGAGAATAAAATGTATGGAGATTGGATTTCTGGATCTATGCTCTGTTTGACATGCTGGGGGCTGGAGATGGAAGCGGAGGTTTATTGCTCTGAACTTTATCCCAGTGGTTGCAATTTAGATGAGGAACTTTAAAGCAAAACAGAATAAATGGTACTGCTGGGGTCAGAGACGATATTCTGCGTTTACTTTTCCTGACCGCCTTTAATTCTGTAGGTGTCATTACATGCACACGAGAGATGCGGTGCGGGCTGGGCTCTGTGGGCTGGGTTTCTGCACCCACGGTTGCCCTGCAGTGGACACGAGGTCTCCAGCTCCCAGCGCGGCGGCTGCAGCTGACTGCCCGCCCTGTGCCGGGCACTGCAGGCGGCAGCTGGAGGGCTGAGCTCCCCCACGCTGCCTGTGCGTGCCCGCCGTGGCCCAGCAGCCCTGACCGCAGCACTGCGAGGGGCTCCGCGCTGCTCGGGGGAGCTTCCCTTCTTCCTGCAGGGATCTGCACCGCTGCACAGAGGATGCCGGCGGCGGAGCAGCGTGTGTCTTGTTGTCTTGTAATTGCAGTGTTGGCCGTGACGGAGATAAGAACTTCCCCTGGAAAGGAGGAACTTCTGCGTCGCTCTATGATGCTTCTGTTTTTTCCGTGTGATTTTATTTATTTGTTTATTTCGTGGCGTGTCAGGAAGGAAATCAAATCTCATCTGCTGTATTGCTGCTAATTTGGTATGCATCAGACATACGTTAAACATTTTAATTTCCTGAGTGTTTGTATTTGGAAGACAGAAGTGGACATTGGGAGGGGAGACAGCAGGATCAGGGCCATGTGCAGAGAGGGCTGAAGGCTCTGGAGTTCCTAGCTGAAACAGGAGAGCTCTGAATGTCCCCCCGTGCTGTGTGAACTTTGCCATCTCTGTCACAGACGGGGGTTCTGTTCTGTTCCAGCCTGGCTGGTGTATGTGAGGAGGCCAACATGAGTACCTTCTGAGTCTGTGGTTAAAAATTCTTTGTATTGTGCACAGTTACTGCATTTTGGTCCGTAACTGTAAATATAGATAGGTACTGGGGAAAAAAAAAGAAGAAAGATCTCATCTGTGCAGCTCCTGACTGTCAGAGCCGGCACCAGCCCTGAGCCCTCACCGCGCTGCACTGGCGGCTCTGCGGCACGGCTGCCCTCAGCCAGGAGACAATTTCTGTCATATAACAGAGGATATTTAACACAGTTAGTAATGGAGAAGCTGAGAAAACAGGATTTTGGTTTGGCAGTTGTCTGTACGTATACACGTTGTGGGCTTTTATTTACTCACCTTTGCTACAGACGAGATGAGCCAGTGTTTGCAGATCTCCTGGAAATGCAGAGTATAACTGCCAGCGAGTACCCTATTGTCAGGAATGAAACAGAAGTAAGAGAAATGGAATGTGATTGGCCCAGGAATGCCGTCACCACAGATCTGTGGCATTTTGAAAGGATCTGTCTGCTGATACGCCTGATCTCCAGAAAGTATGAAGATCCCTTCAGTTCAGAAATGGTTTTAGAGAGCTTCTGAGGGCATCCTGGCTGACAGCATTAATACTTGTGACTTTCTGGAATGAGGGTTTTGTGAAAACTTTGTAACATCAGATTTTAAAAGAAAACCTGTTCATCTGTATTGTACCTCATGCCTAAACTCGTTCCCACTGTTAAAGCCAGATTCAGCGGATGCAGGGTGACGCTTGGGGTTCTGGAGGTTACTTGGTGCATGCTGATACCTCTTCTGCCTGTTCTGAAGTGTCTGTGGCAAATGCATATACCTGCTCTTAACGAGAAAGTTGCATGTGTGAAGTTTGGAGAACTTGAATCCTCTGAGGTCTAGGTGGGATGCTTTCAGTGCTGCTTGGTGCTGTGCATCTGTGAGCAGCAGACGGTGAGAGTTATCGGTTCAGCTGGATGCTTTGTCAGATTTTTATATATAGTCTCCCTTCAGTGCCCAACTGTTTGCAAAATAAAAAGTGCCTCAAGAAGCTCTTGGAAAATAACCTTGTTGCAAAAGCATTGCAAAAAAGGACCAGAACAAGCAAACATCTTAAACAAAAAAAGCACAAATGAGGTGTCAGCCCATGCTAGCATCGCTGAAAGGATGGCTGGTGACGGATGGAGCAGGGCCGAGGCCGCTGGTGTTTCCAGTCACAGCATGCTGGATTTGAGGCCATACAGGCAGCCGTCTAACAACCCAAATATCTATTTCTTTGAATAAATTAACAGTCATTCTGGTGGGATGTAGGTGAATGATGGCGGTTCAGCGCCTCCAGGAGATGCACAGCAGCTTGCAGCGTGAGCTGTCCCAGAGCTCGGAGGAGCTGGTAACCACGGCTCAGGGATCTGCTTTGCAGCAGCTGTTCTTGCTGGGTCTGGGTCAAATTTAAAAAAAATAAAAAATGAGAAAAATCTCAGGGGAGGGGGACTGTGTTGTATCAATTCTACAACCAGAAAGCACAAGTGGCCCTATCAGCAATTAAGGTAATGTAGGAAATGTAAATGATTGTATTTGAGGAAAAAAAATTTCTGCTCCCTGCTCATCTTAGAAATGCCATGGACATTAGGTCATGTTCAGCAATCGCCTCATTTTGACAAAATCTCCATGATAATCGTATGATAATGTACTCATTCATTTCGGTGTTTCCATATTTCTGCTGCCATCGCGTGGCGGCCGCGGAGGAGCAGCGCCGGGGCAGCGTCCTGCGACGGGAGCGCAGCCGGGGGCCGCGCAGCCGCGTGCTGACCTGTGCGAGTGCCCCCCCCAGCACGGTCGGTGCTCGTCCCTCGCTCGTGCCTAGGGCGAGGTGCACTCTCCTGCTCCTAACAGTGGCATTCAAAGCCGTTCTGTCCCGAGCCTCCGTCTGCCCGCGCACGCTCCGCTCGCTGCGAGCCGCTCGCTGTCCCTGGCCCAGCAGCCGCAGGGCTGCCCGCAGCCTCCTGGCGCCGCCGCTCAGCCTCCCCGCGGGTCTCAGCTGGACGGTGCTCGTGCCCCTCCGCACTGTGCAGCTTCGTTCCCCCTCCCCTTCTCTTCCTCACCATTTTGTACTCTAGATTTACAGGCACATGTTTTGCACTGTAAAGTAGTAGGATAGAACAAATTCGCATGTGTCACTTAAGAATCTCTGGAAAGAGCTCGGAATTCTGCTGGCATCTTCTGGCAGCCTCATCCTGGGAGAGGCACCGTCGCCTCCTGGATGAGCTGCTGGGAACACCCAGCTGCCTTTGGGGTCTGCGGTGCTCCACGAGGCGACGAACCCCCCCATGACTGCCAGTGTTCCCTTTCTATGGAGTGTCTGCCAGAGCACGGTGAGAAACAGCATGCCAGCCCTAGGCAACCTGGCGAGGCTGCAGTTTTTTACTCCTTTTTCTGCATTGGGATGAGAAGAAAATTGTTTTTGTGCAAGACAGACCTGCGTTCATGTTCCGGTTTCTGCTCTGACCCAAAGCAGAAGCTTTGACTCTTGGCTAACCTGTATGAGACCTTTCATGGAAAGCTTAACTACCTGAATGCTTCCGTTAAGCACTTGAGGGTGTTGAACAGTGCTGACCTGTGAGATCGGGACCTTTCCTCATCGCTGGCTGAGAAACCTTTGGCTCCTTTCTCTTAGCTGTTATTTAACTGCTTATGAGAATAAATACCAAGAACTTAGTACTGACACAGATCTTACAGATTAGAACCAAGGGAAACTTTAAGTTCATTTGCAAGGGCAAAGCTTCAGTATTCGGTTGAGTTCTAATGACCCCAGCTGGCACAGCCCCGAGCTGGTGGAGGCGGTCCCACGGAGCTCCCGAAGTGCTGCGCTCGGAGGCGATGCCCAGGGGACCCTGAGGCTGCCTCCCCCCGGTGCGCTCAGAACAGCCCCTGCATGTCTGCATGGAGCCAATTCTTGTTGCTTATTGCAGCAATGTGGTGTATTTTTCCATAAAAAGGCCCCATGCTACTGAAGACTGCAACATTTTAGAGTGTTATAAATGTTTCTGAAGATTATGTCTTCTGTCTGACCTAAGTATATTTTATAATACTATGTGGGTGTTTCTGTTTATGGTTACACTTTGCCTGCAGTTTTTATGTGCCTGTTGCCATAAACAAATTTTGAAGAAATGAGAAAGAAAAAATGTAGGTATAGTTAAGCACTGGAAGTTCTGTGGTTCTGCTGCACTGGCTGCTGTTCCTGCTGCTGCTACTCTTCTGTGCCTATGACGTAAACAATTGCTCTGCCCTTCCCTTGCCCTTCTGACAGTCAGGCTCATGTCCTCCTGGGGGACAGCTTCCCAGGCAGTGTGTCAGGTCACCTGCCCTGGCCAGGACAATTTATTTTTGTTTATTTGTACTAAGTAGAAGCATGCTTCTTTGATTAAAAAGATGACATACCTCCTCCTCTGCTGCCTCTCCTGCACTGCATCACCTCCCTTCATGTGTGTCCTCCTAGGCAGGAGGTTTTGTCCAACACTCATCAGACTTAATTTTTAACAGCAATTTGTCTTTGTTCAGCTTTTTGTAGGCTATAAGACAAAGAATTGCCACCCTCTTTGGAGAACAAATGAATGGTATCAAACATAAAACTTTTCCCAAAATGCTGAGCTCCATGCTGACAGCAGGCACAGGAGCACTGCTGGATGGGACCAGCCGTGCTGTGCAGTGTCTGTAGTGCACGATACAGGCCAGGGGAACAGGTACAGCTCTCTCAACTAATTATTCAGATGTCTGCTTATAGTGTACCTGTTAGGATTTTGACATCCACCTTTCTTGACACACAACTGCTGCTGAGGGTATTTGGCTCGGCTTGTGCTTTGACTTTCATGAGTTCAAGCTGCGTACAGTGACCTTGTGTGCAGAGGGACAAACATCAGGAGCCCAGGAGAGTGCCTTAGGTTTTGGTCACTAGCAGTAATGCTTTTTTGGTTCATTGCTTTGTTATCATTTTATCATGACACCTAAATAAAGGAGAATCAATTGTTTCTTGTGTTGGCATCCACAGCCGTCAGTGAGAGACTGGCAAAACTGCACCACACAGTGCTTTCAGATTAAAGTTTGATGATAGGATACACGGTGGATAAAAATAAGTTTTGAGCATCGACAGCAGCACATTGAATTGAAGTATTTGAGAAACACCCATCTAGAAACAGTTTGTTTCTTTTCTCCAAAGTTTTCTTGAGATGCTTTTAGATTTCAGTGTTTTTCTAATGTTTCCTTGTTATAACAACAAAGAATACATTCATGATTACAAAAACGTGGTCAATTTTTGTGTTAAATCATGAAATTTATTGAGAGTGCTTCCTAAGCTTTCTGTCCCTGGCTCTAGGCTCTGGGGAACAAAGCCACGATCCTTCCATTTCCATCCTTATGGCACGCAGAGTGGGCAGAGAAAGTTCCCAGACTCAGAGACCTTTCAATATTTATTTCTTCACACTTTTGAATTAACACTTTTTTGAACTACTGTAATTGTATAAAATATACGGAAAGGTTTTGATTGCAAATCTAAAATCTGAAGATTTATTTATAGCTGGAGGGCATTGGAATTTAATACTTATGTGTTCTCATGTCAATTCAAAGCATTTAAAAATCCAGCAGCGATTGAGATGGTTCTATATATAGCAACTTTATTTGAATAGTCTACATAGCTTTCAAAGTAAATATTAATTCCATTATGCTACAAACTGTTATTTATCATGACAGAAAGCCATAAAGTTATTTTACTAGAATATAGCCAGTAAATTGCACATCCTAGATGAGATGCAGCACACATGGAATTTCAGCAGCAATTACCCAACATACTTTATACAAGTCAGTATTAAACATACTTAACTGTGAGTTGCAGCTGAAGCTCATGCAGAAAATCCTCTCTAACAAGTATCCACCCAACCCAACGTATCAGTGGAAGACGTTCCTCAGACTGCAGTGGGCATGGCCAGAATCAGAGACCAAAGTGCACAGAGCCACAGAGCAGTAACTCATCGATAGTGCTCCTTGTGTTTATGTTTGACTTCTTTAATTACCTAAATTACTCATTAAAAGTACCTTACAATTGCCTGACTCTGAGGTATTGCAAGAAGTCTAGGTTTTAATTATGGGTTTTTTTTTTTAGACATAGTACATTTAGACTTGTACAAAGCAATTATTTAAAAAGATTGATTTTTACTAATTGTTGTTCTGAATGAAGATAGGTGTCCTGTCTAGGGGTGTGGGCTGCTGGTGGAAGTGGCCAGAGCAGCATTTGTCAGGCACAAGCAGTGGTGCACAGAGACACACCTCACCCTGCAGTGCTGCATGCTCTTTTTTTGCTGTGGAAATTAACATGCAAACCTGAAAGCAAAAGGCGTAATATTAATAAATATTTTGCTTATTTACATGAAAACCAGGAAGAGGAGAGGCTTAGCTTTGTGTATAAGATCAGCTAGGTTGCTTTCAATACCTGAAAGATTCAAACCATGAGACCATCACTGGGGGACTGTTCAGATATCAAAGAAACTTGTCAGTATGCAACCAACTAATATTTGAATTGTAAAAACATCTTTGAAATTGCTCATATGTTCATTAAACAAACAAAATCCCAAGTGATTTAGAAATAGTTCGTATTTTTAATGTTAGATTATCAAAATCAAAGAAAAATGTATAATGATTGTTGAAAGTCCATTTTGGGAGGAGAAACCCAAGCAAAAGATTGTTAGCTGTAATGCTTCGCAAAATCTTATAACCAGAAGGGTACATTAATTAAAATATAGTTTACAAGGTCAGTAAGAACTACTGTGATCATCTGACTTGCATAACACAAATCAGAAAATTCGACCTGGTGATTTCTGATTTAAGCCTTTAGCTTCTTGTTGAGCTATTCTTCATCTTATAAAAAGATGTTGGCCGTGATTTACAGATATGAAATGATGCAGAATCTGCTGCAATCTGTCAGACTGGTGAGTTAGCATGGAAAGAGGCAAAAAGTTCAGGAAATCAGTATATGTGACTAGTGCAAATGCAGGTTGTAGTGCTCAGGGTTTGTAACAGATGACTTATTCCTCTCCTAAGTGAGGAGAAGGAGTTGCTCAAGTAGGGTGCCCTTCGTATTGGGCTGCTAACAAGGCAGAGGGAAAAACAGTCAAACCAGCAAGCCAATTCCCACCCCAGATGATATGAAGTTGCTTGACATGCTGTACTTCAACACAAGTTTAGTTGAGTACAAATATGCCCAGATGCCTCGGAAATTGGAACAATACAAGAGGGAAAATTTGAATGTCAAAAGGCTGCTGACAGATTGTCTTTGTCAGGAGTGTATATCTGAGTCTGGAAGGTCTGGGAGTTCAGCGCAGGAGCATGAGTCAAGGCCGTGGCCTGTTCAGTCCCTTTGGCAAGAAACATGAAACCTAACTGAGAGAGCTGGTCAAAAACCGGAACCTGAATTTTAATATGTGTCTATAAAATGTTTGTGATGGTGTTGCATAACAGATAGGTCAATTCTCATACTTTCTCATGTGCCATATTAGTTCTTTTATGTATTATTTCTGATCTGATAGAACATAAGCAACAAGCCCTGCACACATACTCAAGTTAATGTTATCTCTTCCTATGGAGATCATAATTTTAGATAAGGGGCATGCAAAGGTTGGAAAAGTAGAAGCTCTAAATATAGAAGAAATATTAATGCATGAGCTCCAAGCCGTTATTGGTTAGCTTATTTCTTAGAGGCATCACAGCAGAGGGAACAGTCCAGTAGCACGTAAAATGCTGAGACTGCTTCCTCCCCAAACAGTCCTGTCTTCCCTCTTGTTTTAAAACATTTTTGTCACTCTTTCTAGAACAATACTCGTGTTTTCCTGTTCATTACAAATGTTGTTGCTAAAAGCCTTCCTATACACTGCTTTAGTGTTCTTTCAGATGCTTCCCTCTGACCATTTAAACCTGTTCAGAATTGTCCTTGCCTGTCGTCCTGGTTCCGTCACCTTTTTTGAATCCAATTAGTGGCATCTTGGCTCTTTCTGTATATTTTTCAAGGCCCTCCTCTTCACCTTTCATGATTTAAGGTTTTGCTCCTTTCACGCTTTTGTCCTCATTTCTTGCTTGGTTCTGTAATCCCCTTCACTCCTTCCACTTCCATCTCCTGGCCCATCGTCCCCCACTGTTTCCAACCCTGTCTGTCTGAGATTATCTTGAGCATCTTTTCTTCCTTTGTCCTTGTATGCCTTCTCTGTGCTACACTGCGCATTCTTTGGGGCACAAATGTGCCTTCTTTTTTGGAGAGTGTTGTGTACGTCTACAGGCTGTATAAATGATTAACCACACTGACGATAAAATGTAGGGCATGATGTGTTTTTGGATAGGAACTACATTGCCATTGAGAATACGCTGTGCTTCAAGTGATGCAGATGTCTTTCACCAAGTAAAAGGAATGCCTCGGACCTTCATAAAGTCCTGTTTTTATAGCAAGAGGCTCACATAACAAACAAGTCCTTGAAGTGCTTCATCTTTACAGGCAAGGGGGTTTGTTATGTGTAAACAGAACCAGCTCCAGATCTGGTTTTCAGGGTTTCCTCCCCAAGGACCTGCTGAGTGGGGTGGGGGCCTTCTTGCCCCACTTCTGCAGAAGGAGAACACTGATTTATTAACCAGCACTGGGAGCCAAGGCTCCTTTGGAGCTGAACTAGAAGCAGAAACATATCCAAGTTGCTAGTCGTAAAGTGCTGGAAGAGGTCATGACTGGGAGACTGTGTAATAGACTGCTCTGGAAACTGTGAATTTGAGGGCTTGATTTCTGGGGTATTTGGCTAAGGCTCGGGATCTGGAGGCACCGCAGTGGCTGTGGTGGCACCGGGTGGCTGTGCAGCCGCCGCTCCAGCAGCCTGGGAGGCTGCTCCTGCCCCTCAGGAAGGGCCTTGCTGCAGGCGCGCGCAGCGCCGCGCCCGCCCCGCCTGAGGGAGCCGGGGGGGCAGCCTGGGCGCGAGGCCTGAGGGCGGGCGCTGAGGACGGCAGCAGGCGCAGGGCCGCAGTCCTGCAGAGCAGAGCTGAAGGTCGTGTTTGGAAGATTTGGGAAACAAAGGTAAACGGCAGAGTTGATTTCCTGTGCCTTCCCTGTGTAATTAATCAGCAGTTACAGCCTGTCAGGCTAAATGGGGAACAACACGTTTCTGTCATCTCAGCAGCTTTGGTTGAGATGTTTCCCCACAGGTCAAGCTGGCAAATATAATCAGGTTTTGTTTCCTTTTTATAGCTTCTTCCCTGTGGTTAGCAAATTAAGGAATCAGGCAAACCTGACAGAAATAGTGCATGCTGTAGGAAAGTGAACTTCTCCATTCTAGAGCTGTGTGAAATTCTCAGGAAACACCGAAAATGTATGAAAGGAAGCAACAAGTGTCCAAAAGTGCAGAAAAGTGAAGCTCAGTAAGGTCAAGATAAAAGTTCTGAACTCCTCCTTAGCAGTAGGCCTCCTCACAAAGTGCTGCCTTTGATCTTTATCAGTCTGGGGAAATACGCACCTACCTTAGAACAGAATGCGTCACAAATTATTGGCAGAACCCCAGTTTTGCCTGTGAATTACACTGTGCTGGCGGTGTCTGCTCATCATCTGGGCTGGTACATGCCAGGTGCTTTGCTTTTCCTGTAAATGCTGTGTGTGGGCACATAGTATATGTGCCGTGGACAGGGCTTTAGGTCTTAGATTTATTGCACTCTGGAAGCTTATTCTTTGTATTCGGGTTGATTTCAGTATCTCCCACCGGAGATTTGAATTCTATGTGAAGATGTACTTCAGTGCACCTAAAGTAAGTGAAGAGCTGCTGGAAAATATAAAGCAATTATTTAATCATGTTGATTTGTGATAATTAGTTGTTAGGGTTACTGAGGCCACAGGAAATTAAGTTGCAGCAGTCTCTTGTATCATCTCATTTCGTTTTGCCTGTTTTAAACCCTGCTGCAATCTGAAGCTCTCTCTGCTGCCTGACCAGCCCACCGGCTGCGCTGCGCTGCGCTGCCAGCTGCGAGCAGAGGTGCCTCGTTCGGGCAGCACCAGCTGCACTGGGAGCCTGGAGTCACCAGAGCTGCCATTGCTGACTGTTATGATTCTCAACTACATTTTTGTGGCAGAAGCTGGAAAGTACTACTGGTGTGTAAATTGTCTATCTCCTGAAGAAAGCTAGGCTGGTTGAGGAGCTGTGTTTGTGCTTGTGCAGTGCTGCTCCCTGTTCTTCACAGCCTCCTGCTTTGGGATTGGAAGTACATTTGTCTAGTACTGTCCAATAGTACTTGCATATTTTCAGTTCTCGCTAACACATTGTTGCCTTGTCCTGTGTTTAGGTGTGTTCACTAATGCACACCAAGAGGTACACAGTTAGAGGAAAGAAGGAGAGAGTTTCACAAAGTAAAAACAAAATTACAAGTGTCAGTGATTTTGCTTGCATTCTGCCCATGCTGCTGGAAGCGTGTAAGATGTTCCAGTCTTCCTTTTCAACAGCAAAGAGCAGGTGTTTGTGATCATCTTAAGATGTTCAAGTTCTCATATCTTGGCTATGGTTCTGTACTAGTGTTAATGTTGCTTTGTAGCTCATGGTACAACAGTTAGACCCTATTCTTGATGGTACAGGTATGGATTGGTTAATTGCTTGCTGCATGCCAACAGAAATAGCAATAATTAGTTTTAAGCAGGCTACTGAATCCAGCATTGCCTTGAATAAATGGCAGAGCCTTGTTTTTCATTCAGACTTTTGCTGAATGTGTCGTCTGACACGTTGCCTGATGAACAGTATTGTGCAGTGGATCCTTGTTGGCTTTGGCTGATTTATTGTCATTTTTTACCACTAAAATTTACTTGAGAATCAAGCCTAGTGTAATAAAATCACCCTCAAAAACACAGAAGTGTCTGAGTAAGAGGAGTATTAAAACCCCCCATACTTTAGTGCCCTGATAAAGTGTTTTCTACTAGGAACTTGGAGGAATGCACTTATTTTATGAATGACTTTAGGGAGAGAAAAAATCCCCACCAGGAAACCATCAGGGAGGATGGATTTTATTATATTTTGTCAGTAAACAAAAATTGGTACATTTAATACTTGCGCAGATCCTGTGGGATCTCTCTGACTAATGCAAAATGACAGTTGTCACAATATTCTGCACAAATATCAGTCTATTAGCAGGTGTCTGTTCTGTTTTTAATGTAATCCCACCTATCGTGCTAAGAGGGAGAAATGGATGATCGATGGACTTTACACCTATATCTATCATTTACATTGTTTTGACATTTATAAGAATGCAAGGATTTTAATACACTCACTGGCTTAGCACTGTAATTGTTATTCATGTAATTTAGCTGCAGAGCGCAGATTGACAGCGTGATATCGAGCTGATTGCTGAGTGGCACTGCATAGTGACGCAAGCGTCGGTGACTTCATGCAGTGGCAGTGCATGTTTTTGAGCAGATCATACTTTAGGATCAAACCAAGGTGCAAGATTTTGATTTTGGTGAGAGTAAAAAGTTAAAAATTAATTAGGAGGACTTGTAACACCTGATTCAATGGCAACTGCACATGTCAGTAAGACCACCTCACATCACACGTCCGTATACTTACAGGCAGTTTCTTTAGTTACAGCTTTACATGATCAGATATTAAGCAAACATTCCGATGTTGCTGTTTTTTCATTGTGGATAACTTGAGCCTTTGCTGTAAGAATTTGCGTGTATACGTATCTATTTATATACATATATATTTATATGGCTATAATTTACTTGCACACATTTAATGAATTATTCATGAGGGAGGTTTGAATTTCACTTCATCAACATCTTGCTTAACACAGACTGTAAATGTATTTATAGCCTCAGAGGTAGGAATCCACCGTGCTCTTGGACACGTGCACTGGCAGAGCAGCCTCACTGGGGGCTGGGTGCAGTGGGACCATTGCCTCTGCCCCAGCCCAGCAGGACACAGGTTTCTGCTGCACCCACCAAACCCACCCCCATGCCCTGCCATGGGGACCCACATCCACTTGATGAGAAGCTCACACAATTTGAGAGCTAAAACCCCCATATAGAGGTCTTAATATAACAAGGCACAAATTTTGAATTCCCTGTAGCATTTGTGAAGACTGCTTGTTTCAGGAACCTGAATATGAAGAGCCCTGGAAAGAGCACTCTCTGGCAGACACCTTCTACATCTCAGTGATTCTAATAACTGCGTAGCTGTAATATTGACCTCCAGTGGAACATGCAATCTGATGTATTTACATGCAGTGCCGAGTGTAAGCAGCCTCAGACTGCCTTTCTCTGACTATTGAATAAAGCATTTTTTGTAGCCTGCTCACAATCTTCTGACTGTGTTTACATTTTAATAGACAGTGCTGTGGAATAGAACATATTTTTATTGCTTGCATTTATTAATAAGAGCAAAAACGAAGTGCCTGGTTGCAGCTTTGCAGAGAATACTCTTCTATGTAATCAGTACATTAAACCGTTTAGTGGAAAATACCACAGAGTTTTAACTTGTCAGATAACCATGTTGTGTCAGCATTTGATTGCTTATATACATTAGCAGAAAAAAATGTATTTAAAAATGAAATTTTCAGCAGTGTCAGCACAGCAGAAAATGAGCCGGAAGCTGAAAGCTGTATCCCTTTGTCCCGTGCCAAAAGGGAGACCTGTACTGTGCTCAGACCTAACAAAACAAAGTGTGTAGGCTTGTTTATTCAAAATATGTTGCAATCAAAGCGCGGTGTGCCTTCATAATAGCATTTGAGGCACTTTGTCTGGTACTGAAAGAAGTTTAGAAGGAAAGTAAATGTATCCCGGCTAAATGCTCCTTGGTGCCACTCCGTCAGCGGGGAAACCCTGATTTGTGCGGGAGAAACAGTTTACATGCTGTAACTCATCCCTGTGTGATGCTCCCCTAGTGCTGCTATAAGCAGGAAGGACCTGCTCATTCTTGTGTGTGCTTAACGTCAGCTTTCCCTGGTGCTGGAGATCCAGCCATCTCTGTTGCTTGTGTAATACAATATCAGCCGAGTCAGCTACTGCTATGCTGCACAGACCAAGCTGCCAGATTTTCCCCTAGGGAAGTCTCTCCTTCCTCTCCTAGCATTCCCAGAAGACAGCCAATTAAAACTACAGATGCAATTTAAAAATACACTTGCCAGATGTTTGTTTAAAATGACCTATAACTGGCAGCAAAAATAGAAAAGGCCGAACATGTTTGATTCCATAGTGTAACCTTTTTGTAGGCTGCCATTCTGTATGCTAATGGAGCACAGCTGAATTTCCAAGCCAGACCTGCCAGGCCATAAAACAAACTGCTTTGAAAGCAATGCATCAGTAATTCTTATCACCTGGCATCTGGAGCGCTGTGAAAGCCGACTCTCTAACTAGAACATGGCATAGCATGATTTAGGAGGAAGCTCTGATTTTGCAATCTGCGGGCAATTTAGGCTGATGGATCTGCTTGCTAAAGCTAATACAGGTCTGCTCAGGACAAACAGTTTTGTCTGCAGAACCCCTGCTGTGAAACATTTCAGTACTGATTTGACTGAAGTGTGACACTGACAGATGACCAATGTCCCAACAGTTGCATGATGCTCACTTATTTGGGTACTTTAAAAAGCTGAACCAAAGTTTTGGGGTCAAATATTGAATTGTTATTTGTACTTTGTTTTCCACTGAAAATAAATGAATGTTGATGAATATATAATCAAATTTTTTTAAAGTGAATTGACTTTGTGTTTTGTTTAGTATAAAAAATTATATACAACAAATGCCTATTGACATGTTTATCAAAGAAAAAGTAGGGATCAAATTATAGTGAAAATAGCTATTTTTCAATATATAGCCTTTCAAGCCACTTCCATAGCTGGTGTTGGGCAGCCTTTAGATAGTGCTCCTGTGAAGTATCAGCTTATTGTCCTGTGCATTTTTCAGCCAGTCTTTGACATGTATTTGATACACTGTGACTTGAGCTGGAGTGTGTTCTTCACCTGGGAAAAATTAAGGCAGCGGGAACAAATTGCAGGGAAATGAAAAGAGGCAGTAGGACACAGCCCCCTCGGTGTCACACAGCTGCATCCAAGCTCGGGCGCTCTCCCTGCTGTGGTTTCCTGGGCTGATGGCTCTTCCCTGCCTTCCCGCACTGGCTGTGTTAGCAGTGTCTTCTGATCATGCTGGTTCTTCTTTAAACATTTTAACTGGGAAGATGTGAGATTAAAGGCTGGTAAGGAAATAACAATGTAACTTAATGGGACTTTAAAACAGCAGTACATTTTGACCTTCAAAGTGAACTCACCTATATGATCTTTAGTTTTGGAAATAAGCCTTTCCTGCAGACAAAGTGACATTTTGAGGCTGTTGGGCATTAAAGAGANTTTTACCAAACTCCGCTTGCATTCTCTCTCACCTTCCCACTCGATTGTGCTTCCCTGCCCCTGCACTCTTCCCCCTTGTCCTGGCGATGTGAACGAGGTGCTGGCAGCTGTGTGGCAGAGCAGAGCTCAGCCTGGTGCTGGAGGAGGCTGGCATGGAGCAGCGGGCAGCCCTGAAATCCACACTTCTCTTGGCTGGCTGCTGATGCCAGGGCAGGAAAAGCAGGCATGATCTGAACCAGGTTTCTGTGTAGAGCTGGCAGCGGTTGCTCCCTGCATGCTCTGCCCACGCATGGCAATGTCGGGGAACGGCTGCTGCTGCACATGGCTTCTCTTTGCAGCTGGCATTCTGGCTGCAGAAAGAATTCCTCGCTCCAGTACTTCCTCCCTGGGAGCTGCTCTAACACAGCTGCAGAAAGGCACCAGGCAGTCACAGGGGCTCTCCATTCATGTCAGCCCAGTGCACTTGTGTGAGCAGGAGGTGAGAGTACGTGCTGGGGTGTCTCTGCAGGGAATGAGGGTGTGAGAGCAGCTGTCTTAACAGTATTCTGAGAAAAAGTGATTTTTGGTGTTCTGAAAACAAAAATGTTTCAAGATTTGCTGCAAAGTTCTTGCTTGTTTCCCCCACACATCTCTTTTTATGTAATTGCTACATCCAAAGGGGCCCTGGTTAGGAGAATGCATAAAAATTCATAGCAATCCATTTTAAATAAAAATTATGCAAAAATAATGGTAAATACATCAAAGTATAAATTGGATCCCAGGTAGATGCACAGTCTACTAGCTGGTCAATGTTTTTCTTTCTTGTGCAACCTTCTCCTTTTGTCATCTCTGAAATGGTCCTTTCCTGTGACTTCTTTCTTGTTAGGTGTATGGAGCTGTACACAGCAACAAACCTTGGCGTAGCTCTGGCGTTACGGTTATTCCAGCTGTTTGGAGGAGGGCACACGTTGTCCTGTCCAGTTGTCCTTTTGGAGTACACAGCTTCACAAGCACTGAACGTTAATTGCATGAAAGTTAAAAACTAAACCTGACCACTGACCCGAATAGATCCGATAGCCTGCTTTTCTGGGTGTACAAGAGGAATACTTGCATGTGTCTACCAACAAACAGCAGAAGTCACTGGGGAGAGAAGCTTTTCTGGAGGAAACAGAAGAGTGCTGGAGC
The DNA here is from genome assembly GCA_013396635.1 of Penelope pileata. Taxonomy (NCBI): domain Eukaryota; kingdom Metazoa; phylum Chordata; class Aves; order Galliformes; family Cracidae; genus Penelope; species Penelope pileata. The sequence goes on along the minus strand of WBMW01003182.1, from coordinate 228,261 downwards.
AGGGCATGCTGCATGCTCCTCTGTGGGGCCAAGCTGTGGGAAGCACAGCACATACAGAAACACGTGCCCTCCTGGAAAAAGAGGAACAGGGAGTCAAAAACATTGGAGGTCCTTCAGATTCTGAAATGCCTGACACTAAGGGGCTGAGGGTGGGCAATTAGCATTGAGGAACAATTGATGCTGGTAAATCAAAGGAAGGCATTTTGTATTCAAACTGCAAGGTCACCTAGTTCACAGAGACGTTCTAGTAGGAGGCTGCAGGACTGCAGCTGCTCAGTGCAGAAGAGTTCTTGTCAAGTCTCGCTGGCCAGTGGTGGCACAGCGCGAGACGTGCTGGAAATGAATGTGTGACTGTTCTCCCTCCTCATAAACATCATCTGCATGCATTATCTGCAGGCAGCCTCGGCTCAGCAGTTTGGTCAGAGTCCAGTGGTTCTCTGCAGAATGCTAAATCATGTCTGTCTTGGTCTGGGCTTTTTGCCCTCTCCGAGGAGTAAATAAGACTCTGAAAGGGACAAATGTCGTGGCTCGCACAGCAAAATGAAGTTTAAATGCATTAATAGTAACATAAATGCTTATTATAAACTGAGAGCTCTATAAAATGAGAAGGTATTTAACTTTTTGATGTTAAGAGGTCTCATTTTATGTCAGCTGTTGAAAAACATAGCGTCACAGGGATTCGTTCTTATTTCTTAACACTGCTCTATATTTCTGAATTTCAGCAGGGCTGTTCCTAATTTACCTGGTTGCAGCTGAATTCAGAAATGGGTTCTGAATACACAGGGTTTTTTTTTTCCCTTGTCTCAGCTCCAGATGACAAAAGTAATCCAGAGACAAGGTGCAGAACCTGCTCAGTGTCACGTACAGCGTACATGCAGTTCCTTCCTCTGGTTCTGCTGTCGTTATGTTCATGTGAGCTCAGTTGCTTGTGTTGGTCTTACCCATTAAGACACATATTAACTATTGTGTGCACAGGTTTGCAGCCCAGTACTTTGCTTCTTACTCCTTCTCAGAGAAGTTGGTAATCATTCCTGCACAATACAACTCAACTCTGACCGAGACCTTTTCCATCCTGCTTTAACAATCTTTGTTGGCAAGCCCTGATATCATGGTGAGATGCAAGACTGGATATTGTGGAAATGTTTCCACCATGCCAACTGGTCTGATTGCCGAGGAGTGGTAGGCACGTTCACTTTGTATTTAACACCTTTAGTATTCTGTAATGGAGAGTTTTTCTGTACGTGAAGCATTAAAAACAGATTGCACTTACAGCTTGCATGTCCCGAAGCAGTAAGTGCCTGCATGTGGAACCCGTCCTGGAGGTCGTCTGCCAGGGCTTCTGTTCTGAGACACTTTGGCACGAGGAGTTATTATCTTATATATGTATATATATATATAAAATATATTTTTTTATTATTGCATATAATATTATTGCATATATATGAATGCGCATTTCTGATGCAGGGGAGACCTCTGTGTTCCCTGACTGGTGTTGAAGGGAGAGCATATCTGCCTTCCTTACCTGCGCCAGCGCTTGGGGTTCTCTGTCCAGCCCCCATGTACTCAAGCCAATGCAGTGCAGAGACTGCGCTCGTCACCAGGAGATACATCGTGCTGTGCCTTCTCTTTAGCTGTATGGTAAAGCACAGCACAAGAGCTTGAGAAAGTAGAGATTGATAAGGTACATGAACTTATTCACAGTGTGAATTGAAAGTTTATCGGTTTTATTTCCAAGCAGTGCAGTCAGTCTTGATTAGGTTCACATACTGCTGGGAAAGATGAACAGGGAGGAAAGCCACTTGTCAGGTGAGGCAGTTTCCCAGCATGGCAGCAAGGCTCTAACCCAGCTTTGTCTTTAAAACCAGTGATCCTGAGCGTTGCCAGTGAGACCAGACTAAGCAGACTATGTGGTTTGAAAATGTTTATTTGAGAGGTTTTTAAAAATAACTTTGAATATACTGTGCAATTTAATTTTGTTATTACTTTCTTGGTGTACCGTTAGGACTTCTGTTTTCTCCTCAAACTTCTGCATTGGACTTCTGAATAGTGTGTTGAGCATTCTGTGTTTTCTGCAGGGCATGTAGGAAGGTGGCATCCTGTGTTAGAGGTCAGTCTGAGACTTGTGTCAATGGCAATAGGATTTGCACTGCTTGCTGCTCATGAACTCGCCTGAGGCTGCATTGCCTTACGAAGGACTGAGTGTCATAGACACCACAGGGCCCTGCTCTGATATTAATGAGTTTAGATGCCCCCGTCCCATTATGGCTCAGCAGTGATCTACTGCTTGAATAAGTGAACTCCTTTGAAATCATTTTCCAAATTTTATTCTGGTGAGAACATTTCAGTCTTTCTGCCCAGGAGTCTGACAAAGTAGCAAATGCAGACTTTTCTAACCAAGTGGACTGGAATGTGCATGATTTCTTTTTATCCATGAAAATTATTTTTTTTGTCTGCATTTCTGATTGCTTTTCATATGCTCCAGCTGCTTAATCAATGAAATCTGAGCATGCTGATTATTAAGGCTGCCACAGTGGCCCTTGGGCCTAGTGATGCTGGCCTTACTTCTTAGGACACACATCACACAGCAAAAGCCCTGAGGATCTTTTCCTCTGACCTCACTCACCACTAAAATACTGTTCTGTGGATATCAAATGAAAAGAGTATAACCTTATTTTTTGAAAGATCAGCCAGTCGAGCCCAGAGGTGTAATAAAATTCCAAACTTTGCTTGTAGGAATCATCTTTTATAAGTAATATTTTTCAGAGTTAAGTGGTAGGTACACAGTTGTGAGATAAAATATCAAGGCTCAGTGCCGTGAAGCTGTGCAGGGTTTCACGTTGTGGTGGTGACTCGGTTTCATTAGGAGGGTGAGGTGATGTAAAGATGTCCCTTTTGCTGTGGAAGCACTCCAACATACCGGCTAACTCTGACAGTCCTGCTGCTGGTCCTTTAGTAATGAGAGGTGGTATGAGTCTACACTGGTGCTCTCCGTAAAAGCATTCAGACAGATTTTTGGTCGGAAGCTCTCTTTCTCAAGGTGGAGATGCTTTCCAGCTGCGCCCGTTAATCTGGAGAGCTGCAGACACCTGGGCTTGTTACTGGGGTTAGTGTGAGGCAGCGGTGTTGTGCCACCCCGGCACCGGTTGGCTGCGGGGATCCCGCTCCATGCCGGCTGCACGAGTTTGTGTGGCATGAGGGGAGAAGATAAAGCAGCCGAGCAGCGGGTTGAGTTTTGTAATTACAGTCTGTGCTCTGACCAGTATTTGGTAAATGGAGAAAGTGTTTTTTCCTCATGCATAGGGGCAGTGTTGTTTTTCAGGCACAAAGCGGATTGTCTGTTGCCAAAACAGAGCCTCGCCCTCTGCCTGTAGGTCTGTGCCACTCGCAGCTGCGTGCCCTAGCGTGCTTACAGCCGGGTGGTTTTAGACAGCAAATCCAAACTGTGATATGAACTCGGCCGTTAGAATTCTGTGCTTTTGCGTGTTAATGGCAGCACAGAATAGTGATAATTATATGAAGCATCGTTTAACATCATTGTGGTGTGCTGTGTGTTCATTTATACACGTTTTCTTTCATAGCAGAACCGAAACTCTAAAACACATAGTTAGAATATCCCGTGGCTCTTACTCACTGGGTTGTAAGTATTGTAGTTCTACTTATTGTACCGTCAGCCATTTTCGGAGTTACCCAAGGGACTTCCCATTTCTTTTTATTCCTTGGTTCACCCTTCTGATATTACAAAGATAGTTGAAAGGAAAGCAGTGAAAGTGGTTGACTGTGAAAAGCAATGTGTAACCATGCCCTGAGTTCCTGGGAGGACGCATGTGAAAACGGTGTGAATTCAGATAGGGGGAGGAGAGTCTGTGGATGGGAATAGCAGAAGTTCTTACCAGCAGATCTTATTTCCCTGCAGTACAACTGCTGGGATGGCTGCTCAGGGCTCCTGTCTGTGAAGGCACTCGGGCTATAAACAGTGCAGTGCCTTCCAGCTGAGTCTCGCTGTTTTCCAAGTCAGTTATTACAGAAGTGGGTACCACATCATGGCGGCAGTGCTGGGAGCCAGTAGTGTATTTTTAGTGGATGTGTACTGTCAATATTTTGTCTGTGTGTAAAGTGCATACGGTACAAAAGTTAAATCAACATTTTGAAGTTGTTAACGTATGGAAGTGGAATAAACTATTTGCTAATTTTTTTCCTTAACCTTGTGATTTTGTAGTTCCGGATTAAATCTGAAAGCAAGGATTTCTGCATGCATGCAGTGTGTTCTAGGCCCTGGCAGTAGGGTCTCAGTTCCATGATGCATGCCAGCTGGCCTTGCACCATCAGAAGAAAGCACAGAAAGCATTTTGTACTTCCTGGAGGTTTTCTACTCCACGCACAGAGCTATGAGTAAACCACAGCATTGTGAAATAAGCTGTTATATATTACTTTGGTTTGACATTTATGGAAGTGTAAACATTGTGGTGTTACAGCCAAATCATACAGTGTAGACCGAGGGAAAAAGCAAGCTGAGGGTGCATGAGTGAAAGGAGCCTTTATACAAGAGAACAAAGCGATGTGCTCTGGCTTTGAATAGCGCGGGCTATAAAACAGAAAAGCAAAGAGCAGAAAATTGAAACCATCATGGAAGTGTCAGGTCTGGGGCATTTAATACAAAAGTCTGTCCTGATAAATAAGTGGCACATGCTTAGGGTATGGTGGATCAACACAGGACTGGGGGAGGCATTTAGTGCATTAAGCTCTTACACCATTGAGGCTTTTTGTGAGGTACTGAATCACAGAGAATAGAGATGCTTCTGGAAATCCTGGGAGAGGACTCTGTTCCATTACCTTCTGAGCTGTTGCACAGAGGAAAATTTATTCTTATCTCTCTGGCTGTGCTTGGAAATCATTGCACAGCCTCCACAGGACGTCCTCTAAAATTGCGTATTGCTTGGACTTTGGTCTGGCATGCTGCTGGCACACCAAGAGGGGTCTGTCTTCCAGGCTGGGCTGCACTGGTGTCTCTGCTTCCTTAAGTCTAGAATAGTGTGGCACGTTCTCTGGGATTGGTTCAATAGTGGAAGCTAACCTTTCTCCGCTCAGTTTGTAGCTCTTGCTCCGTACTGCTGCCCCTGCCACTCCCTGCTCTGCTTTTACTGAGGAGCTGGTGTTTGTTCCTGCTGAGCAGAGCAGCCCCGGCACCTCTTGCACACCAGGGTTGTTCCTCCGGGCTGCTGCCTGGGGCCATTCAGTGCCGGTGCAGTTGTGCGCTTGGAAGGCGGCACTGGCATCCCACCAAGTGTCATCCCGAGTGCGGAGTTCTCCCGGGGCCTCTCAGTGCCTCACCCAGCCAGCAGGTGTGCAGCCACTCCTTGACATTCGGGTGCCGTGAGGTCCAGCTTACCTCTTGAAATACATGGAAAAAACTCAAGCTTTAGTTTTGGGGCAGCTGGCAAATTAAAATAAGGGACTGCGAAAAATTTTCCTTTCCGTAAGGTTTTCGCTGTTCTCCAATTACTTAGGGAGCAATCTAGTTCTTTTCATTACTTGATGATGGAAAGTACTGTGGTTTTGATTTATTGTTTATGTGGTCACGTTTCTTCTGTCCTTATGAGTTCAGGTAAAGCTTTGTGAATGGCATGAAAAATAAAAACTTTTTTCCAAACATAAGGAATTTTCTTGGATAAAAAAGCAGAGTAGCCTATATATGTCTGGGACGTTTACAGATCCTGTCGATCTATATGCAGAACTTACCGTCTCTAAAATGAACTTTATTTTATACGTACTGGTAATCATCATTAAAGGCAGAAGTAAAAAGCCCACCGTCGTGCCCTCCGACTCCTGCTGGCTCTGGGGGAGCCCTTGGTGCTTTCGCTGCATGTGGTTGAAGTCCTGACTTGCTAAACGAGATGTGACCTTGAAGTAAATTTGTCTGTTATCTGGAAGTCATGCAAGCAGATATTAAAAATGGACTTTATTTTATTTTACAAGGAGTCAGGGCACATCAGACTGCTAATAGTTAGTAATAAGCTTACCTCTGCCTGACTACTTTTTATGGTGTTTTTATTTTTATTGATGTAACCATGCTTATGCCCATCATTCCTCGGAGGCAATCATGGGGATACTGTAACAAAAATGTTTCTTATTTTGTCAGTGGTATCTTCCAGGTTTTATTTTGGCGTGACAGTCTTTAGCAGTGGCATCAATATTGTCTAAGATCGTCTTTCTGATTGCTGACACCTGAAGCTAGGAAAAATGGATTGCACATTATTCCCTCTAGTAAAAAATCAACAGCAACAACAACAAACAACTGGCAAAACACATCTGCATTTCAGATTTTAACTTAACACAAACAGGTCTGCTGCAGTTATGTTTTTGTGAAAATAACGCAAAGAGATACCAAAATAAAGCAAAAAATATGAACAAATGCAGATCAGACTTCATGGACTTCTGTTTGCTGTATGTCTTAGTGCTCTGTATTTTGCACGTTTTCCATGGACTTGCTGGGATGTGTATCCTCAAAAAGTGCTGCACAACCTGTTGGAATCACTTTATAAACTTTTTGCTGTACCTGCAGGAGACCTTGAACTATAAAATAGCATTTTATTATCTGCATGATGCCGGACTCTTGCTGTAATGCCAATGTCAGAAAGATTGTTAATAAATAATGAACAGCAGAATGAGCCAAGGGTTGACCTTTTGTAGAACACCATCTGTCACAGAGCTTCGCTTGATCTTTCCTTCTAGTGTTGGTTTCTTTTCCCATCGCCCTTTGGGGATATTGTAGTTTTCAGTCTTACGAATAGCTTTTGTCTGAATTGTAAAAACTCTTGTAAAATTGAGAGGTTCTCAGCTTTCATGGGAGACAAATATTTGGGGAACTAAATCACCAATATTTGTGGAACTCCCAGTCACTATAAATCACCCTCCTCAGACCAAATATATGTTGCAGAGGAAAGTTGCTTTAAAAAGTACCTGGCTCCTGTGAGCTAGAGAGAATGGCTAAGAGCTTCCTTGGGACAGCAGATTATAACCTGAATTTACAGCTGCGGTGTTTTCCACCTTCTATATTTTCTGGTAATGGTAAAGTGAGAAATAAAAAGTATAGGGAAAGAGTTGGCTAAATACGTATGTTTCAGTTAGGGCTGGCTCGAGAGCTGAACAGATGGATTCAACACAAGCAAATGGGCTGCAGTGGGTGAACGCTCGTGGCCCATTGCAGGGTGGACATCGCGGACGCCTTGTCATGTGATTTGGGAGGAAGTAACGGAGACAAATGCACCATTTTTTCAAATTGTTGTTAAATAAGCCCTTTCTAAAAGCATGCAAGCTCACTCCCTTATTTTTTTGGCGTAAATGGCCCACAGGTCTGTATGGTTCAAGTTCCTTCCTCCTTCCCCAACAACAGTGCCATCAGATGAAGAAAATCGTAATCAAATGTGTTATAATACAAAATTTCTTTTCTTGATTCTTTGTGATTTGAATGTTGAATTTGAATTTGAATCATGGAAACTAGATATAGGGAAAATCTATTAAGTGATTTATCCTGTCTTTTGAGCCAAAATTGGATTATGCCCCGCAGTATATTTTCTAATGTTGTGCAGAATCTAAAATGTTTCAGATGATGAAACTTCCGACACTTGGCCAGGAGGTGATTTTGAAATGCAATAAATCACACTGCCACGAAGATTTCCTTAGTGTTCCACCTGAGTTGAGAAAGAATTTCCTTGTTTCTACTCACTGTCATTTTTCTTCCATGGACAAAAATGTTTTGTTTTCCGTCTCAATGTCTGATACTTTGTTTTTTGTGGACTGCTCCAGCTACATTGTACTTTCTGAGGCGGAGAGGTATGAAGGGGAGTGAAGCTTGGTGTATACTGTGGGCTGCTTCTTTTTCTTGCTTTTCTTCCTTAGTGTTCATTTGGAGGTAGTTTAGATTTAGCTCAATTTAGTCTCTGTATCCTGTTCATATTATGACTCCTTACATTTTATCTGTAATGTTAATGAAACTGTTTTCTGGTTAAGCATGTTGCTAGGTCCTATTTCAAAACTCTTCTGCTTTGAATTGGCTACAGTTCAGATGTAAATGATTCCCCTTCCTACACGTTAGCACAATCTGATGGTTGTAATTATGTTTGTAACATGAGATGCTGCAGAGATGGCTGTAATCCTGCGCAGATCGCGCAGGTGTGACTCAGGATGCCGAAGGCAAGGAGAGATGCTGCTGAGCATGGGTGGGATCTGGCCTCAGCTGACAGAAACTAGGAAAAAAATCAGATTTAGTGCATCTCATGGAGATGCCATTTGCAGTACCCAGTGGGAGAGCAAAACTTTTTGTTTAAGAACCCTCCAGTGATGTCTCTGTGGTGTGGCTTGCCTCCCAGGCGATCCAGCGCAGGCATTTACTAATTTAAAAAGAAAGAGGCTTGGAATGCAGGCTGTGGATGCTGCACACAATGCCCCCTGTTCTGCTGAAGCCAGGCTGTGGTGTCCAGCCGGGTTAAAGGCAGGGCCTCTGAGCTTTATCTGCAGGCTGCCTCCACTAGCAGGATGGATTTAGCACTTTTAGGCAACTGCTCTGTGTCAGGATCGGTATTTCCAGGAGTTAATTTTAGACCCAGCTGCGCATCAGTAGCCCTCCAATTTATGCAAAAAGTGACCTTTGCCTGCATTTTTTTCCTATTTCTGTCGTCCCTTTACAGTCTTTTTCTCTCCTAAAGAGTGCTGACAGGAGCTTTCTTCTTGTCATTTTGGAGATCGTCAACAAATTCTGTGGAGAGGTGACCTCCATTACGAGAGAGAGATCGGCATTTGGACGGAGCCCAAGCTCGAGTGCCAGAGCCCTCCTTTGACTGGCAAGGTGACATTGTGTGTCATATCAGCATTCATGACCAGCTCCCTTCTCCGCAGAGAGTAATTATTTCTTTCGGAGAGAAAGGTCCAATTTGCTGTAAAGAACAGAGCCCCAGGTAACAGCGAAAGGAGCCTGGCTGTAAGCTCCCTTGACATGAAAGGGGTACAAAAACGAACTTTACATTGTAATAGCCATTCAGTTTGATTTATTATGTTTATTTTTACCTTCCTCCTGTCAGATGGGGTTAGGGTGTTTACACTTCAGCTCGCTCTGTCCGCAGCTCGGCAGGCGAGGGCTGCTAAATCGCAGGTGACACCGCTGCCGGCATCCCAGCTGCCTGCTCCGCGCAGGGCGGCTTTTGTGCGACGTCTGCACCTTTTCATACAGAGCACAGGATTTATTGCTTTGAACTCCTGCTTGGCTGAAGATAATAAACACTTTTCAACTTTCCTGCAGCATTAGTGTTACAGTGCAAGCGTAGGGAGGCAGCAGTGAGTGCTGGGGAGCAGAGACACTCTGTAGTCTCATACTTGGAATTGAAAGGAGGTAAAAATAGAGAGGTCTAGGTTTTTGAAGCCAGGGTTCTGTTAACCTTATTCTGGGGGTGAAACGTTTTAGCTGAGGTAAAGCACCTTCTGGGGAAATGCACTTGTGAACCCTTGTAAGGAGTTTGAACTCTGGAGGAGCCAAGCAAGTAACAGTTGCCAGGTGAGGCGTAGCCCCCAGCGTGTGAAGCCGTGCCCAGCAGTGAGCACGGCGTCTGGTAACAGCCTGGGCGGTGGGAGCTCAGCCCCGGGAGCTGGGTGCCTGGGTTTCCTGGTCACAGGGCTCTGAGGGCACACTGCTCTCTGATGCTACTGTGTGGTAGTGCATTTTCTGCTCATGTTTTTTCTATTTTTGTTGTTGTTTGTTTTTGTTTTTTGTTTGTTTGGGTTTGGGACTGCATCTGGTAAGAGAGATTCTACAGTCCTCTTAAGCAGAGGAAACCACTTTGAGTCAAAGTGCAAGGAAGGATAAAACTTGAAAGTCAATTGACTTAAATGTGGAAAAAAAATGCAGCTTGGTTATTATGGCACATGCTAAATTTTAATAGCATTTAGAAAGTGTTTTGTGGGGTAGAAAGGGAAGCAAACCTATCAAACCTCAGCTGTGTTCTGTTTTATAGTGCAGAACATTTTTCTACTACCATCCAAAGGCTTTAAAATGTAATAACACATGGTTGAACTCAAAGGTTTTAAGATATATGTTAAAAGCATGCATATAAAGGAGTAGAAAAAGTAATTCCGTTGCAGAGCAGGTAGAATTTAAGCAGAGATGCTCTCAGTGGAAAACCCTTCTTGATTTGTTCTGTCTTGTAGATATTTCCTAACATATACTAGTACTTAAAGAATAACATTTTAAGAAGTTTCAAAGGCTTGGACTGTCTTAAATGTGTTCTGGTTCATCCATTTAAAAAAGAAAACAATTACAATCTGTGATTTCTGTATTTTTAAATACAGTGAAAAAAAACAGTAGGTAAAGCTGCTGCTCTTTGCTTTAAAAAAAGGAAATCTGAAGAGTTTGAAATACTGCTTACCGTTTCTGACTTGAGCAAGCACTTTCATAGCTGATGTCTAGTTTTCATTTGTAATTTTATTTTTCACTGTATTTTTTTTAAAGACGCTGTGCTTGTTTTGCACAGATTTGTAATCTTCTCATCTTTATACACTAACAAGCACGTTCTTGTTCACTTTTTGCAAACTACTGCAGAGAATTAAGCCAGTGAGCCCCTCACTGATATTGGTTGGGGTGTTCTGTCTTGTTACTGAGTGCCTTGCTTTTTAGCAATGCCACCAAAAACTGAACTAAAATTAAAAAAGACTTAACTAGATTCTGATCTTACTTCCAGAGATGTAAGAGCTTTTGAATGGCTTTCCTGGTTTTCTCAGGTGAGTTATCTAAAGTTTTTATTTACGTAGTAGCCATGAACTTCCTTAGTTATCTGTTAATAAAATAAAAAAAACAACAAAAAAATCGATTTGTAAGATTCTCAGAGCTGGTCTGCTGTGCAGTCAGGTCCCTGCTCTGTGCTTCAGCTGTCCTAAATGCCATCCATATTGCAGCCATCACCCCCCATCAGAGGTGCAAACAGTGATACTGAAAAGGCAGAAATCAACTGTGCTTGGATGGTGCTGGTGGTGCAGCTGTCAGCTGGAGTCCGGGAGCCTGGGCGTCCCCTGAGCCCACGGCTGCTTGCCCTCGGAGGTGGTTTGCATAGCTGTAAGTGGATGCACTTTGGCAGATAAGCTTCTGCTATTTATGCATTTTCTCTTCTGTCTGAGTAAGTTTTAAAAATTGAACACACTGCTCAAGCAAGGTGAAAAATAGATCTGTGCAGCCTTTGTGTTCAAGGGGCTCTGCTTCTCTACAGTTGTTCTGAATCCTCACTCTGCCCCGCCTCCTTAGAGGGCACAGTGTGCTGTCATGGGAATTCCACTGACTTCGTGGCAGCTGGGACAGCAAATCAAATACATACCTTTACAAGTACTAGTATAAATACATACTTCAATTCATGTTACTTTCCTAACGCCAAAGATTATGAGAAACAATTACTGGGCCACCTAACTGCAGGCGTGGCAGGATGGATTGACCAGCCCTTGTGGCATCCACCTGCAGCAGAGAAGAAGCAATTTCTTATTTCTTTCTTGAGTCTTGCAGATTAGAAAGACTAGTGCAATAGGCAGGTTTTATAACCTGGATTCCTCTGTTCTGCTGCACTAAAGTTCCTACTGTGTCTGTGTAATGAAAAGTTACAGCATACATATGCAGCTTAGTTAATTTTTTTTTAAAAAGCTTTTTCTTCACTGTAGCAACTCACCTCTGACTCTCAGCTGCTTAATGGAGGTGAGAGCTAAGTGCATTAAAACCTTTCTATATAAATGTGAAAATGGCTTGCCTTTCAAGCAAGAGTTTTATCAAATCAAGAATATTTGGTTTCTATGGAATCTGTGTATCACTGTGAACAACAGCATCTGTTCCTGTGTAAGCCCTCCCACTGGCTGGAGGGATGGCAAGGAGAAGAGGGAAGGGGAAGCAAGAGAAGGAAAGCAGCTCTTGCTGATGGCAGAAAAAGCTGGGTCTGTCTGTTGTTGACGCAGGGCTTGCTTGTGTGCTTTGGACAACCACAGGACGCCCCTTCGGGGCTGGTGCATGTCGTCCTCACTCACAGACAGAATCAGTCTGTCTTGCAGGAGCAGTGTGGCAGCTTGGTTTCCAATATAAGGTAGCTGTCAACCTCTCTGGTACTCTTTTTCTTTGGAAATAAATGCAGATGGCCTGCTTGGAGAACAGTGCAAACAAGTTACCAAGTCCATAGTCCCAGGAGTTTCAAATTAAAAATGGCAAGCAGTGAAACATGACTGGCATCAGCAGGATTAGACACTAGGGCTGAGATACTTTGTTGTACTTGTTGTGGCATTACTTATTAAAATGTAAATTACAATTCTATAGATAAATCATGTTTATTGTCAATCATATTCTCTCTGTTAATGGAGTAACTACGCAGTGGATAGTTGCTTAGGATTTAGGATAATACCTTCACGAGGTACTGCTGTCTCATGTGAAAGCCGCTGATCTTCTCCAGTTCTTCTCATGCTGGCAACTCCCAGAAGCAGGCGTGGATCTAGTGTGGTAAGTTCTGTTTCACATGTGCCAAGGGATAGTCCCCACAGATCACTTTGAAACGTTTCCGTGCGTACTGGCTTATGGACACACCTCAATGATCTCCCTCGCACACACGCGGATGCACATGGCTATTTGAGTGCGCTCACATGACGAGCTATGGCTGTACTGTCAGAAATACAGCAATGACTGAGCAGAGACATGCCAGGAAGCACTTCTTTCTCTTATGCTTCTTTTAGTTCTAGCTGTGGAAACCTATACGTTACCTGAGGAGCAGTATTAATCCTCAGCTTCTGAACAGAGATGCTGTCTTTAATAGAGCTTACTTTTGAAACATAACTCATGGAGTTGTACAAATACCTCATCAATAGTGCAGTGGCTCATTGCATTGTCCTCAGTGCATGGAATCTTCATTATTTGCACTGTTGATAAAAGGCAGCGTTTTTAGCAGATCTGCACTACTCCATTTAGCTGAGAACAATGATTTATTCCCCCCTTGCTATTGGACATCCTCTGTTTCCCTGGCTAATAAAGAACTCTTGCTCTGCGGGAGTGAGTGAGGAAGAATGGCTCTGTGTTTCTCAAAGGCAGAAAAGGAGCACAACCAGGCATTGAGAGTGGAAAAAAAAACATATTAGAAAAGCTTCTACTCCCTGTGGAATGGCATTAAAATATACATGGATATGTGTGCATGTGCACTTATATATGTTGCTTAAACCCTAAGCTATCAGATGGTGTAAACATCACTAAAGCAGGCTATAATTCTGAGTAGTTTGGTTCCCTGTGAAGGGCTGCAGATGGAAGATGCTGTCTTGATATTAGATTGTTTGGGGCCATACATCTGTGTCCTCATATCTCCATGGCCATGTATCTCTTTTTTTTTTTTTTAATCCATCTACGTTAGGACTTGACTGTGTATAGAAAGTCTTCTGCAAACCTCCCGCTCACCTTTCATGAATGTCTTGCCCTACTTGCACCTGCTCCCTGCCTGCATTTTCAGCCCACTTTATCCCACCCTACAGAAGGGGCCCCTTGAAGCTTGGACTTCCAGCACACCAACTGTAATCCACATTCATATGTTGCTAGCGAATGAAGCTAGGGACATTGTAATGTTGTTTGCTTTTAGGGGAAAAGGTTTGAAATTCATATTCAGTTTTCAGGACTTAGGACTCTGAGCCATTGGAATAAACTGCCAGAGAAAAAATACAAGCTGCTAGCACCAGGGGTGTTAACAGGGGCTGGATGAGCTCCTCAGCATGAGCTTATGGTAGGGCCGGAGGCGGCTGAGTGCTGCGACTGGGCTGCAGGTGTCTCTCTGAGCCCTCAAACATCCAGTGTTGATAGAAAGAATAAAATATTGGGGACTTCTGAATCCCTGGTGGGTAGGATGATCAGTTATGTTTGTGAGTAAATGCAGGAGGTGCCTTGGGTCTTGCCTGAATAGCCTGTAGGCTCTGCTGCTATTTAACAATTTGTGGATGCTGGATATGCACAGAGCATCTGTGCCCTGGAAAAAGAACAAGAAAGGGCATCTTTGTGCAGCTATAGAAAATGCCCTTCTTTAAGACTCTTGTAACTGGGCGCAATGTATGGCAGAGATGGGCAATTATTACTTTGGTATTTCTGTCTGGCTGTCATGCAGATACTTTCATCAGTCACTCTTCCCCATTATAAGTGCCAGTCATAACAGCAGTTCTGTTTCATGGCTGTGTGCCCCTGTGGGCTGAGTCACTCACTTGTCCACATAAAGCTTTGATTCTTCCGGAGTCATTGCTTTCCAGGGTGTAACCTTCTTTTCCAAAACTCACTGTTCAGCTGTTATTCCCTGTTGACTGCTCCTTTTGAGATCTGTCAGCTCGCCAGCTTTTAATCCATTAAATCTGCGTGTTGCAGATAATGGATAGCACTATTCTTTTTATATTAGAATGCTGTTTGCTACTAAGTAAAATGCTGTACAAATTTTAAGTACCTTACAAATACATTACCTTTGTCAACCCAGCTTTGAATATCCTCAAAGAATGAAGTCAGGTTTGCTTGAAAAGAGCTATTTCCCACAAAACCAGGCTGGCAGACATCAGTTAAGCATTCATCCTTCAATTCCTTATTAATTGAATCCTGTATTAGTTTTTCTACTGTTTTGCCCAGGACTAATGTTAGCCCAGTCAGCCCGATACAAATGAATGAGAGGTTCGTTCCGCTTGACTTTTGTAGATATTGGTTACCAGAGAAATTATTCAGAAAATAGATGCTATGTGTAACTAGAAGTTAGTTTCCATGTTACAAGGAACAAACACCAACCATATATTTATTTCATTCTATTAAGTAATTCTGTGTGTTACATACAGATATTCAATACAGTTAATGATTAATACCAGTGAAAAATTGTATTTCTGGTTGCCTTATAAAAAGCAGAGCCACAATGTAAAACCAGCAATAACTCCTAGCACTCCTGCAAGTGTTTGACGTGAAAACGAGGCGTGTTGTTGCCCCTTTCTGAGATAAAAGACTGTAAAGCTGCGTAGGCGGCGCAGACAGGACAGGACTGAGTGCGTGGCCAGGGCCAGCACGTGGAGGTGCCGGATGCTTGGGTTGCACAGGGGAATTAAATGGGCTAGCAGTGGAGTGAGCATTTGGGTTGTGTGTAGCGGGACGTGTTGAATGAACAATATCAGGTGCATCAAGGCAGATAACACCACTGTGGTTTCACCCTGTTTTCATTAGGGGTGCAAAAAGACCAGTGACTAGATTAATTGTTTTGCTTCCTCCCGTAATGCATTGGAATAAGCCAGCAGAGAAGCCTGTAAATTTGCTTAATCCTGGAAAAAATATTCTTGCATCAAGTTTAAGAGTGTTCTTATTTGGGAGTATGTTTCCAGTTATTTGCAATGTGCTAATTACCCAGTGGCAGAACCTAAGTGGGTGTAAATTGTCGTATCTCTGCTGACTTCAGTAGAACTGTGGCAATTTGCACTTCATGAGGATCTGTCACCTAGATTCTTGCCAAATTTGAAAATCTCTTTGCTCTAACTTGGCTGGGGAACCTCAGACTTGTGGGAATGCAGAAGAAAGCGAGCTTAAAATTCTATGTGTCTCATTGATTTGTCAGCATTTGTATTTGTTATTCAATACACCACAGTAATGTGTAATGGATACTTGTGCCATCTCAGCCGATGAGAAAGAAATCCTGCTTCAGAGTGCCACTGTTGCCATGGAAACTGCTGCTGCTATTCCCTCACGCTCAGGCTCTCTCTGTGCGATGGAGAGGGGGAATTCTGTAATAATTCAGTACAGAGGAGGCAATAGCACATCCAGCCTTCAAAAGCCTCTGTGAAGTTGAAAATGCATTAACAACTCATCATGCCTTGTGTCACATCTTTGCAGTGACCGTGGGTCTGGCCAGGGCCTCTCCATGGCTGCTAGGGCTGGGAGGCAGCAGGAATACCCTTTCTCCCCAAATGCCCCAAGCTCTGCAGGCAGCCCAGCCTTACCTTTGAGAGCAGGCTAAATGAAGGATGACTCAGTGTGATGGTAAATGCTAAGCCGGGAATTCCAGGCAGAAGGGCATAAATACGGATTTGTTTGGCTGTCTAACATCCTGGCATTTCCTGTCGTTAATTGATTAATTGATTAATACAAATATCAAAGATTTGTGTTGTCAGCTCACTCCACATCTTTCTCAGTTCAGTGTCATCTCGGAGGCAAACAGGAGTGTCTCAAATTGATGAGTTTATCGCCAGGAGGGCAGACCCAGGCGTGGGAGGCTCTGGGGGGAGCGCAGAGGTTCAGAGGATTGATCGGAAATGCAGGGAAGTGCCAACCAGCTGAAAGCATCAGGTTCACAAATAGATGAACTGAACATTTGTTGTGCAAAATACAGTGTTTTGGGACTCGCAGAAGCTTTCTGGCTGATCTGCTCGCGTAACAGACGATGTTGAAGGCAGGCTGTGGCAGCTTCAGACTTGGAGGGTTTTCTCGGTCTGTCTCTCATCTGCTGTGAGGGAAAGCCTTGCTCTCTGAGCCCACGGCTCTGACTCAGTCCTGCTGAGCACAATACTCAGTGCCTGCATAACTGATGCAGCCTTGGTGCTTCCACAGCAGTTCTGTGTGAGTCACCCTACCTGGGTGTGAAGTGCTTTTTGTTTGCTGGTCAGAGCCAACTGTGTCTCACACCTCTGAAGTCACTCTGCCAGGTGACTGCACAGGCAAGCTGACACATGACGAAACCCGGGTGAGACACCAAGCTGCAGCTGGTGAACTGTCCACCCTGTGTCTTTTCCTTCAGGTCAGGTTCTATTTTTTGTCTTAAACTGTTGATAGAGATCTTCCTGTCTGCAGATCTCATCTAGACACATTGATCATGAAAGCTTCCCTATAAATTCTGGGGTGTCTGTTGACCTCCTGAATGATTTTCTCTTGGGATGTCACAGTAAGGTAGTCAGCTGGCTTTGTGTGTCTGCAAGGTCTATAAAATGTTTGAGGTAATGACATACCCAGGGGCCTCGTGAGCCTCTGTCCCCTGCATCTAGATGCATCGTGCGGCTTCGGTCCAAGTTTGTCTAGTGAAAGGAGCAACAAGAAGAGAAAGAAATTCCTGTACATAGAAGTAAGTTGTGCGGACTTGGTTAAAGAAGATAAATTCACAAGCAGTGAGAAATTTTCCAGAATCTTATTTATCAACCATCTGCTTGTATTTCTCATCCCTTTCCCATTCGGGGAAATCTAAATCCTGTTAGACCCGATCTCCAGATGAGAGAGAGACAAATGAGATGGATGGGGGGAGTGGAACGGGCTGCACAAGTGGCCTGTTGCCAACATCTGATGTGCAATAGCTACATGCCTATCGCTTGTTTCTGAATTACTAAATATTAAAAAATACATAAACTTTGATTTTTTTTAAACAGGTTTAGGGTAGCAGGTAACAGATTTTGATCTACTTCAGGCCTAATTCATTAGCATTTTGCTTGTACAGGTGTATCGTTATCTTTATGCGGCTTCTCTGCTGGCCATAGGAGTGTGTTGGCTGTGCAGTATTTATCAGCAAGGAAGCAGCAAGCTTGCCATCTGGTGATGCTTGCCCAACTACTTGAAATACTTTCTAAAACGGGGGCTTTTCCATGAGTGGTGTATATTTTGCCTTAGCATTTCAGCACTTGCCACTGGGCGATGGCGACGGGGTCTTAGGACAGTTGGCTGTGTGAGGGCACAAGCAGCCTCTCTGTGTACAGCAGGCATTTCTGCATCCTTATTTGTAAAGGTATGCAGAACTGGGAAAGCTGGTTTGGGAGCTAATAGAATAACTAAGTTTCTTTGCAAATGAGAAACATTCATATTGCAATAATAAGGGTATACTTTATTGCACTGTTCCCAGGTTGCTACATTACTTCATATGAAGTTGATTTATGAACAGAAGTGACAACAAATGGGCTGCGGGAGTGGCAGTTGGGGGCTGTGTGCGTCCTGGAGCGCTTCTGGAGCTGGGAGGGCATTTCCCATGCTGCGAATTGCTGGCTGGGAGGCTGTTTGCTTTAGTGAACGTGTCTGCTCTTTGTGGCAGGACGGTGCTTCGCTTGTTTTTGCTTACTATTAGAGGGGGGGAATGCACAGTACCATGTTATTTAGCAGCATCTGTAAAATTGCCCTTAGGTCTCACATTCACATTTGTAACCTTTGTAAAAATATTATTTCCCATTGCTACCCAGGTTTTGTAATGTCAACATGCTAGACTCTGCCTCTTAGTGTTACATTTAACACACAATGCTGCCTTCTTTATGCCCTTAGAGCACGTGTTTCTAAGCTAGTTTTCAAAAGTAGCTAGTTGAAAAAAAAAAAAAAAAAAAAGAATTCACAGGAGACGACTGCTGCTGGCAGGGAAAGAAGTTTTTATCAAGGACTAGAGCAAAGTGTGCAATGGATCTTTAATTGAAGTTCACCTTTAACATTTGGGATTCTTTTTACTTCAATTTCAAGCCCATTGTGGTGGATCATTATCTGCAGAGATTAGTCTTCCTCTGGGACTTTTCTTCTGTGTTGTAGCTGAAATGCACAGAGCCAGAAAAACCCCCACTTAGACATCTCGTGGCTGCTGGCAGCAGGTGCTCTGACAGCGCTGCACCTGGGAGCCGGGTGTTTAATCACCTGCCGCACACCGGGGTGGGGGTGCCTGCTGCTGGCTGCGTGCCTCCTGCAGTCGTGCGGTGACCTCGGCGCTCCTGCACTGAAAGCTTCCCTCTTTGTTCTTTGGGAAAAAAAAGTTCCTCTTCTACTAATTTTTCAAATTTTAACGTAAAAGCCCTACAATAGTCTTATTTTCCCTTCATGAAGCTCAGAATTAAGAACCTGTGTTTAGGCTGTTAAATGAATTGCCCCAAAGTATGCATTGCTGGAAAGAGCAGTTCCTCGTCAGCAGTCCCACCTCCAGTGGAGGTGGTGATGGTGCAATCAATTGCGCAGCGCCGCTGGTAGCAACGGAATTTGTGGAATTACGCTGAAATTAAGGAAACTAATCCAAATTATGTATACCACTCGTAAAAAGAGGACCAAATTCTAGCATCTTATGTTTTGACACATCTATTATTTATATGCAAATTCAGTCTTTCCTGCAGAATTTCCATGGAGATAAAATATTTTACAAGAAAGTTAAGGATGAGGGCGTGGTACACTAATAGAAGATAATCAACATGGTTTGTGACTTTGGGAATACAGCGATTAGAAGGGCAGAGATTAGCTTTTATGATTTTTATTCTTTGAGATGTGTTCTTGCTTCCCCCTGCCCCACGTGTTCTGCCTTTGTGCGGTGGGAGGCATCTCCCAGCCGGGCAGTGAGGCCTTCTGACAGCACACACCCGCACTTGCTGGTGCCGTCTGCAGTGTGCTTTGAAAATTTGGGTAGTCTGATGGTACTTTAACAGTACTTTGTGTCCTTGCACTGTTTGTTAAGTCTTTAAGTTACCTGGGGAGAGTTTTACATAGCAAACTGGATTTATGCATTTGGCAGCAGTAGCAATAGAATTAATAATTACTTTTTATAGAATTTTCATCTGTGAAGTGCATTACAACCAGTCTGTAATTAATTGCTAACTTGTAAAGACATGGAATACAAGCGACTCGACACCAGGAGTTACAGAAGCACTTCAGTGTTGTGGGGCTGCTGTCAGCCCCATGTCGGTGAGGCAGCTGGTTCCAGCCGGTACCCAGCCTTGGGGTGCTCGGCTGGGTTGGGTGCTGCCATCAGCTGCTGCTGGAGGGAGAGGGGACACAGGGGGGGCTGTGCACAGGGTCTCATGTTCTGCAGAACACAGCAAACCATAGCTGTTGCAACTTGTCATGCAAACAATTTGAAAACTGGAATTGGCTTTTCAGTGTCCAGATACTGGGGTTTGGAGGCTGCTTGGTCCTCTGCAGCCTTGCCGGGCAGTGCCCGTGGCTGCGCGTTTCGTGTCCTGGCAAGGCTCGCTGAGCTGAGCCGCCGGCCCCCCGCCCCCCCGGCGGGCTGCATGCAGCTGTCCCAGCCCAGGGCATGAGCTCGGGGTGCCGAGCACGCCTGCTGCCTGCGGAGAGCAGTGCTCAGTGCTGTGCTGAATGCATCTCAGCTCTGCTTCTGGGGTGTGCTCAGCTTTCTTGTCTGTACTGATGGCACTGAAGGGTGAAGGATCCTCTCTAGGAATTGGTGGTGTGTTTGGCACTGGAACTGATAGGAGTTTCCCAGGGCCACTGTTGCTGCTTCTGCTGTGTGTGTCTGTATTCCTTTTGTTTGTTTTCTGCTAATAGAGTATTTAATCTCAGCTGTGCAACAGCTCCCAATATTTTTTGTATAAATAAGTCTGCACAGATATTTGCTTTAGGCTTTTAGCTTTCAGCCTGAATTTATTCATTTCTACTTTTTTTTTGTTTGAGTATCTTCTCTGTACAGATAGTTTGAATGTTTAAATGTTTCCTAACCACAAGCAGAGGCTGCTAGGTGAGGTGAGACAGGCATCTTGGGGAACAGCTCACAACATCCATCTCCCTTCCAGCAAAAAAGGGTAACAAAATAGCTAACCTGCAGGAACAGCTGGGCATGCAGCAGAAATACTCATAAACCGAGTGACCACAATGACACCGACAATGTGCACTTGGGGTGAGTTATTTCAGCTTTCCTCGCCGTTTCTGGTAGCAGCGCGGGGATGCAGCAGGGGGCTGTGCTGCGGGGCTGCCCGCAGGGTCCATCCCGTCGCGGGGCGGCCGCTGAGCACCGGCTGCTCCGTGGGTGCTCCTGGGAGCCGCTGCCTTTCCCCATTGCCGGTTTCGCTTGTTGATTTTCCTGCTTAAGCAATTATCCCTTAGTTATGTTTCTTTGTCAACTGAGTGTATTTGTTACACTAAGGGTGGTTCTTGGGGGCTTGTTGGTTTGTTGGTTTCTGAACTACATTCATCCTCCGTGTGTTTACTTAACAAAGTAAACAACAAAGCAGCAAAGCTCTGGCTGAGCAAACCTTCCTCTGTTTGAAGTATTGGAACCAGAAGAAGGTAATTGCTGATTCCTTCAGTATTCCTACTGATTTTCTGGTCAAAAGTGGTACTTTAACACAGAGGTTTTTCCGGGCCTTTTTTGTATGAGTGGAATGTGTTTGTTTGCAATGGAGCAGGGCAGGGCTGGTGGTGCCGGGGGTGTTGAGTGGTGTGGACAGCACAGACAGCATTTCTCCTCATCCTGCAACATTCATGCTGTTAGTTAAGTGATAAATAATAATTCATTATTAATGTTTTTTTCCTTTCTTTATTTCTTTCTCTTTTTCTGTAATCCCGTTCAGTGAAGCACAAGCTGAAAGACAGCCAGGTGCTATGCCAGAATGCAGCGTGTGAACTGGGAGGGTGGCCATGCAGGGCGGGTCCGCTCTGTAGGTCGCTAGGAAGAAATGTCATGCGGGAACGATTGCTCCATGCCAAGTCACAGCCAGCGGCTGCGTGTGTCCCACGGGGCTAGGCTCAGAGTAACAGGTGCTCTGTACTGCGAGAGATCATAGTTGAGGACAACAGAACATTCTGCAGGAGATATCTGGGGTCCTGAATTGCATCACGTCAGGCAGCACTAGGAGGCACTAACAGAAGAGAATTCACACTTTATCTTAAAATACTCACTTTGTCCCAAAAAGGTGGCTCATAGTAGATGGTACACAATTTTCACACAAGTGCGTTTTCTGACTGTTTTCACTAATGGATGTGATGTGAATGGCATGTGGCAGGTTTCTCATTAAAGGGTGCCTCTGAGCAGTTTCGCATCCAGCTGACAGTGTCAGTGTCTTTGGTCCAGCAGGAGCCATTTGCGGCGACACGGCTGGGTGAGGCGCTGGTGGAGGGGCTGATGGACAGGCAGCATGTGTGGGCTCCAGAGTGAAGCCGAAGCAGGCAAAATCTGGCCCTTCCATTCTGAAGGAAGAATGCACAGTGTCTCTGTCTTACAAAGTTGCAAATCATACCTGCAAGGAGCACAGCAGAGGCTGCAAACACCAAGTGCTCGCACACTCAGAGTGGAGGCAGGTGTGCCTGGAGGTGCTGGGGATGCCACACTTTCCTGCTCCGTGCAGCTTCGGCTGGCTGTTCTCAGCCCCAGCCTGTCACCTCCCGGGCAGTGATGCCTCTCACTGGCATCACTTGGGCAGGCAGCACTTAAACTACATCTGACTTTTTTAAAGAGGAAATCTGAACTGCAGCATGGGTGAACAAGTCCTTCTCCAAGTACTAGTTTGCTTGCTTTTGTTCTCTCAGTGCTTTTGTCATATAGCTGAAAAAGCCTAAAAGGGACCATAAATGGTGGTGAAACATGGCATATCTACTTAATATGCACTTCATGAAGGTGTCTGCATTAACCTTTCCTACCTCCATGGGGCTTAGACAATTTGTGGTCTCCACCAGCAAAAAGAGAAAGCAAAGCTGTGCCACAGCTGCGAATCCCGCCTGTGCAGGGATCCCTTGCACACTGCCCCCAGGGAGCTGTGCTGGGACTGCTGTCTGGTTTGGTTTTTGGTAGAGTGCACAGAGCTAGTTCTAAATAAGCACTGGGAAATCGGTGTTGCTTAGAGGAGTCTCCAAGGGTACGGTCTCCCTGAGCCCCGTGAGGATGCTCAGCTGACAGTCACAGCCTCAGCGTGAGTCCATCTCTCTCCTTTCTTGACGTCATTAGAGGAATGCTGTTTTATTCCAAATTGAGTTTGCAGCCTTGAAATAAATGATACTTACATTTTATAAAACAAATGCTGTTTTTATGAGATGGCAGCCTTAACAGTAAGGTATTAGAAAGGTGAGGCCTAATTTATTAAGAGTGCATACTGAATTTAAAAAGACATGTTTGAAGATAACCATTGTGGATATTATTTTCAGCTGTCCTTCTGTTTAGCTCAGTGCTGAACTAAACCAAGTCTGCTGTGTTGATCTGAAGGCTGCATTGGCTGAGGGTAGCTAGGAGGAGATGTGTGAATTGTGGAGGAGGACACTCGCACAGGTCCTCGGTAATTGCTTGCCATCAGCCTGGAAAGAACAAGGAGCTGTGAAGGATACAGCAACCGTGAGCTTTGTGCTCCTTACAAAGGACAGAAGATGTGGTTTTAGCTTTTCATCCTGCTGCTTTCCTTTCCTTCAAGGAGGGTATTAAGTACACACTGTGATTGATTTTACAGTGAGTTGGGCAGGAGCAAAGTTCCTTCCTGAAGGCAGAACGGGTAGAAAGCCACACATTTGCTATTTTTAAAACCAAAATAGATATTGTTAGACAACATCAAAGTGCAACATTACCACCAATTACCTTGGAAAAGTGACAGCAAAATAATTTTCAGTTTAAAAGTTTAACACTGTAAAGAAAAAGATAATGAAGAAGCAAACAGTTGTTTTCTTGAAGCACAGCAGACCCCTTGGTCAGGGAGCAAGCGCGGCAGGCGCTGTTAGGGGAGGAGGCAGCTCTGGAGGCACGGCCTGGGGAAGGCTGCTGCCTTCGGCTCTGCTGGGCCCTTTGCCATGAGCTCTCCTGTGATCGTGGGGTTCCTTTCAGTCAGATGTGCACTGCAGGATGTTCTGTGTTTTTCTTTGCTGTTTTTATTACAAATTCTTTATGTAATTCCTTTAAACATCTCCTAGCAATTTGCATGTTTTAAAAAAAAACTTCTCTAGAAAAGGAGCATCTAAATCCTCAGACTTAACTTTAAAACAAAATCAAAATAACGTCTGTGGTTGGTTTGTTTCAGAACTGAAGATTTTTAATTGTTTTTGTTTGACCTCCTGTCGGGGAACTCAGGTCACGATGGGACCATTTAGTGGGATTCCTGGATCTCAGAGGAGATGGCGGATGCCGGGCGTGGGACATGGACGACCGAGCCCGTAGGCCTCTCTCTGGTGCCTGGCAGGCGCAGCTCAGCAGCCGTGCCCGCAGTTCCACTCCCGGCCTCGCAGCGCGGCCGCGCAGCGCCGGAGCGTTCTGCAGGGGCTGTGTGGGGAGGGCGCCTGGCGCTGGGGCAGGCTTCGTGCCCGGGGGCTCTTGCTGCGGCTCCTCCCTGCAGCCCCCCACGTGGTTCTGTCTGCTCTCACCTTAATGATATGACATCTTCATTAGCTGCCCTACTGCTAGTCTGCTGCTGATTGAGATTAATAGAGAAAATATTTTCTAAACACTTCTGTGTGCGTTTCCATTAATCTATGTTCAGAAAATTAATCTTGTGGGGCGACCTGCAAAGGGTGTTAATTGCAATTTTGGATGGGAATTTATCAAAAGTTTGAAGAGGTGCAGTAACAACCGCTCAGCAGTAGCGTGAGTTTCAGAGGAAATGCTGGTGTCCTTCAGACCTTTATGCTTAATGGAAATAAAAACATTTCTGTTTAAAAACTCTTTAAAGCAAAGTGCAGCCTTGGCCCAGTGTGGGCCACACTGGTGCCCCTTTGGATTCAGAGTGGGATTAGAGCAGAAAGAACAGATGAATTATTGGATGGCTGTCCTCTGTGCTGTGCCGTTACTTCTGAAGGCTGCTCGGACTGTCTGTGCCTGATGGAACCGGACATATCTGTAATGGGAGCGGGAAAGAGGAGGTCAGCTGAACTACTCGGCCCAAATTTGAGAAGGAGGCATCACTGCTGCAGCTCAGGGCTCCTTACTGCACACATTTACACCTGTGCTAATTCTTCATAGTCAGAACTTCAAAAGCACTACCTTTCTCTGACAAATATTATCTGGGACTGCTCTGTATGTTGATGCAATTGTCTGCGTTTCCTCTTCTTAACGCCATCTCGGCCCACGTGGAGCGGTGTCTGGTTGCAGTAAGAGCGGCGGTGGGGCGGGAGCCGCGCTGCCTGCAGCTCCTGCTGCTGGGTGAAGACTGAGTTTCCTGCAGTAGCTGGTCAGTGACAGCTGTGCTTCATTCTGCTTGCAAATATGCTTTTTCATGCTTTTAGCATGACACAAACAGAGTTTGTGAAAGTAAAGTAGTGACAGTTCACATAGGCTCAAATGTTACTGTGAGGCCGTTGGTAGACCGTGCGCGTTGCTTGGCGTGGTTGTGGAGAAGGAAGTTGCTCTGTGCTGCATTTCATCGGCTCCATACAGGAGCAGGGCTCCCAGCTCCCCCTCCGGTCTGAAACCCGTGTGCCTCACGGGGGGCTCGTGAGAGTGCAGTTCCGGGAAATTCTTTGAGGATTTATTTTTATTTTTTTACAGTTACCAATAATGAAATTTGGCATGAAAGTGAAACTGTCTGTGTTATGTGAGTGGCTCTGGTATGATGCTGTTTTATCGTCCCCTTTCACTTATGAAAGCCCACTTGGTGAATTCCTTGTGATGTGTAAACCCACAGGCAGCATGTTGGATGGAAGTGATGAATTGGAGGTGGAGGGAGCGGGTTCCTGTCCACTCCTGGGACTGACTTGCAGGGATGCTTTCTGTGCTGTTGGCATACAGCCTGAGGAAGCTCGCAACTCAGAGTTTTCTTTCTCTTCTGGTTTTTGTTGTCATTGTTCATGAATCTTAAATGTGAGTTGGTTTCAGTGACTGGGAAAATGCTGCTTTTCGATTCTGTGCTGTAGCCAGCTTAAGCAGGACCCAGTACATGGTCAGTTTTAATGAAATATTTCATACTGACAGTAAGCAAGTGTTTGAACACGTTCTTACCTTTTCTCCCACATGCTAATACATTTCTACGTACAAAAATGAAACAACACTTAAGTCTGATCTGTGGAAGGTTGCGAGTGCCTAGACGCTATGGCCTACATGTGAAAGCATCGGTCTTCTTGTAGTCTGTAGTTAGCCAGTGAAACCTCCAGGGAGTGCTTGGAGTGTCCCACACAGACAGCGGCTTGGTGAGGGGGCTGCTCGTGGGGACGGCATTTCAGCACTTCAGCCCTGAAACAAACTGCAGTAACAAGTCATTTGCTTAAATAGCATCTCGCTGGAGATGTTTTGAAGAGTCATCAGTGTCCTCATAAAAAATAATAGGCTGGATGTTTTAATTGGATGCGATAGGAAAACATTTTCTGAAGTTTCCTTCTGTGTGAGGAGAGGTGATGTGCTGAAAATTATTCAGTGTTCTGATTTATCAAATATTTTATCAGAACTGTCTGCAGAACAGCCACAGTCTGCGTGTTGCAGCTGTTCAGTTGTCCCACACAACTCTCCAAAAGGCAGAACGACGATGTACAGTCTTGCAGATGACAGTGTCACAGGCAGACCAGAGAAAGGCCTCTGCAGTTCTGCTGCTGTTGACGCAGCGTGTGCCCACCTGCGCCTCCTGCAGTAGGAGCCCTCCACCAACACGTGTTATGTCACAACAGTGAGCATTCCATTCTTGATAGAAGTGAAATGTCAACCTTCTTCTGCTTATGGAATGTCAAAAGCACTGAGCTCTGTTTGCTGGTTGCAAACTTCCGTAAATGCAGGCACACTAATCCTGCTGTTAGGATTTTTGGGGCAGGAATGATACATGATTGCAAGCAACGTAAATGTGGTATTTCCACAGCAGCTCCTCCGGAAGGATGTTCTTAAATGCTCGCTGTAGTTCCTGCTAATGTGTGTGAGCAACAGTGAAGGTCTGAGGATTTAAATTGGAATGGAAAGACTCAGTATTGGCATACACAATAATTTGCTTTAGGTTGTGTAAATGCTTTTTAATTAAGAGATTCATTGGAAAGAGCTTTGAGTGTACTTGGATTCAATGTTGAGAATTCAGGAGCTGCTGAGTACCTTAAAGGAATTGACATAAAGAATATTTTCAGTGATGGAGAAGCGAATATCAGCTTTTGAAACAGACTCCCCTGATGGCATACCGATGGCCTTCCCAAGGCGTGGTGTCTCCCACGGAGTGTTGTCATTGCAGTGTGAGTTGTGCCACCTTTGCAAGAACTCAGTGGTCAGACAGGGAAGCCCTCATGTGTTGGTTACTGAATCACTGAGTCCAGTGTTTCCTGGTCTTAAATACAAATAAGCAATAACAAGAGAACAGGACCATGAAATTGGGCAGCTCACCAACTGGCTGAACGTGTCATTTGTAGGTGCAGTCTGCAGATAACTCCGGGGCTCACTGTGCACAGCAGAGGCTGCCAAAAAAAGATTTCAGCTAAGGCTTCTGTTCCATTCCAGCACAAAATTAATCCAAGATAAATCTGTGTGCATAATTCATAGCTCCCAAAAGTTATTTTAGATACTTATATATTTATCAGTTGGATTTGTTAAAATTGCTTTATTTGCCAGAATCTGAAAGGCAGTGAATGCAGCCAGGTGCTGTGTCCCCTGTGCAGCCCTACCCATTCTCGCCCCACCGCAGACATTTTCGCGCATGCAGCTTTTTTCTGCCATGTGTGTGCAAAAAATGCTGGACCAGGCTACTTTTCCCCAGGGCACAATCAGATCTTGTATCGTTTCTGTTCTGACACTATGCTGTAATGGTCTTTTTTCCCCCAGAAAAAGACATACAGTTGGGTAATAAAAGCTTCTGTGCAGCCTGACTGCGTTACAGCCACGCTGAAGGCTGGAGAAACAGTGTTTGGTGTCATTCATTGGAGACTGGACGTTTCCACTCCGAGCCCATCCCGACCATTCCCACAGACGCAGCGGCAGCTGTCACCCTCCCGGCTCCCTGTCTCCCCATTCAGTTTCCCATGGGATTTGTTTCCCCCCATCTCTACGGGTGCTTCTGTTGAGCAGAGCACACCCGAGGAGCACCCCGATAGGGAGGCAGCTTTACAGTGCGTCTGTTTCAAAGGGCTCGAGGTCAGACGGAGGTATCGATGCTGTCCCTGTTTATGGTTCCTACCCAGGCTTTCGTCACAACTCTGCTACACCCTGTGTTGTTGAATTATTCAGCCCTCCCTTTGAAAACCATCTTGAGCATCAAACTCTCCCTTTTCCCAGGGCTGGCTTCTAAAGCCCAGCTATCCATTGGAAAGGAGTGTTCCTTTTTATTCATTCTGCGTTTTTCAGATGTTAATTTAATCAAGAAATTCTTTGTTCTTTCATTACAATTGAATGACTAATGACTTTCTAAATACTTTTTTGTGTATATGCTACCTCAGTCAAGTCTTCACGAAGATCAGCTAAATAATCCTTTTTATTTCTTTTTTTTTCCCCGCATTTCCTTAGACATAAAAATATTCAGACTTGCACCTCCCTCCACTGCCCTCCACTGAGTGTGCTCAGTCTCAGCTCTTCCAGCAATGGAGGCAGCCAGCAGCCAGTAGTAGTTAGTACAGGTTTGTATCTGATTTTCCATTTATGTTCTAGTAGACATGATTAAAGCCTTCAAGTAAAATCACAGCTAAATCCTGTCACAGCCTGGGCCATTATTTTTTTGTTCTCCTATTAGGATTTTTAGCATTTCTTTGACATATTTTTACTGCCAGATTAGGAAGAAAACACTTGACTTGTTTGCAACATTCTCATTATATTCTCTTTATAACATTCCTAAAAGAGAATAAATATAAAATGCTTTTGTGTATTGTGGTCGTATTTCAGTCTGACTTTAATATGCTCCATGATTTCCCAGCTCACAACTCTTCTAACCTTGTGCTGACAGTCAGGAAATCCTCACACCTGAATAAAGGGCACTTCCACAACCTGCTGGCATCCGTGCGATGTGCGGGGATTTGTCTCTGCTGCAGAGCCCGTCGGCTTTCTGTATCCCGCGTGAGTAACTGCCGGGATGGGGTTCGTCTGCTGGAGACAAAGCAGCCTCCATAGCACCGCTCCTTTTGTGAACCCCTCACTGCTGCCAGGGTCACGGGACTGCCTTTCTCTCACCTGAGGAGGTGAGAGCCGAGGTTCCCGAGCCGGGCACGGGAGGCGGCGCAGGAGCCCCTGGAGCTGCCCGTGCCACTGCGGGACCCCATGGGGTTGTGGCTTCAGATTTCGCTGTTTGGTGGAAAGTGGGCAGCAAGAAATTAGTCGCATGGTGAGGTCTTTTGTGTCAGACTAGCAGGTGGTTTCAAAAGGATGTTTCGTGACTAATTGACCGTGGCTGCTTGCCCTAAGGACTCCGCTGGCTCCCAGAGCCTTAATCCTGCCAGAACGCTGCGCACGCGCCCTGCCTGAACTGTGCGGAGGCAAAGCTGTGACTTCTTCCTCCTACATCTCACTGCTTTGTCCGCAGCATCCCTCTGCACAGTTCTCACCGAGGCTGGGGTGATTAAGCACTCAAATTGATTAATCAAATTTCTTGTGATGAGAACTACTGTCATTCATTAATCTGAATGGGATTATAAATAAGAGTTGGCAGATATGGGAGACAAACATGTTGACAGATAGACCTGCTGCTTGGAATACAAATTGCACTGTTGCATCTGGAGAGTTTTGGCTCCTGTCAGCCTCAGGACATGGTTCCCTGAAGGTAAAATCAGACGAGATTAAAGTATTCCCATATTAGTAAAGAAATATGCACTTATGAGCAGACAGGTGCTGCAGGTGGGTGTGCAGGACTGCATACCAATTGTCCTACATCGGGCCCAGGCTGTGTATTTTGTTTCCTGTGTAATTCAAGAAAGATGTTATGAGATTAGCCTCAGTCAGAATTCAGGGGTAACTCAATTGCACGTGTGGCTCATGCCAGTTGGAGCAGTAAGCTGGCACGCTAGCGTGGGCGGTTCCTATTGAATTGTCCTGGAATTGACAGCATTGCAAATAAAATTCCTACCAAATTTTGCACTTGAAGAAATGCTGCCTAATGCTCACTTTTTGGAGCAGGAGCGCCTTGTGCTTTTGGTATTGTGACCAAGCCCAGGGGGACTTGTAGAGAAGGATGTTGAAACCCTCCCCACATTGCAGTCAGTGGCAAAATTCCCATCAGCTGCAGAAGGGCCGGGATTTCATCTTCGGGGGATTAGGTGGCTGCAAGTCCTTCCTGTTGTCTCTGGAGTGAGTGCAGAGCAGCAGCAAGAACGCTGCAGAGCGTGCTGAGATTAAAGCTGTCGTGCCTTGTTGAACTGGCCTCATACATTTCTTTTCATAAATATTTTAAGAATTCATATTAAAAGAGTTATTGGCATAAAAAAAACCAGGAGTTTGATAGCACAAAGCATGCTGCTGTGCTGTTCCAGTCATCGGCAGATGGCCGGGACGCTGATGCTCCGCGCAGTCAGAGGAGGGTGCCACATGCATCCTGTTCACCCACCCACGTGCACAGCCTGCACAGCTCGGGGGCTGATATCTGCCCCTGCACGATTCGGCATGCGCCTTCCTCCACGTTCAGGTGGCTCTGGGATCACCTCTCCTCCTGTAAGAACCGCCTGCAGCGGCCACGCCTGGCGGCCTCTGGGCCACAGTGCTGCAGCGATTGCTGCCATGCCCTTGCACTGCAGGCAGGGCCGTGCGCCTTCCTTTGCTTGTCATTCTGCTGGTGGTGCAAGCAGAACCTTATTTGTTTGGCTGCCTGTTACTGTGGATCAAAGCCCTTTCCTTCTGGCTGATGCAATCAGAACCAGTAATGGTGAATGGATCCGCAGCTGATGCCCATGTTCAGGTGGCCTCGGCCAGAGAGGCAGGGACTTATTGAATGCAAACAGCTGCTGAAAGAGGCTTGACCTTGGGCTTTAATTTACTATTGAGCTGCAGGTAAGAGATCAATGGGTGAGTGCCAGAGGATTCAATAGTGAATGGGTAGTGCCGGTAACCGCTGTTACTGCAGATGTGCTGGCCACCAGCACAGAGAAAAGGGTTGGAAAAGAGAGTTTGGAGCACATGGGAAATGCAGTTACTGACTCATTCATTATTACTGTAATAATAGTACTGTATAATTTAACCCACTCTATGACAGTGCCATTGGATTTGCAATTATATTTCTGCATACCTTTTCCTTCGTGTCAAATCCGATGCACAGAACGCCCTGGTACCAGCTGTGCAGGGGGTTTTGAACACCCATGCCGGGCAGCGCGCTGGGCGTTAGTCACCGAGCCTCTTCCTGCAAGGAAAACTGCCACGGGCCCTTAGCGCACCAACATGGCCCTGTAGAGCCCCAAAGGTTGGACTGGGAGGGGGGAGGCACTTCTCTGAGGTGTGCAGCGCAGGGTTGCTGGCACGGTGAAATGGTCTTGTGATGATGATGTGAGGTTTGGGACTGTGGTGTAGAAAAGAGCAGGTGATCCGAGGAGGTGCCAGATGCAGGAACAACCGCACAGAAACAACTGAGGTTTTCTCACTTGAATCTCAAAGCAAACACTATTGGTAAATTTTAGAGTTTGAGGTGCCCAAGATTGGTGCCTGTATACGTAGATTTCTGCTGGTTAGCCGATGTCATTCGAAGAGACGTTTATAGCAGTCAGAAAATTAAAACCTCAATCCTTGCAGTGATTACGGAGTTCCGTGGAGGGAAAGCAGGTTTGAAAGATAACTCATTAAACATTCAAATGTTTCATTAAATATTAAACATTTCAAAAATTGCTTTCTAACAAATCATGAGGTAAACAGAACACTATTTGATAACAAAAGCTACCGGAGCTGACAAGGTGCTGTACGAACACAGCTTGGCTTTACATTGAGGATGCGGTAACCTCTGCCCCTCCGATGAGCCATAAAATGAGATCCAGAGATTGTTATCTGGGTGTAACTGCAGGTGACACCGAGTGCATCAGGAGGGTTTGAACCCTGTCAGGAAAAGAGCCAAAGCAGTAACAAACAAACAAACAAACAGTCCTGGGCAGGCAGGAGCCCCCGGAGCTGCGGTGCTGTGCCGGGCACAGCGGGGCCCTGGGACACGCTCCCAGCCCTCCTCCCCGTGTGCCCAGCGAGAAGGGTCTGCACAGCAGCACTGCTGCCCCGCAGGTCTCCCAGAGCGGGTTAGCACCCTGCTCGGCTGTATTTCCTCGTAAATGAGGATAGAACAGGTAAAAACCACAACAGAGTAATGATTCGGCAGCAAGCACAGAGCGGGCAGCGCGGGCCTCGTCTGATGTTGCACCCCTGCATGTTCCCGTGTGGGGCCTTCTGTGTTTCAGAGAGAAAATAAAGATTGTAAGTGAATGAGGCTTTTACACTGCAACCTGTAGCCTAACAACTGAAGGCTGGGTGATCTGGGTTTCACACTGGAGGTGTCAAGGTGGTATTGAGCTCTGCAGTCAGTGCACAGGGGCTCCTTGTCCCGCTGGCGAGCTGCGCGCAGCTGCTGGGACGTTGGCATCGGTGGGGCAGCTGCCAGCAGTGGACGTTACCCCTGAGCTGAGATCAGAGCACGTTCCTTGTGGCACCGTGTGCGAGTGTTGGAGGAGAAATCCAGCCCTGTCTGTTCCTGTAAGACCAGCAGTGGGAAGGTGTGTTTAGGGATGTTTTACTGAAGGTTTGCTGCAGTGGGAACACTGTAGCAGGAAGCGTTGGATGCCTGGCTATGTTGTGACACTTTTTTCTCTTAGATCAAAACAAACCCTCAGGTGCCACCGGTGTGCCCCCAGGCAGGCTGCCCATGCCGCGGGCACAGCAGCGTCGCACCTCGGTGTGACACGGCCCAGCTGCGGCCCAGCTGCACAGCAGGGTGAGCACGCTGGGTCCCTGGTCCGTCCCCACCAACTTTGTGTCAGTGTGTGCTGTGAGAGTTGTCAAAAAAATCTTCTCCTGGCTCTGCTTGTTTGGCCAAGCCTCTGCCATCGCTCTCCCCTCCCCGGCTGCTTCTCACTGTTCGAGGAGGAAAAGTAAGATTGATGGCACTGGGTTCCCTGCGCATGGTGCTGGCATCGAGTCAAGGGATTTTATAGCAGCATGTTGGCTTTTCTCTCTGAATTTTGATTAATGGAGCAGGCTGGGGCTGCTGCTGCCTCCCCGCTCCTTCAGCTGACAGGGGCGAGTGTAATCTGATGTTTAAATGGATTTGGAACGTGTCTGTGGCGTTAGCGTCCGTGTCCTGCAGGAAGGACCATCTGCTGCAAGATAACCTGATCTCAGAGGGTGCTTCGGATCTGTTTGAGGAGAGAGATGACGCGCGCAGAACCTGAGGGCTTTCCCTGACACTTGCTGATTGGGTGGCAAAGAGGCAGCTCACGCACAGACCCTGCTCCTCTCGCCAGGCTCTGCCCCGTCCGGGGAGATCAGCAGAGTTTTGTGGGGACTTCGTACAGGTGCGGGTGGGAAACGGCTCCTCCGTGTAAAGCAAATGTGTTAATGCAAACAGCCGACAAACTGCTGTGTGTGTGGCTTATGATTTGTGTGAAGTTCAGAGAAATCATTTTCAGGAAGATTGGGTAGTGCAATGAAAGAGGTGGTGAAAAGAACAGCACAGCAGAGGTGTCCCGATGGACAGAGAGGGGAAATGTCTGTAGTAGAGAGGGCAGAGCTGTTACTGTTGTCTTCTGGCTGGTTTCTCTGTTGCACAGGTTATTGCACTGAAAGGAAAATACTGACATAAGAGCTTACTGAGCACTTCTCAGCTGGGGTACTGGGGTGTCCCTGCACACCCGACAGAGTCAGGCTGGAGTGCGTTATCCTCCAGGGCTGGGGTCTGGGAGCTGAGCAGCTCCGGCCGTGTCTGTGGGACTGGATGCTGCCCCCGTGCTGGGTGAACGTGCTCCCATGCTGAGGTCATAGAAGAGTCCCAGGCAGCAGAGAACTTACTTCTTCCTGTGCTGATACATCTGAGAAATGGGTACCGCCTGCAGCCTGCGTGTTACGGCGCGGCTTCCGTCACTGCGTTCTGCCTCTTCCACGGTACGTGGCTGAGGAGGTCACGTGCAGGCTGAGGTGAGGAGCAGAACTCAATCGGGCTCAGTGCAGCAGTTAATTTAGGAGACCTGTGTCTTACGAGAATGCCAGGAATTAGGTTAATGCCTCCTGTGGCCTTCCTGGGAGGTCTGACCTGCGGCAGCAGTGGACGCTCTGCGGGTGGGAGCCGAGGCATTCCCCTGTTCCTGTGCTCACAATGCGTGCGGGCTGCTGGGCGTTAGGGGCTGAGTGAAGCCTTATGCCATGAAATAACTTGAGTATATTTTAATAATTTAGAGCCACAGGTCTTACGTGGTTTGTTCTCTAAAGATTGATTTAGCTTCTTATTAAGGGAATTGGGAATTCAGTGTGGAAATCTGAACAAAATCTAGACTTTTTTTTTATAAATATCCACTGGTGTAACTCACCGGGGAGAAGAATTTCAAAGCCTGGCCAACCCCATCCTGAATTTTTGATTCCTTGCTCTCCTGTTTCCAGTCCCAGGGTGTTTCTGTTAAGGAAGAACACCTCAGCATTATTGTATTATTTTTAAATAAGCTGCAATCACTTTAAGGAGCTCAGGATAAAAAATCCACTAATACTTTGATTTTTTTCCTCCAGTTTTCAGGAGTTTGGTAATGCAAGATGTGAGCTGCATACAAATGGAAGGGTAGGGAGTTCTAATTGCTTACCTGTCCCTCTCTGTCCAGAGAAAGCCTTTTTTTGTTCAATCGTCAGCTGATTTTAGAAAGGTGCAAGACAACACGGAGCTGGCGAGGACGGGCTCTGGGAGCAGCAGAGGGGCTGCAGATGAGCAGTGCGTGGCTGGGAGCTCCTGGAGGCACGCGGGGATGTTGTGTTTGGGGCAGTTACGTGGTGCTGTCACTCGTGAGCAGGACAGAGTGGTGCTGGGCATGCTGCTGCCCCTCTGCCACTGCCTGTGCGCTTCTTTGCCTGACCACTGCCTCCCAGCAAATGTCCTTATGCCACTCTCTGGACAAAACCTTCATCTTGCTCACTGTCTGCCAGAGGGGCAGGGGGACATGAAGCTGGTGATACTTGAACCTCTGCATGTCATGTAATCTGCACAGCCAAGCGCGTCCCTCCCTGGACGGAACTGTCCTGCTGCAGGACGCGTCCTGTGCACCGGGTCCTGCTGCCCCCCGGGTGTGCTCCCTCCTGCTGGGTGCTGCTGCCTGCCAGCCTGGCACTCCCCCGTGCCCACCTGGTGCCCACCCAGTGCCTGTCCAGTGGTGACAGTCTCTCACGGTCTCTATTTTCAAAGCAGGAACCATCAGCTGCTGCAGAGGCTTTTTTCTTCAGGCGGTTCAGAAATGCTCTTTCTTTTCTCCCAGAGATTTTGTAAACTTAAAAGAGAATCAGGGAAAAACAGCTCTCCTCTGTCCAGCCCATTAATTCTGCGTGCTCAGGACAGAATTAACCTTGGCAGGCCTTGTAGAGGAGAGAGTAATTCTAACCTTAAAAATCTGCTGATTAAAGCTGGTTTCAGGAATTCGATTTCACTTAATGTGTTGGCTGGGAGCCCAGCCCAGCATTAACACAGCCACAGACACACAGGCCTCGGCACTTTTACCTCCCCAATAGAAAAAAGAAAAGGAAAAAAGAAGACACCACTAATGAAACCCCTTTTGTCTGTTTTGAACAAGCAATCATTTTAAAGACTGCTTTAACTAAGTGCATTAAGCGTGCCGTGGCTCCGCAGCACTGTGCTGGCCGTGCCCGCTGGTGCCCGGCGCTGGGCTGAGCCTGCGGGGGAGCGCGGCTTCCAGAGCCAGCCTGCAGCTGGGCCTGGGGGAACCCCGAGGTGCACGGCCAGGTCTCAAGGAATTGCAGCTTTGTTCCTCCACGTGCAGCCTGCAGTGAGCCTGGGTGGGTCCGGGAAGGGATGGCCCCATGCCATCTGCCCCCAAAGGACTGCAAGTGAGGGAATGTGGCTTCGTGCAGGCCATGGCACCTACCAGCAGGACGAGGAAGTCTGCCATTCCACCAAGCTGTGTGCACTGTTCCCTGCTGGGATCTCTCCATTTTTAATTTTAACCTTCCCTAAGGCTGGTGTCCCTCGACTTCCGCATCAGCTGCATTGTGGGCACCAGAGTGCGGGATGTGATGCGCGGGTTGCATCGGCCTCTCCCGAGCAGCGCTCCAGCCCTGTGTGCCAGCTCCAGCCCTGCATGCCAGGCCCCCGCTGGGCAGCGGCTGGCACGGGACCCGCAGCCCCCAGCTGCCCTCCAAATGGGGCGGGCGGCTCTGAGTCAGCAGAACCGGGCGCTGCAGACCTTGCATAAGGCGCGGGGCTGCGGCGCGGCCAGGGGTCGCTGTCAGCGATTATCTCAAACAAACAGCCTGCTTTTTTCCCATGCTGAATGGTGGGATTAAAATGTTAAGCTTTCCTTTGGATTATTTTCTTCAGGTTTTTTTCCTCTTTTTTTTCCTCCTTGTTTTTTTTTTTTTTTTTTTTTTTTTTTTTTTTTTTTTTTTTTTTTTTTTTGCATCTGAAATGTACCTTGGACTTATTTAAAAGCATTATTAATCTTTGTCATTTATATTTTAAAAATAACTCTGTGATGGAAACCAACAGCCTTTGACTCCCTTTTCACTCAGGCCGACCCCGTGGTGCCCAGAGGCGCGCAGCCGGGCGATGCGCTCGCTGCTCCGCACGCCCTCAGCCCCACACCGGGACAGACGGCGCTGCCCCTGCTCCAAGCACGGGGCGATGCATGGGGCGATGCCGGGGCGATGTTGGGACGAGGCTGGCAAGCTCGGTGTTCGCAGGGGACGCTCATACTTTGTGAGGGTGCCTTCCAGACACAAGGGTTATAAATGAAGATACGCCAGAGCCGTTGTGCTGGTGCCAGAGCGCCGTGCTGCACCGCCAGGCCCCGGCCTGCCACTTCCCAGCACACAGCGCTCATTGGGAGCATTGCTGCAAAACAGGAAATTCTCCTGCAAAATCCCCCGCAGTTTGATTTGTTTTTTCCCTCTGCAGTTGCAGAGTACTGGCATGCATAAAGCAGGCATGGTCTGTGATCTTTTAGGGCAAATACCTGAGGAAGGCTGCAAGCAGATGGCTCAGTTGTTGCTATCTCGCGTTTAAGGAAAACGAATCACCTTCAGTAGAGGGGAATGTATCATCGCATGCAAACTCCTTCCATCCCCATGTACACTGTATTAAAGGCTTGCAGAGTCAGAAAGTAATATTGCTTTGTTAGCAATAAACATATTTTGTGGCCAGGAATTGCGCTGGGATCCTTTAAATGAATATCAGTTTGGTGTCAGGGGCTGCACCGGCACAGCGTCCAATTGGCAGTGCTGCTTTGGAATCCCAACACATGGGAAATTTGATTTTGCTACAGAAAGAATTCTTTACTCTTACTCATTTCAGGTAATTGGACAAAGAAAGTTCATTTAAAAGAAAAGAAAGAAGAAAAAAAAAGAAAATGAAAGAAAATGAAAAAACCCTGTCTTTTCTCATTTTGCTGTATAAAACAATACATGACAGCAGTTTTTTCAGTTTGCATACCCTCAGTTTTCGATTCTCATACCCAGGTGATGAGCCATGGAAAAGAGGTGTTGGGTTTTTATATTAAAAACGAAAAAAAAGAAATATGTTGAATCGTTTGGATGCGGAGCACTGTGGGCAGATGCTGCTCCTCCCGGGCAGCCCCGGGGCTGAGCTGCGGGAGGGAGCGGTGTCTGGTATTGGTTCCAGTTCTGCCGCTGGTGGTGGAGCACCCTGGGGTTCTCTGCCAGTGGGGTCGTGGTTCCTCCCCGGCCCAGGTGGGCACCGGCACCGCTGCTCAGCAGTGGCACCATGGGGACCTGGAATGGCCTCTGTCACCCTCAGGACTGGCACAGGGCGAAGTAGGGAGCAGGGGGTCAGCAGCTGGGCCTGTGTCCTGTATAAACCAGAGGAACATTAACCTGTCTTCAACCTGTAACAGCGTTTAAAATGTATTCTCCTGACATTTTGGCTGGATACAAGCTGCCCTTCTGTTTCAGCAGCGGACTCAGAGCCCTGGAGGGGCTCCAGCAGACGCCGGCGTCGCAGCAGATAACGTTCTCGTGTTCCTGTCTCCGAGTGCTGCCCCTAAACCTGCTCAGCATCTGCTAACAGTTCCTTCCCTAACCCTGTGTCTGCTTTTCTCTTTCTGTCCTTAGTGCTTGTACGGCTGTTACGTCCATTCCTCCATCATCCCCACGTTTCACAGAAGGTGCTACTGGCTTCTTCAGGTAGGATGACGATGGCTTCCTTCCTCCTGGTACTGCTCCCATTGACCACATATGGCTGCGCTCCTCTTTGCCCCAGGGGAGCTCAGCTGGGCGTTTCGCTGCGTGTTTGATGGCTTGGGGGATTCCTTGTCTGAAGGTGACATGGATTTTGTTCAGGTGGTACATCTCTCCTTAGCGATACATTTTCTCTAGATACATTTCTAGCAAATGCCAGCTTACGTGTACCCTGTACAGAGTCAGCTAAAACGAGATTTTTTTCTAGGTTTTTAGTTGTGCTTTTCCATTTTGGAGCCAGTCATGTGGCAAGGCTCAGGAAGCCGGCTGCTGTGTAAGCATGTGGTGTCGTGGGAGAGGAAGCAGCCCCCGGGTTTGTGTGGGTGCAGCGCAGACCCGATGGCGTGCTGCCCGGACAGGGCGGGTGGGACGGCTCCCTGCAGCCAGGAGTTGGTGCTGGGGGAGCTCTGCTGGGTTTCCTGGTGATTTCCTCCTCATTCTTGAGGGCACAACAAAGCCCCTCGAAGAGTTGAGCAGAGATTTCCTCTGCGTTCTGCGGTACGTGGCAGCGGCCCTGGGACGTGGTGGCTGTGCCCGGGTTCACTGCCGGGGTCCGCCCGGGGCTGTGCATGGGCACAGGAGTGCTGCAGGTAGGTCTAGGGGCTGCTCGAGCCGACTGACTGCTGCTGATTACCAATGCTGAGCATGTGGAAACCATTTGTTTTCTTTTGTTAGAAAACAGCACTTGACAAATATTGTAATAATATTATTGTTTTAAAGATTAAACCCCCCCAGTCCTGAAAGCAAATGGGTCTGAGGAAAATGACATCTGTTTCAAGAAGAAAATGAGAAATGCTCCCATGTTTTCCCCTTGGTTTGCAATCACACTTCCATATTAAAAAAGACAAAGCTGTTGCTGTCTCTGTTCGGGCACAAGAAGGTGCCCGAATCCCACAGGGCTCAACTGAAGGAAATGGGCACAAAGCGTCACTGTCCTCTTCTGCTTATGTGCGTCTCTGAGCTCTGTTTGCTTCCTCAAGATATAATTGTCCTATGCAAGAAAAGGAGTGAAAACTGTTCACTGCTGCAGCCGGAGCGGTATTTCACCTACGTGGAGGCAAGTGGCGGTGCGTGGCTGCTGGAAGCAGAGCGTGGCCATGTCACATCTACCACCTGAAGGCCTTCTCTTGCAGCAGCAGCTCTTCCCCACCACCTCTCGAGTTCCTGACCTGCACTTGTGGTTGGATGCAGCAGGCAGCGAGGAGATGGAGGAGCTGCTTAAAGGCACGACTAAAGAAGCCATTAAAAGTTCACAGATCAGTGCGCTGAACTGAACAGAATCTCTAAACTTAGAGTCCGGTTTGCCTTGGGCAGCAGACAGCTGTTTGTTTTATTATTTAGCGACTGTCTGCTGGTGCCTGTGATGGATGATGTGACATGAGAATTCAGAGGAAATTCTAGATTCGTTCCGAGCTGCAGGCGCAGCATGGCAGCACCACGTGCACTTTCCGAGGTGACGTCTGTCCCAGCTGCCCCTGGCGAGGGCGATGGGAGGAGCAGCACTTGGTCCGTCTACGTTCTTGCAGCTCTTGCCTGCTCAGGGGCCTGCGAAACTCCAGCCCAAAGTTGGGCTGTGACCTTTAGGGAGATTTGCTCCCAAATCGCAAAGCTTTCTTCATTACCTTTGGAAGAATATTTTCCAGCTTTTCACATGTTTCATGAGGAGATCTCCCCCGGTTTTAACGCATTCTCCACCAGCATTATCACCTGCGTGCTCCCCGCTGCCCGGCCCACAGGCATCCCCTGCAGCGCTCCCCCTCAGGGCAGCCCCTTCTGCTTAATCATGGGCTTCTGTCTGCTGGACCTCACTGCCGGGACAATTAGCAAGCCTGTATCTAATTAATTGCATTGCAGTATTGTAGAATCTTACCTGTATCCTGAGGTCTTTCATATTCAGCATTTGGGCCATCTTCTTCCATCTTCTTTGCTCTGATAGTTGGATGGGATTGAGATGGGTGAACTTGGAAGTGCATTTCTTATGAGCCTCTTTATAAAACGCAGTGCAGGACATTGTGCTGTGAATGCAGTGTGTTTCTATTTAGAAACAAGGGCACACCGTGCCTCTGCTGTGTGAGGCATGCGAGTCTGTGATTCATGAAAACATCTTCCAGGCATAAATGGACATCCTTCAGTCAAGTTCTCAAGGTTATGCAGCTGGGGAGAAAAGAGCCAAGAGCAGATGATGCTTTTCTAAGGTCTGCGTAGTGCTTCTGCTTCATTTTTGTAACTCCAGAATGATGCGGTCACTGAGTGCGTGCTGAGGAGAGCTTGCATGTGTGATGTTCCTTACACGATGTGGACAGCAGCCTGCTCTGCGTCCCCTGGCTGTGCTGCAGGGCGTGCTGCTTTCCCCAGGGCTCAGGAGCACGCGTTCCCCCAGACGGGGTGGAACCGCTGAGATGTGGCAGCCTGGTGGCTGTGCTGCCACTGTGATGCTTCTGTTTGTTCATATGGCTGTTAATCAGCACTGGGGACAGTGCTAATTTTTCCACTTGCCACTGCGTTTTGGTTTCTTAATTTTACAATGGCAAGCACTGAGAACAGTGCACAATTAAAATAATGAAGTACCTTTATTATTAAAGTTAATAATAAAAGATTCATGGTAACAGTGCTATGAGCCCAATCCACCCACATGTGCCCCGTGGGACACAGTGCTGGAACACCCTCCTGGCCAGTTAGACCTGCCACATCATTCAAATGCATATTCGATGAATTGGAACTGTGAGCAAACG
Organism: Penelope pileata; assembly: GCA_013396635.1. Classification (NCBI taxonomy): domain Eukaryota; kingdom Metazoa; phylum Chordata; class Aves; order Galliformes; family Cracidae; genus Penelope; species Penelope pileata. The sequence continues at coordinate 187,610 of WBMW01003182.1, read as the reverse complement.
CGTGTTTGGGGAGAAGAACCTCGCCGCTGGGCCCCACGGTGCGCGGCGATGGGAGCGGGGAGTGCTGGGCTGCGAGCGGGGCTCGGAGCATCCGCAGCAGAGTGGTCGTTCCCCCTGCTCCCAGCGCTGCCCTCAGGGCTCTGGCCGGTGTGTTGGTGGTAGTAAATGTTCTCAGTGTTTGTTGTTGCCACAGAGATATCACCCCAGCTTCGTTTGCAGAGGGAGGAAGAAAAAAATCATTGTGATTGCAAATTTGGTGCCGTGTGGTTGCAATAGCAAGTCCGGCCGCCCCAGCGGAGGTTCCCTCCTTTGTATCCTGAAGCCTTCTTTACTTTTTTGAGACATTTTAAGCTTTCTTCATGATACATTTTTAAGTGCTGCCTTGCACAAGCCCACCTTTGTTTTCTTTTTAGTAGATGTTACAATTGTAGCTGAGCAGTGTGTGTCTGCAGGCCTTCCCTTCTGGCACTGGGCAGCCCCTCACATTGGCTGCTCGGAGCTGAGGGAAGGAGCAGTGACAGAGGTGCTGCTAGTGCTTCGCTGCACCGTTTTCACGTTTTTTGTTCAGTTTCCTGATTTCTAGAAAAATAAAGTCGTGGTCTGAGCAGCAGACAGACAAAGAGAGAGGGCTAATGGGTGGCTTCAGGGAGCACTCGGGAGACGTGGAGCGCCGCAGGCAGCACTGCTCATGGTTTCATGTAACAGAATGCAGAGCGAATCCCTTGTTTTGGCATTCCTATTGGCTTTCTGGGAGAAGCAGAGCCTCAGCTGTTTGCAGTGAGTCAGGCACGGAACGGGGCTGTGAGGGCGGTGCTGGGTGTGAACGACGGCGGCCCTCAGCCTCCTGGAAGGGCTCAGCCCAGACTCTGCGCCGGGCGCGCGGCCTTCCAGACGGCACCAGATTCTCTGTCGATGGAAAAGAAAAATGTTTGTACTCATAATGACTAATGCAGGGAAAATGTGGATCCTCAGATGTAGCCTATTTTCAAACATCGGCACAGCTGACTACAAAATGCAGAGTTCCCTTCTGTGCACTGGTAATTGGCACCCTAGGAATCTAAAATTAATCTGGTGCTGGGCCCCGGGGTGGCTGCTGCTGGCGGCAGTCACCGGAGCAGCTCTGTCTGTGCGCGCTCACAGCGCTGCTCTCGCGCGGTGCGGCCAGGGCAGCACTGGCAGCTGGCGTGGCCTGACTGTCCTGTCCTGTCCTGTCCCATCCACCTCATCCTGTCCCGTCCTGTCCTGTCCTGCCTGTGAATTCACAGTAATTAAATATTAGCTCTTTGTGGTATAGGAGATAGCTTTTTCATATTGCCATCTTTTCTGTAATTGTTTGCTTAAATATGGCGAAAACGCATGCTCTGAGCACTTTGGTTTTCATTCATGTTGCAATCTGTTGGGATTTCTGAATTCCCCCCCTCACAGCAGTGCTGTAGCACTGGTGCTGGAGGTATCCAACAGTGTGGCTGCTGGCTCTGCTGGGGGAAGAGCACAGGCCGTGTCCCCATGGGGCTTGTGCTGTCCCAGGGGCAACCCTGGACTCCCCCCTGGAAACCGCCAAGAGGATATTTCCATTTTCTCCTGCAGACCTGTGCACATCTCCTACAAAATCTGTACCCCTCGTATGCTGCTGTGTTGCCCCTGTGCCGTTGTGGTGGTGATGGCTGACACAGCAGGGAGATGTGGTGTGGTGATGGCAGAAAAGGCACAGGAGGTGCCAATGCCCCTCAGAGGACTGTTGCAAATCAGGCTTCGCAGTCAGCTCTGCAGTGCAAACCTTCAGTGCTGCAGCAGCTAAAAACCAGCTGCATTGCATCGTTGTTCCTTGCGCACTCTCAGCAGCCGCAGAGCACTGCGATGCTGTGCACAGGGTGGGACATGGCAGGAGGACGTGCGGGCAGATCAGCACCGTGCGGGTGGCGATGCCCAGGCAGACGTCTGTCCTGCAGGGAACAGGGGGAGCTGGAGGGGACACTGCTGTGCAGCCATCCCTTGCACAGTTCTGCATGCGCCGGCGGTGCCCTGCAGGGTGTCCCTCAGCCACATCTGATGGCTCGTGCTGTGCTGTGCTGTGCAGGCAGCAGCTCCCACTTCCGTGGCTTGAGAAGCAAGTGACAGCTTGAAGATTTTGGTCTTTTTTAACATGAATTGGTAATATTGCAATCTCATAAAAATTCCTGAGACTTTTGCTCAGTAATAGTTTTTATTTTTCATTTGGGTAGAATAGAAATGACTGGGCAATAAAGCATTAAAGCTTGTGCACGGTGTGTGGGCAGTTCAGAGAGGTCCCATATTGCTGCAGGAGCGGGGTGGAAGCCAGGCACTCGGCATCGTGAGCCGCTGTGTTTGTTCTAACTGCTGCCGTTGTGCTCGCCCATTCCCCAACGCATGACTCAGTGGGCCGGGGCCGGGGGGTGTCTGGATTCCTTGCAGGGAGCGGTGGTAGTGGTGTTGGCTGCAGTGAATGAAATGGCAGAGAATCCTTCTCCTTCCTTCTGACGCAACTGCGACCTCTTCAGTGGACACGTAAACATGCTTTCAGGGCAGCCGCGTCCATTGGAACCCACCTTCAGCCTTTAAGCGGTGCAGCTGCAGACACAGTGCTTACACACACACTTGTATGAGCTGTTCAAGCTGAAGGCTATTTTTGCTTCATTTTCCTCCTGCAGGCTTTACTTGCTCACAGTGCTAGCTTCTCATAGGGCCCTTGCCTTCACCAAAATCAAGTTCCATCTGGCAAGACTCATCACGAGCTGCCTCCAGCCATCTCCTCCCTCCTGGTAGGAAAAGAGCTGTCCCAGCTCCGTGCTGCAGACCCCTCTGCTGCGTCGCACGCGGTGCCCGTTGCTGTTGGAGGAGCTGGTGGACGCAGCACTGGCGGAGCAGCGGGGGCTGCGGGGGGAGCAGCAGCCACAGGTCCGTCCTCGCGCTCCAGACCGCGGGGATACATCACGGTGCTGCTCTCGTGAAAAATGTTTTTCATGACAAAAATCTATAGTAGATAAAATTGAACCTGCAACTCAGACTGGGCCATAGCCTTTCATCAGCCCAGATACCTTCGGCACAGAGATGTGCTTTGGCACCTCCAGGATGAGGAAAATGGGGCTGTAGAGGAGTGCAGCAATAACCTTCTGATGTTCAAGCAGAGGGGAAGGAGGGGTTTACAAATGAACTGGTATCGAGGAGGCTGGAAACATTTTAGCAGGAGTGCTTTATCTTTTGTAATGTTTTTATAAATTATTTATTAACACACTTGCTGCATTTTCCTTAGAAATTGGATAGAAAAGCAAAACGTATAGCAGGCAGATTATATTCTAGAAGAAAGATGGCAGTGATTAAAAAACAATTTCCAACTATTTCAAATGTATAACTTTATTTTAGATGAGCACTCTGCTATTTTTGTATCACTTTCCACCATTTTAAAGAAAATCTAGGATTCATTCTTTAGATATATGAGAAGCCTGACATTAATGCAAGCAAAGTAAAAAGCAGTCAGAGCGCTTTAGCTGTTGCTTAAATAATCTGTTGTCATTTATGGAGGAGATGCATTTCCCAAGCTGCTCAGGGACGTGCCTCGGCTGCTAATGAAGGAGTTATTGTAGGGGCGACATAAAAAGCCCCAACATGGCCGACTCCTGCAGAAATGGAAAGCAGATTTTATGCTTTTGGCTCTTTGTGGAAATGATGCACCATTTGCACTTTACATCTGACTTGGGGGATTGAAAGCAGCGTTCTGTCACTTTATGGTTGCTGTAATGCTGCCATGTGCCATTGGCGCAGCTCGTGCAGGGAGCAGCACGTGCCAGGCAGCAGTGTCACCGCAGCGCTCTGGTTGTCATTCAGCCAGTGCAGCAGCGATGTGACGCCGGCCCTGTGCTGACAGCCCTGTCCCTGTCTGCTCCCAGCGACTTCTTCCCGGGGCAGCTGGCTTACAGAATGGGGCTTTGCCCCAGTGGCTCCAAAAGAGCAGAAGCCAGGATTGGCTCAGGGGTGCCTGGGAACCTGCACGGTGTCGTATTGCTGGAGAACACTGAAACTTTGTGGGGGCACCCAGAAGGGAGTCAGTTTGGAGGCACACTGCTGCTGCTCGAGCACGTCCCACCAAGGGCTGTGCTGCCGTGGGCTCTGCCCCGCATGGAGCTGCGGTGCTGGGCTGAGTGATGTTGGGCTGAGCCGTGTTGGGCTGAGCTGTGCTTGCTGCGGGGTCACAGCACAGCTCCACCAGAAACCAAACCGATCGCAGGCTGCATGTCACTGCATGAGCTGTTTTGGAATGCATGACGTGCTGAATTTACTCCAGCTCGGGCTGGAGCTCGTGGCTCGCTGGCTGACACACTTTGCAGCAGTGGAGCTGCTCCCGGTGTGGGGCGTTCAGACCAACAGTGGGGATGCAGCAATTTGGGTTTAGAGATGTGGAGTGCGTTTGTGGGTGGGTATGGAGCAGCATGTGGCGGTATTGCTAAGGCTGAAATCTCTCTCTCTAACACAGGACATTTTATTTCCAAACTGCAAAGCTGCATCTGTCCTGCTAGGAATTTGCCGTATGTATGTAATATGAAACCTTGCAGGAAAAGGGATTCATGTGGAAAATAAATCCCCTCTTCAGCCTACATGAAAGAGAATGGAGCCACTACATCAGTGTTGATGTGAATGGGTTGAGTAAGGTGCAGAAATCAGCCCTGAACTCTTTCTGCAGTGCTTGGCACTTGCACAAATAGCTTGAGCCTGAAAAGCTGTTATTCTTTCGATTTTATTGAACATTAAATCCATCACAAAAATATGCAGAAAGAAAAATGAATGTAACATCTTTCAAGGTCACTTCTGTGGGTTGTTTCTTTGGAGGAAATGTAACTGCATTGGGCTCTCCGTAGCAGAGCAGCGGCGGTGCAGGAAACCATACATTTCATAACATGAACTCCAAATCATACAGCAGTGTTCCTCTGTTCATGGAAAAATACAGCAGAGACACACTGTAACCTGCTACCCGTGCACGCTGATTAACTGTAATTATAACTATTAGGGAATCCATATCCTATCTGCCCTTTATTGACCTTTTCTTCAGTGTGATCTTCTCAGGGGCCCGGTAACACACAGCCCAGGGAACACAGCCCAGGAGGGTCTGCGGCTGAGGACAGCGCAGCAGCTGAGAGCCACTTCAGTTCTGAAAGGCACTTAATTTTAAACCCTTTTAATATTTACATTCTGCTGATAAATCTAGGTGCTTCCGAGAAAAAGAGTAAGTTTTTTTCTGAGTTCACCTTGTAGCCATAGGGGAATAACATTTGTTGGATGCTGGGAAGCTGCTGAAGGAAGCTCTCTGAAGCAGCCTTTCTGAGTGCAATGTCACTTGAGACGATAGAGTCCCACCGTTCCCCAGCTGTGGCCTCCAGACAGTGCCGCTGTCCCCTGGGGCTCCGTGCTGCCCAGCCCTGCAGGGAGCAGAGCCCAGACCTGCAGCCGGCAGCTCCAGTTGCAGGGCAGGGGGAAACGAGGCAGTGGAGTGGGCTTGATTAAACAGTGCTTTCGCTTCTTCTCTTGAAGGATATTTGCAGTGAAAACTGTACATGAAATTTATACTCCTCTCGTATGATTTTGACTGGTTTTAGTGCACAAATTCTCAGTAGAAAATGTATTCCATAAAAATTTGATGTGGAACTATAGCTCAGCAGAATCTTTTTTAAGAAATCCAACTCTGGAATATTTATTTTGTATCTGGCTTCAGTTTTAGTGCCTATTCCTTCTGCAGATGCCCTCGTTAGCCTGCTAACGGCTTGTGAAGAGTGAAGCCATCAGTGCTCCCGCACTCAGGTCTGCACCATGGTGCTGTGTGGTGCTGCGTGGTGCTGTGTGGTGCTGCCTGGAGCTGCGTGGTGCTGTGTGGTGCTGCCTGGAGCTGCGTGGTGCTGTGTGGTGCTGCCTGGAGCTGCGTGGTGCTGTGTGGTGCTGCCTGGAGCTGCGTGGTGCTGTGTGGTGCTGCCTGGAGCTGCGTGGTGCTGTGTGGTGCTGCCTGGAGCTGCGTGGTGCTGTGTGGTGCTGCCTGGAGCTGCGTGGTGCTGTGTGGTGCTGCCTGGAGCTGCGTGGTGCTGTGTGGTGCTGCCTGGAGCTGCGTGGTGCTGTGTGGTGCTGCCTGGAGCTGCGTGGTGCTGTGTGGTGCTGCCTGGAGCTGCGTGGTGCTGTGTGGTGCTGCCTGGAGCTGCGTGGTGCTGTGTGGTGCTGCCTGGAGCTGCGTGGTGCTGTGTGGTGCTGCCTGGAGCTGCGTGGTGCTGTGTGGTGCTGCCTGGAGCTGCGTGGTGCTGTGTGGTGCTGCCTGGAGCTGCGTGGTGCTGTGTGGTGCTGCCTGGAGCTGCGTGGTGCTGTGTGGTGCTGCCTGGAGCTGCGTGGTGCTGTGTGGTGCTGCCTGGAGCTGCGTGGTGCTGTGTGGTGCTGCCTGGAGCTGCGTGGTGCTGTGTGGTGCTGCCTGGAGCTGCGTGGTGCTGTGTGGTGCTGCCTGGAGCTGCGTGGTGCTGTGTGGTGCTGCCTGGAGCTGCGTGGTGCTGTGTGGTGCTGCCTGGAGCTGCGTGGTGCTGTGTGGTGCTGCCTGGAGCTGCGTGGTGCTGTGTGGTGCTGCCTGGAGCTGCGTGGTGCTGTGTGGTGCTGCCTGGAGCTGCGTGGTGCTGTGTGGTGCTGCCTGGAGCTGCGTGGTGCTGTGTGGTGCTGCCTGGAGCTGCGTGGTGCTGTGTGGTGCTGCCTGGAGCTGCGTGGTGCTGTGTGGTGCTGCCTGGAGCTGCGTGGTGCTGTGTGGTGCTGCCTGGAGCTGCGTGGTGCTGTGTGGTGCTGCCTGGAGCTGCGTGGTGCTGTGTGGTGCTGCCTGGAGCTGCGTGGTGCTGTGTGGTGCTGCCTGGAGCTGCGTGGTGCTGTGTGGTGCTGCCTGGAGCTGCGTGGTGCTGTGTGGTGCTGCGGGGTGCTGTGTGGTGCTGTGTGGTGCACCCTAACCCTGCACTGAGGGTGAGTTCACTCTGAGGTTTAGGGGAGGAGTGATTTTTTTCAGGCTTTGAAGCAGGAGATGGTTATGAGATCCTAGCTCACATTCTAGGTTTCTAACTGTCATGCCAAGTGCCAAAAGGTTCCCATTTGTTTCCATGGTTGCATGCAGGAGTCACTTTGTTAGCCCACAGATGGTGACTGGGACAGCAGGGCAGGAGTTCCATCAGCAGGCACCAGGAGAAGGAGCCAGACACAGTGCTGTGCTGCTCGGGTTGGAGCACAGCCGCCCCTGGGGCACTGCAGAGCGCCCCGGGCTGCGCAGGGCTGTGCGGGGTCCCAGCGGCCGCCCGGGTCACCCCCCCGCCCCACACTGCGGGGGAGAGCAAGGGCCAAAAGGGCCTACAGCGGTTCTCCGAACATCGGCCTGCGGGGTGAGGGCTGTGCTTTGCGTCTCAGGGTCCCTGTGAGGAGTCCTGACAAGTTTCTGGGCCGGCATATTGCAGAGAAACGTTCTGAGCAGTGAGACGGAGTGCTGCCCCTGTGACTTATTGCTTTTTCAATGCATTTTTACACAGAGCTGGAGGCTCAACACTCTGAAAGCTTTTTCGTAATGTTTAGTGATAAACTTTTGTCTCCTGTGAGTAAACAATCTGCTTTCTGAGCCACTTTTTTTCAATTTAAACGGAAGTACATTGCAGCCCTCTTGCAGAAACATTTATAATGTCAAGCGGAACCAGAGGCTCTGGGTTGTGCTTCTCAGCTCTTTTTTCTTTACTTCTAGTGTTCTTAGATCAAATTTCCCCTCAAAAAATACTGCCGGAGGCATATGAAATGTCACGTGGCTTTATGAAATATGCCCACATCCCATGATATGCCATGTTTTTATTTTGTGACAGTCCAGGATTCAGTGCATGGCCTAAATATTGTGGCATCCTATTTGATTTTTGGATTGTTAGATGGCCCGGATGCCATAGCTCATGGGCACCGTGACCGTTTTTCCTTGTGGTTTACTCTTTTTCTAGATTACTGTCTGTAAGTTTCAGAGTGGAACAGGATTCCTCGGTGGTTTATAAATTAGGGCCATATTACAGCAGCACCCATAGTGCTGCCATATTTTAGATGGTGTCAGAGTTTCTATTATAAACCTCATTTTTCAGAGGTTTATGGCTCAGCCATAAAAACTCACTGTATGCTGGGACTCAGTGTAACAGCTGCATCTCAGCAATGCAGAGGATTTGTTTGCATGCATTTAAAAAACAAACAAAAAAGAATTTTTTTTTAAATAGACGCCTATGCAATTCTATTAAAAATCAATATTTAGTTGCTCGACCTTTTGGTTTCAAAGTTAATCACTTGGGAGTTAGAAAACACCCCATTTTTGGCAGCCCACGCAACTTTAGTTCTGTTCTGTGTGCCAGGACAGGACTGTGTTCAAGAAAGGGGCACTGCAGGGCCACAGGCAGCACTCGGGTCCCCCTGCAGCTGGGGCTGCGCCTGGGGCTCCTCCTGCAGCTGGGGCTGTGCCTGGGGCTCCTCCTGCAGCTGGGGCTGTGCCTGGGGCTCCTCCTGCAGCTGGGTCTGTTCCTGGGGCTCCTCCTGCAGCTGGGGCTGTGTGTGGGGCTCCTCCTGCAGCTGGGGCTGTGCCTGGGGCTCCCGCTGTGACGGGCGCTGGGGTGATGCAGCACAGGAATGCTGCCAGCACCCTCTGGGGCTGTGCTATGTCAGTCCGGGGTGGGTTCTCTGAACTGGAGCAATGAGAAAGGATGCAGCCTTTGTGAGGGCAGAATCTAGCAGATCTCCTCAGCTGCTGCTGCCTGAGAACCGCCAGCTGGGAGCAGTGTTAATGCGGAGTGCCATGCTCGCTCACAGAGGGGCATCTTGCCTACACAGTAACTGCTGTCCATAAGTATTTCTGCTCTACAAAAACAGACTGGAGATACGCGTGCAGCACAGGCTGCACCCCCAGTGTTATCTGCATGCTAAGCACCCCTGAACATATATAATCTGTAGGATTTCTTCATTGACATACGCCTGGATACCAGCAACTTCCTTTAATGGTGCTGCGCAGCGCTCGCACCTGCTGCAGAAGGGTTTGCTCATCTCAGTAAATAAAGTAACTGAAAGGAGTTGAGAATCTTTCCACAGTGCTGCAAACACTTATGTTAAAAGAAAACAAAAAGTCACTGTTTGTGGCCCTGTGCTATACACAGCCATCACAAGAGGGTGAATATGTCTTCATACCCATCATTCAAACACCCATCAACACAGAAATGTTTTCATATACACAGTCCAATAATGAAGGGAGGACACAGATTCCATCAGAATGTAAAAAAAAAAAAAAAGGAAAGCACGTTCTGCCCCTGGGAGTGGAGCCGGCCGTGGCGAGCTGTGTCCTCGTCACCTTGCCGGGCGCAGACAGGCGGGAGCACGCAGCTCCCATCAGCTCTTCCCACGTGGGTTTGGACTTCAGTGTCAAGCAGGTCTGCCTCTGAACTTGTGTTTTTCTGTACATTAATACATTTTAATCCTAATACCATTGGCCTGCATTTATTCCTGCTCCAAAATTGTGTCTGGTGAGAGGCACCCATCACGTTTCTTCCCAGGGCGGTGGCATAGAAGTGCTTTGGGTTCAGAAGGCACATGGAGTTACTGCGAGGAGCAGCCTTCCACCACATCCTCCCCAGGTGCTCTCATCTGAGTTCAAATCTGGGTAAAACATACTGTGACACGTGCAGTGCCTAACGACAGGAGATTGCTACCCGTGCCGTGGTTGTGCCAAAGCAAACCCTTAATCCTGCTCTGTTAGATGTGCACAGAGCTGGGGCTCCTCCACGAGCACACCTGCACAGCCTCATTAATTAACAGCAGGTTCTACATCTCTTTTTAATAAATTCTTTTCATTATGGAGCTTGTTCCCAAGACAGGAAAAATTGAAATTCTTTGCAAGAATATTATGATTAAGACATAGCGCAGTAGGAAAGAATGCATCTTACTTGGAAAATGTCTTTCTCTGAACTGTGTCATTGTAAGGGAAATCTGTGTGTAAACAATTTTTATGGTGTCCATTTGGTTTGTGCTTTCGAGAGATTTCTGTCTGAGGTGCTGCGCTCTGCTGCATGCAGGCACAGAGTGCAGCCCCAGTCCTGTTCACGGGGCAGGGAGCTGGAAAGGTCTCTCTAAAACAGGAGTTCCCAAATTATTGTCTCGTGGGACCATTAACAGCACTCAGATGTGCTCGTGGCCAGCCAGGGCAGCTGCGTCGAGGCAGATTTTGCTGGTTAGTTCAGTTCCCCAGGCTGCTCATGGCCCTGCCGGCCGCCAGTTGCCTATGGGCTGGGAGCTGCCCCCGGCCCTGCAGAGGTGCTGGAGGCTTCAGGAGCACAGCAGCGGAGAAACTCCAAAGGTGGATGAAAATTCAGTCCGCAGCCAACTGTGGTGCAGCACATTTTTTTCTCGGTCTCTCATTTTGTTTCCTTTGGTTCAATTTAAATTCTCAAGTAGAAGAGTGGTGCAGAGGAGCGGGGTGGCTGGGGACAGCCTGCTGCCCTTCCTGCCCCACCCTCCAGGAGAAGGGGGTGCGCGGGGTGCTCTGTCGTGCAGGTGGGAGCAGGCACACTGGTTCCTTGTGGAACACGCGAGCTGCGTCCCGTTCCACACTGCGCCAGTCTGCAAAAGCTCCGGTGTTCTTACCTGGTTTGAACTGCATTGAGGGTTTTGGTATTTGGAGCTCAACTCCTAAAAGCATTAAGGGCTGGGATATGGTTCTTTTGGTTTAGTATAAAGTATAGAATAGCAATAAGTGAGCCAAAATATTTTATTATTTTAGGTGTGCTTTGTGTCTTGTTCCTGTAGTTTAAAAGTATGCCTCATATGTATGAAGCTGTTCATAACATGGAGATTGGGTTTGATGGAAACTGAGGTTTGCAAGGAGCTTGAAGCATCGCTGTGCAAGAAGGACAACTCAGCAAAGAGGAGTTAATTGTTACATCAGAATTGTCAGAATTTGGAAACTGATTTTGTTTTCTTTCACACAAAACAATGTTTATGAGAGGAGACGCAGCCTGCCCAGGATGAGCCGTTGTGCTCCCGCGTGCCGGTGCTCCCTGACCTCAGGGGTGCTTATTTACGGGCTAGACAGCAAGATTGAGATGCTCCATTAGCACACAACGCTGCTTGTTGTCTGGAGAAGATCCTAATGGAGTGAATTAGGAGAGAAACACCTGTTGCTCTCTGTCTCTGCTTTGTGCTCAGTCTGGTGCCGATTCTGGCCTTCTGTGACCTTTTAATATGTCCCTTCATCCTAAATATTGCACGTTTTGTTGATCAACTTTGGATGTGTGCTGAAACCTTTGGACTGAATTGCTTCTGAGCTCATCTCTGCCGTCCAGCAGTGAGTTGTCACTCTTCTTCTCCTTCATTCCGGACATCCTGCAGACAAAGCCTTAGAGATGGGGTTCAAGGGAAAGGAGGAGGCAAAGAGGCAGTGACATCCTGAGCCAAGCAGGGAAAGATGAGTGTGTGCACATGCAGAGTTCTGCCCTCTTCTCCCTTTTCTGTAACGATCTTACTATAAAATAGTAGCTACAGCTTACAGTGGAAAGTTAAAATCTTAGTTTATACAAAATTAATTGGGCATTGAGGAAAAAGTATTTCTCACAGCTTCATGTCTAAATATCCAGATTTGATGTTAACAAAGACATACAGAAATCCCACTGCCCAGGAGAGGCCCCCAATGCCGGGAGGACGGGATGGGACGGGACGGGACGCTCCGTGGTGGCGGCGGCCGTGGACACACAAAGCGGTGCTCGAGGCTTGGAGCCTTGCTGAAATTAACGACCCAAAGTGCCGAATGTGTTCACAGCTAATTATTCATTAGATGCATTATTAGTGTGAGATCATCATGACATTTTAATGTTATTAATTTTTATACTCTAGTAGGAATTAGCCTATGATTGCAGAACACCAGTGTGAACTCTGCACTGGTGTTGGGGAAGCTGCTCACTAGTCCTCGCTGGCCCAAGGCCTTGCGTTCAGGTAGTGAGTGGGGTTGTTCTGCCCCATCCAGTGTGAAGTGTCCTTCTGGAGGGGTCAGGAGAGAGGATGCCAGCAGCAGGGGTGAGGTGCTGTTGGGTTCAGGCTTGCACTGAGCGCTGCAGAACAGCTCTTACACGTCTGCAAGGGCCATCCTGCAGCCACCTCTGCCTCCCTGCAGCCACCTCCACCACGGCTTGTTCTAGTCCAGCAGAACCATAAGCAGCAGCTACTTTCCCACTGCTGGGAGCTAAACNTGGCTGTGTTCAACACTGCCAGGTGTTATCAGTTGTTTCTCTTCTGGGAACAAAAACACAGCTTCATACCAGACACTGTGAGAGAAGTAACTTCTGTTAGAAACTAAGACAACGCTGCCACAGTAAGCCATGCAAAAAACATCACCTGTTCACTCCAGAGACAAAATTGAATGTGGGTCTGTGTTTCTGCATGACAATGGGAGGACTCGTTGTCAGATGTCTGAAGAAGACTCCCAGTACAATTGTGTTTCCCAGAGCGATGCTCAGTCTCCAGGATGCACAAGAGAAATGCACGTGACTCGACGCAACAGGTCACAGTGGATTGCAGTTATGCTTTTGTGTTCCACCTTTTTCTCCTGAACTTCTGCAGTGTTGTAAGCTTACACAATTCTGTTTATGAAATTTTGGATTTGATGATCTTGAAGGTCTTTTCCAACCCTAATGGCTTATGATTCTGCAAAATTCATTCTAAAACTAAAATGATACTCCATTGCTTTCTGCTGTCAGCATCATGCCACATTCTGAGGTGCTGGGTGTCAGCTTGTTATGGGTTTGTGAAAAACCTTCCTTACACAAGGAAGACAAAATTGCAGTGAAATTGTTGGGATTTTGTTTGTGTTTGTTCTGAACGGGGTGGAAAGAACTGGCTTTAGTGAAATCCTGGAGTCGTCCTATCAGCCTTTACTTCTGGGGCATGTAAGGAGGAACGCTCCTGAGTTTATTGCAAATAGCAGAAGAAAATATTGTATATTATAACACAGCTTGTCCCTGGGCACTATATTCTAAACAAACACCTTCTGCCTCTTCTGATGAGATAAGACTTTCTCTTGACTGTGGTTTCCCTAATTGCATCTTCTTTTCAGTCCTTGCTGGAAACATGTCTTGTAAATTCTGTGTTGTGATTAATTTATATCAAGGATGCAGTATTGAGTTTCACAGCTTCTTTTCCCTTGTAAATATATTCATTCCTCAAAGGACCATGTATTTTGGCACTTAGAGCTTTTCCACCAATAAGAATTCAGGTTTCTCCAGCAAATATAAAAACAGATAAGCCTGAGAATGCAGCATTTCTTAAGAAGTATGTGCTCGTGCCATACTGTGCCACCGATTGGTGCTGAGGCACTTTCAAGCAAGCGTGCTGGTGGTTGTACATGCTGTCTCCCTCCATTTCCCATGAGAATAACACAGGAGATATCAAATCAGGAACCCGGATGCCTTTCTCCCTTGGTCAACACAGCAATCTTAGTAAAGAATGCATGGAGGTCAGTAATGGACAATTAGCCCAACTCTTCATTCTGCAGGAGTAGTTTCTTTTCTGTGGCTGGCTGGCAAGATGTTTTGCACAAAAACACGAAATCACAGAATCATATAATCATAGAACCCTTAGAGTTGGAGGGGACCTTTGAAAGCCCTCTGGTCCCACTCCCTGCAATGCACAGGGACACCCGCAGCTCCGTCGGGTGCTCAGAGCCCCCCCAGCCTGGCCTTGGGTGTCTCCAGGGACACTTCCACTGCCTCTCTGGGCACTGTGCAGTGCTGCACTGCCCTTGTTGTAAAAAACTTGTTTCTCGTATCCAAAATGCAGAATGATGCTATGTTGTAATATCTAAGCATGGAGTGATTTGTTGAAAGGAATTGTCGAAGTATTCCTATCAGTACTAAGCCAGCAGCAGTGCAGAGTCTGGTGCGATGCTTATACCCCAAGAGCTGCTGTTAAGCAAGGACTGCTGGCAAGAAGATCTCCTCTGTCTCATAGAGGGACTCTGTTTCTTACTCAGCAGCACGTCTCTTCCCTGTCTCTCACGGACGCCTCATCACAGCCGATGTGAAAGCCCTGGTGCATCATTCCAGCAAGCATCGTGTGGTGAGGGCAGCAAACTGAGCTACTCAATAAAAATAGAATGATGAAGGGACGGGTGCTGAAACAGGAATGTTCCTGAGGATGTCCTTAGCAGAAAGAAATGAAGTTGCTGCAGATTATATAAAAGTTTGGGAATATAATAATTTAAGAATATAAGCCCCCTAAAATGAGAGTATGTACTTTCCTAAGCATGTGGCTTTCTTCACAAGCGTGGCAAGTCCTGCTGCTAAGTGCAGTGGTTCTGGGCAGCACACTGAAAGATACATCTCTTCCTGTGAGAATCCCTCCAGCAACAAGAACCTCTTTGCACGGGAGTTCAATTGATGTGGGGAGAGACCTGGAAAGCAAAGCGCTAAGTGGCACTACAAGCAGAGTTCAATGAATTAAAAATAAATAATACAGATGTATATTTTATTTAAAAGAAAAGTATAATGGGAAACAAGTAATTATTTCTACAAATGTTGATTTTTAAGGCATTTTATTCCAAGAGAGTGCTGCTCGGTTTCCTGAGGTCAGTTTTAACTTCCTGGTGTATTTCTGCTCTCAGCAAGTTGCAGGATGAGCCTCCTGAAAACTAAGCCTGGTTGTCTTCATTATTGCAATGATACACTTAAAAAGAACAAATCCAAATGTATCGGATTCTGTTCATTAAGAGACTGGTGGGTTTCTGGCTTTGTTGTCTTTTAATGCACCAAGAACAGATGCAGGCTGACAAGTGGCATCAGCCAGGGGACACGGCTTTACAGGGCTGCGTTGAAGTGAGGCAGGGAAACAGCCAGCTGAAATCTGATTTGTGGCCAAGTGGAATAAATTGAAACTGATAGTTATTCGATTAATGGCGTGGGCAGCAAGGTGAGGCCTCCTCTCAAAATAGCAGAATCAGGCTTCTTGACAGGGAGGTTTGGGAAAACAGGGCACGGCAGCAGGCTTTCAATCACATTCAGCCATTAAGCATGTACTAGCAGCAGGGAGATGTGATTATTATAGAGGGGCTCAGCACGATGGTTTGAGTGAGCTCTTCTCAAAGGTGTGAGGTGTGATGGAATCTACAGCCGAACCAGAAGCGCCCGGGGCCTGCCCGCAGCAGCGCGTTCCCTCAGCACCACGCAGGTAACGGCACCCGTGGGACCCGGAGCCGCGGGCAGCGCGTGCAGCCCTCCTCGCCCGGGGTGCTCCAGAGGTGACGGGACAGACAGACCTCTTCTGTTGTTCACATGCTAAATTGGAAGGTTTCTTTTCCTTTTATATCTGAAATGCATTTCCTTGCTGAAGGAGTTAAGCATGAACAGACAACTTTGGTGTCTGTTCAGTGCTTTTTGTGCACCCAGCGGAGCAGCACGCGCGGTTTCCCAATATTTCCCTGGGCCTCCTGTAAGCTACCGCAGTGCAATGCTTCAGATCTTTGGATAATTTGCGCAGCAATGGAACTGCCATGGTTCTCTCCATCAGCAGCAGACCAAGAACTGTAGAAAGGCTTTTTTTTCTTCTTTTTTTTTTTATCAAAAGGAAAATGTCTTCGTATGCAAATGGTCTCAGTGATAACATTATCAGTGTCGCCTCAGGCTTGCACAAGCTGACTGGAGGAGAAGCTGAGTTTATGGTTTTCAGCAAAATGGTTTTAAACTTTATCAATTCAGCACGTAAGTAGGAAGGGAAGACTTATTTTACCTGGAATAATGGGATTCTTTGGTTGCATTTAAGGGCAAGCAAACAAATAATTTAACTATGAAGTTCATGTCAGCAGCTGAAAGCCAAGCAGAGCCTCTCTGTGCCGCTGCTCTCGGGGCACTGAGGACCCAGACCGCCGGAACCTCAGCACTTTGTGCCCAGCCCAGGGCTGGCAGTGCCGGCTGCAGCACAGAGCTGCTTTGAGCCACATCTCAGAGGGTCTTCAGGACATGCCAAGCTCCTGGCTTCTGAGTTAAGCTGCTGCTTTGTTTCCAGTTCTTAAAGAGGTACTGAAAATGCTTTTGCTTCACTGGCAGCGAACAGCACCGCTGCTGAGGACTTTCCCTGCAGAGGGTAACGGTGCAGTTTTGGTTCGGCACCGAGCGTCTCACCGCTGTGAATCAGTACAACTGCAGATTCAGTACTGAGGTCAACGTAAAGGAACCACATAGATGGAGCCTAAGCTATGGGACATTTCCCCAAGTTGTAATACGAATAGGGCCCAACATCTGTGGTCTTTCGTTAAAAAAGAAATTACGTAGGTGAGATTTCACTCAGTGAAACTGTTTTGGTGCCTGTGAAACCATGAGCAATTCAATAATATAGCCTTCTCATTATAAACTCCTGCAGAAAAGGAGAATTAATTTTTCTGTATAGTCAGAAGTTCTTCAAGCAGCTCTTTCACTTCTGCATAATCAGATCAGAAATGCCTGCACACATGCATCAGCCCCTTCTCTCTGGGGAATGCATTAATGGAAGTCACACTCCTAATTAAACTTGTGCTGCAGAAGAGAAGTGTAAAAATGATGTGGAGTAACAGTGACAGGCCTGGAGGAGTTTGTAGGAATACTGAAAGAGGCAGAAGATAATACATTGTGGCTTTCAGGTTGAGACTCCAAAGAGGAGTTCACTAGTGGCAAATCTTCCACTTTTGCATAGGATATTTTCCTGTAAACAGGAATGCAAGGAACGTCGTAGGATTTTCTCATTGCGGTGACATCTAGAGCTGTCTCGTGGTGTACGAGCACTTCATCATCTTCCTGGAAAGCAGAAGGCACCCAGGACGAGAAGGAATCCCTTCACTGCCCTCGCACCTTCCTGCCCCTTGGAGCCCATTGCCGCGTGCACGCCTCCCCACTCCGCGCTCTGCTGGGCGGCGGTACCAGAGGACACGTGGCTGTAACCTGGAGATGTGTAGGGACAGACCTGCTCTTGTTTCCTTGTCACACAGCAATCTGTTATCCCCTGACTTAGATTAATGCTTGCTGAAAGAAAAATGTAAATTTGGTTTCCCAGATCCATCTGACAAACACGTAGCATTTCTGGCTGCTGGCTGTTGCAGTTCTGCTGATGAATACTTCTCTCTTTCTTTACATCACCCCAGAGGGCCTCCAAGTAGCTTCAGAGACGAGAAAGTTCAGGGACAGGAGAGGGGATAATGAATGGGAGAGGGGAAAGAAGGTGGAGTTGGACTCTTGGTGGTGGCACCCCAGGAAAGGATGGGAGGCAATGGGCACAAACTGGAATAGAGAAAATTTCTCCAAAACGTAAGAAAGGAACCGACTGTGCGATGATCAAACAGTGGGACAGGTGGCCAGAGAGATCCTGGAGTCTCCATTCCTGGAAATCTTCAAAACTCCTGGGAAGGGGAGAGAGGGACACAGCAGGGTGAACCTGGACGTTGGGGCTGTCTGCAGGGCGTGCCGGCAGCTGCACCCCCAGCCCTGAGCGTGTCCCCTGGCTGCTGCATTGCCCAGCAGCGGGTCTCAGGCCTTGGGGCCGGGTGCTCCCCACCCAGACGGGCCCCAGGGTTCCCCTGCAGAGCTGCAGACCCGCCGCAGCCCGGGCCAGCTGATGTCAGGCTCTCGCTCCCTGCAGGGCTCCCTCTGCCCATTCTCCTGCGGGTGTGTGCGCGGGCAGCTGCCAGCCGGCACGTCTTCCCCAAGCACTTTGTCCTTATTTTAGGATGCCTCAAACAATTTAGAGCTTAGCATCGTCTTTAAACAAAATATGTGTAATTTCATTGTGCAGAAAGCGACTTATATAAATGGAGAAAATGAGAAAAGGTGCAAGGGGCCTTGTCTAAAACGGATGTCAGATTTACAGGGGGGACAAGGTTTGTGCTCTCAACAGCGCTTGATCTCACCAGGCTGAAGCAGGTGAATATTTCTCTTTGGCAGTGGGATATTGACGGGGGGATTCGCTTGCCATGCTTGCCTTCTCAGGAAGCTCGGGAGAGCGCCAGGTGCACTCTGTTTAATATTGCATTGATGGCTGATGGTTTCTTGCTGACAAAACTTCCACGGTTCTTAATATCAGCCTGTCTGCATTCATCAGCTGCAGAGCTTTCTCCTCCTGTCGTATACTGGAATAGCATCAGACAGAAAATGGAGAAAGCGTAGGAAGGCAATGTGATCATTTTTTAATCTAACTCCATGTGCCAGGGAGTTCGTTGTGCTGTGATGACTGGAAATTGTGATGCAGAGTGGAGGACTGCTAGGTGTCATTTTAGTGAAGTATGTAGAAATGCATTTTTCAATATTCTGCTTGTGTCCAGCTGCAGTACTTTTGGGGAGAAAAAAAAAAAAGGCAGCCGATGTGCCAGTCCTGTGTAGGACCCCATAGGGAGTGTGCTGCAGGGACGTGGAGGGAGCCCAAGGGCCCTCCTGCTGCCCTGCAGAGCCCGGCAGCACCGTGCCGTTACGTGATGGCCATGACTTCTGCTGGAAGTTGAGGTAGGGGTTAGCTTTGTGATGGAGCTTTCAGGACTGTGGAGGGTTCGGTTGCAGCTCTTTAATCGTATTTACAAATATAATGAACTCCCACTGCTGTAGAAAGGGAAGTTGTGGGCGTGGGTTTGTTAAATTACACCTGTTTGGTTTACAGTGGATGTTACACAAGATCTGCACATCTTTGTGGTGCCTTTGGAAGCACCGTGGATTGCTCTAAGCAGAGCTTTCTGAAATGCATGGCTTTCCTGGGATCTTCTCTGTTTGCAGTTCTACTCAGACACAGTGTTAATTAGACATGGAAAAAATGGGAGAGAACAGGAACCTTGGGATTCCAGCACCTCTCACCCTGCCGCCTGCTCCCTGTGAGCATCTCTGTGCCAGGCTGGGTGTGTGCTGGGCTCAGGGCAGGGCATGGCGGGCAGCACGCACCCAGAGAGCGGTGCCAAGGAAGCATTTAGGTTCAAGCATGGCATATGCACAGTGCAGAGGAGTTTCCTTCATGGGAACTGTTAAGTGGAATAAAGGAGACCCTGCAGCGCTGCTCGGGGTCTCTGGTGATCTCTGTTGCCTCACTTTGTGTTTGGGAGTGTTTTGAAGTTAAGATGTCAATTACAACAACGCCAACAAAAATAAATGAAATCCTTTTATCTGATTCCCAGGCGCTCCCCTGGGGTTGGTGAGATGCGGGGCAGGGGACTGCAAGGTCATCTGCAAAGAACGGGCTGAAGGGCACTGTGTCTGCATGAGCAGCTAACTGGAGCACACCGCAGAGTGTTTACGGCAGGATTTGGGCTTTGCAATGGATTAAAAGATTTCAAAATCCATCTGCAAAATATCTTGAACTTTAGTGGTGTTGTGTGCTCAAAATAACATCAGTCTTTTAATGTTTGATGCTTGGGGAGCCATGGGGGGAATCAAAGGGTTCTGAAATGGTGGAGGAGGGGAGGGCGACTCCTGGCATTCACGGGGGCACTTTTTGAGCCCCTGATCGGGAGCAGCTGTGCCCACCAGGCAGGAGTGCCAGCGCAGGAGGTGTTGGTGTGGTCAGAGCAGGGCTTCGGGAGCTGTGAGGCTCAGCCCACACATTGGGTTCTGCTCTGCCCTCCTCGCTGCCTGTCCCATGCCCCGTCCCATGCCCTGTCCCGCAGCTGTCACCGGAGCTCTCGCAGCTTCCCCCCATCCCGAGGGGCTGCTCTGCAGGGAGGGCTGGGCCGGGCTCTGCAGCACGAGCCGAGGTCGGCACGCTCTGTACAGGAGTGCCATTGTGCACCCACGCGTGCGGCCTCTCCGGGAAGACACCCGCTGTGTTTGGAAGAGCTCTCCCTGTTGCTTTGTTTGCAATTATGTGATCACCTTGCGTCCAAAGTACCTTTTCATGTAAGTGCCCGCTTCCGTTCCGTCCGTCCCTGGGCAGCGGGCAGCTGATGTGCAGAGCGGTGCCGTGGGGCGTGGATGCAGACATGGAAGAGACAAAGTATGCAGTCTTGCTCTCCGTTTTCCAGGCCTGGTGTGAGTTTGGGAAGCCACATTTTAAGCCCACACTTCAGCTGATATTCAGAATGACTTTTAAGAGTTATTCAGACATACTATCAGCAGTAGTTCCATGGCCACAGTGCACAGCCCCCTGGAGAGTTGAGCAGTGAGGAGGAGCTGTCAGAGGCTGCAGCCCTCCACCCTCCCTGGGCTGTCCCATGGAGCTCGGGGTGCTCTGCAGGACCTGGGGCTCCACCACGTCCTGCCGGCACCTGGCTGCCCGTCTGCCTCGCAGGCAGCCGTGGGGCAGAGCAGTACCTGCCAGTACGGAGCCATGCATCTTGGCATGTGACAAATCACTTTTTAATTGCCTCAAGGAAGAAATCCATTAGTCTTCCCCTTACGTGAGAATCATAGTAAAATCCTGCTACATGAGTGGGGCGAAATCCAAATAACGCAAGCGCTGCTGCTGTTCTTGGTTTGCATCACTGTCCAGCTGCAGCGTTCATTTTCAATCCAACAAAATGGAACTGTCTGAGCTTCCTCCCCTCCCCTCCACGCCGGTGCTGGAGAAAACCCCTCTGTCACATGGAATGGCACTACAGCAAGGCGTGAATTGTGACAGAAATTAAAGAGAGACCAAAAAAGGTGACTGTAATTTAACTTTGATCTGTAGAAAAGAATTAGCGATGTGAGTAGGAATCCAGGATCAACCCCGGCAGTTTGCTACCCTGTTCAAACTGCGCTCTGTTTACTCTGGTATTAGTCTGATTTCTAAGGCTATTGTTTGGAAACAAGTCTCATAGCACTCACATGTTTACTGTGTTCATATGAGGAATATGCATCTTTAAAATTGCAGATTAACATGGTGTTATAATCCATTATTGTGGGTTGTGCAGGGAAATCGTACTGATACGAACGTTTGTAACAGTTCAATTATCCAAATTTCAGTCCCAGGTTAGTGTCCAGCCTGTAACACGAACGCTCCTGGTCACAGCTCTTTCCTGCTCGTGGGACCAACAAATGAATTCTCATTTGCAAGTTAGATAGATCTTTTGAATGTATTATTGATGCAAACAAATGAGGGTTCGGGCTCTCCCAGTGCCTAACGAAGCTGTCGACACGGGCTGCTCCCCCCGCAGGGCGCTGGGCTCCGCAGGGATCGGTGCCGCCCGGCCTGTGGTTATCCCGTGGCTCGCGCTCTCTTTGTGCATTACTTGCCGGGGCACAAAACTGAGGGCTCCTCAGTAAGTAATTAATTAGTGGGGATCCACTGGCAGTCATTAAAAAAAAGACCGTGTTCAGCTGATAGTTTGTGACTGTGTCTGCACTTCCATCTCCACGTAGGCTCAGGGTGTTGGCTGTCAGTAACTTTCCCTAGTAACTATTGCTTATCAAAACATCCTTTGGAATAGGGCTGTGCTGTTTCTTTCATGAATTTGACTGCTTTTTTTTCATGAATTTGACTGCAGAATCCAACTGGTGCTAACAAACGTTGTTAAAAAGCCTGGATTTGTGCATCTGACTTATAAGCAAGGTGTGCAGCCCTGAAATAAATGCCAGGACGCCAGCTCAAAGGCTGCAGGGAAAAGCACCTTTAACCTGTTGAAGAACTGAACATTTCCTTTTCCTGGCAGGACAATCGCCTGAGAGCAAAAGGTTACTCTTCTGTCATACCTTTGAGGAAGGCATTTCCAGTTTCAGGACTTTATCCAGACAACAAATAATTAGATGCTTTATGCTATTGGGTAGGGCAAATCTGCTATATATGCTTTAAAACTGCTTCCACAGGATATAAGAACCAACAGTATCCACACTGAAAATTAATGTTTGTGGTATTGTAAAATGGATTCAGCCCAGGCTAATAGGATCCTGTTTTCTCTCCAGGCATTTCTGATGTTGGCTCGTTCTCCAGTCTGCATATGTATGCACGCTGTATCTGCGAGCACTGTGCAGAATGCAGAGCACCGCGTGCATTCATCAGCGCTGTCACAGCGCTGTGGGGAGGGCTGCAGCCTCAGGTCGTGGTTCTCACCCTGCTCATGGGTTTGTAACGTTACTTTGAACGTGTTACTCAGTCTCCATTTCTCAGAGCTGTAGCTGCAAAAGAACATGTATCGGCTCAATGCAGGTGTTCAGAGTCTGCAGTGGCACAGGTGCAGCAGCACTGTGTTTGAGACGCACATATGCGGTGAGTGCGGAGAGCCTGGGAGCCTGGTGGCACTGCAGAATGTTGTTTCAACTGGTTGAGGCAAGTGCAATGCTACAGAGATCTTTTAAAGCGAGTAGCCAGAAAGCCACCCTTGCCATCTCCCAGAATACATTCATTTATCCTCCATAAGTGTGCAAGCAAGACTCCAGGGGATAACACTTTATAGCATAATTTAGAAACCAGCCTCCATGCCTGCCAAAGCAGGCCAGCACACTCTAAGATGCTGGGGAAAAAACCGTACATGTACCTTCATGACTCTCCACTTTTCAACTCCTGTTTTTCAGCACTGTAATTCACATGTATCGAAGAGATGCCATCCCAAACACCATCCCTGGATGGGCCACAACGGTGCTTCTCCTAAACACAGGGTGTGCTGCGTGAAGGTTCATCAACCACAGGCAGGCGGCTGTGCTACAGCACAGGGGGTGGTGCTGGGATAACGGGAGCCCACACACAGCTCCAGCGCCTCGCACGATGCTGCGGGTCATTGTGTTTGCTCTTGTGTTCCTGTGTGTGAGGACCTGTCAGCAGAAAGATGTCCCCATGGGAATGAATGCAGTGTAAGAGTGCTACTGGAGTGATCTATAGAAATGCCTCCAGGGAACACAAGCTAAGTGGCACTGAGCCGGGCTCTTGTTTCCTGGGGACAGATGAAAGATTCTGAAGTTTGCTTTGAACACCTTATTTGAGAAGTGACAGCTGCAGTTTTCCTGTTTCTCAGCTTTAATTCTCACTGGCAGCAACCAGAATTTGTAGGGGTAATTGCTGATTCTCTCCTCTGTGCAGGTGGCAGCCAGTGGCCAGTTGGCGATGCATAATGCATAATGAAGGGCTTCAGAGGGACAGTTATGTGGTCAGAGAGGTCGCAAAAACTATTGTTGAGGCCTAAATGCTGAATGGAACTATAGCAACTTGATTAATTGGCTAAATTAGAGAGGCTTTGACCTCCCTCTCAGAAGTTTAATGAATTAGTTGATTGGTTGCAGAAAGTTGTTTCACACAGAAGGTCAGTGGTCTCCCGAAAATGACCTCCATTGGAAAATGCCAGAAGGATGCTTGTGGGCAAACTGTTTTCCTTATTCAGGGAGTGAATGAGATTTCTGTATCCTTTGCAAAGCGTGTGAAGAAAGAGCATATTAAAGTTCTGCACATTCTGCAGTGCATGCCACTTCTGTTACTTTTCAGCATCCCAGCAGTGGTGGGACTGGCTTGCTTACTCAGGGTGGGTGCTTCCCTGTTTCCTGCCTTCTCCCTTCCTAAAAGGAAAGGAAGCTCTCCACTTGCTGTGCTGACGTGTTCATAGAACTTGCTGCTCTCCAAGAAGACCCTTCTCCGCAGCAGCCTGCTCTTAGCAGGAAAGCGTCATCTTTTTCGGAATTGCTGTTGGGCGGGAATTGCTGAGCTGAGGTTGGCAGAAGGTTGCTGTAATGCCCTCCAACCTGATTTGATCAATAACACAAAATTCCCTTACGTGAAAATGGAGTAAGCGTGTTAGACAAACAAAGTGATTGCAGTCTGTTGTACCTGAAATAGAAATCCCTGTTTGCTTTATTAGAATTTATTATGAACTACACTAAAAACTGGTGTAACTCATTTGTAGTTTCTTAATTTGTGATACATTTAAGACCTCTTATGCCTTAAGAAAATGGAAGAGTAGGGACAGATTTGGTAGCTATGCCTTCGTAGTGCAGTTACAATTCTCATTCAGAGATATCCTGTACCGCTGTATCTGTCCAGGTTTAAAAGCTTGGTACCAGTATGTGCCACAGAAGGATGCTGCAGATCTGCTTTTAGTTTGGCATGCTGTTGTGCAGTGGTAACAGCTTTAGGTTGTTCCTGTTCACGATCTAACAGCTTTATGCGGAGATGCTAAAGTGCAGTAGTGCGCACTTGGCCTTCTGCCTGTGTTCATAATTTTGGGGAAAAAGCACAGACAAAAGTTCGGTGCAGAGTGTCTGCTCCAAGTCCAGGGCGGGCTCTTTGCTGTGGTTGCAGGGCAGGGGCAATCACGGCCGTGCAGCAGAGGGCCCCGCTGACAGCCCCAGGGGCGGCCCAGCACCTCCGCGTGCGGCCCTGCGCCCTCCTGCGCGCTTTGGAGCCCTGCGAGCACCCGATGCAGCGGGGAAATGGCAGCGCAGGGGGAGCTCAGGAGCTCTGCTGCTGTGCTCCTGAACGTGGAGGCTGAGCTGCTGGTGAGGCCGTGCAGACCGCTGAGCAGAACTGTGGCAGCTTCACCCTCTGACTGTCAGGAGGGACGCTCGGTCTGCACCACGCGAGGGTGGATTGACGGTGCGCGGAGGGTACGTTTCCAAATGCCCTGACAGGCAGGGGTTGAGGCTTCGGGTATCACTCAGAAGGATGGCTGTGAGGGGCACGCCTGGTTGCTGAGTGCCTGTCTCAGCCTGCTGGCTCGGCACCAGAACTGCACGGCTTCCTCTGGACGGGGCTGTTCCTGGCAGAGCTGGAGATGGCGCAGACGCCGCGCTGCCCGGCCCGTGGGCTGGGAGCTGCGCCTCTGCTGCCGCGCTCCTCCCGTTGCTGTCAGGCTGCTGCTGGGATGCACTGTGCCCGCTTTGCAGCTGCCAGGGCCTCTGAGAGGCTCTGCTGTGCCCAAGCGCAAGGAAATGTTTCCGTTTCCCTTTGAAACTCCCAGCTATGGTTTATTATCAGGTGCTGAAGAAGGACTGCTGGAATTAGCATTTTGGAGCTTGCTAATTGCAAGTAGTTGCACTTCTGAAATGACTTTCCATTTACATTTTGCCAAAAGGCAGCTGTGAAAAAGCCCTTGGACTGAAATATCTCCGCAGGGGGTAAAGCAGCCTCCAGTATATGCTAATGGATTCCTGTCAGATTACTGATCAGAATAAATCCAGGCGCTCCTGGAGACTGAGCGTTTCCTGTTAAAGTCTCCAGTAAAAGACAGGATTGATCTGGAAACGTCACTTGTGATTTAAAAGCTTACAGGTAAGAATGTCAGGATATAATTAACAACCACCAATTTTTCTTTTATTATCCTTTGTTGTCGGAGTGATAACGTGGCACCTCCGAGTGACTCCCAGGCACCCGACCTGGTGCCTCAGAGCCGCTCCTGGGCTGCCACCGCCGTCACCCCATGTCGGGAGACCCCAGCAGCTTGGGCTGAGAGCGGGGCAGGGGGCACCCCCCACTGTCCCTTCTTCTGCATGGGCGGCTGTCTGCATTCACCGCCTCTCCATGGTGACTGTTGCATACAGAGAGGTTCCGGCCACACGGATGCTCCCATCTCAGCGTCAGGAAAGTTACGGAGGTTATCCTGGGTGCTGCTGAAAGGCTCTTCAAGAGCAAGGCTGCTGTTGGGCCAGGTCGCTGCAGGTCCAGGAGGGGAATGCCCTCAGCCAGCGCCGAGCAGCGGGCAGATGGCAGAGGCACTTGCTTCTGGGCAGGATCTTTTCAGGCACTCCCTGCCCTGCCAGAGGCTCCCTGCAGGATCTCCTCGCTCACAGTCCTGGTGTTTGAGAGTGAGCACGAGACTGCCCTGATTAAAATGTAATGAGGCCTGGTATGATTGAGGGCCCTTCCGTGTCAGTCCTGCACCCAGCAGCAGACAGGTGGATCAGCCGGCGGGGCGGGAGCGGGAGCGCAGCCCGGGCCGGGTGGGAGCTGAGCGGCTGTTCATTTTCTCGCCGGCAGCCGCTGGAGCAGGGGTTCCCTTGTATTTGTTATTTGCATACTTTAGCCATTGGAATTGAATTTGTGCCCATTAAAACTAAATTAGCGCTGCCTGGAATTTTAAATAGGCTCTGGCAGAGCAGCCCATTAACTCCATCAGAACCGTTCCAGCAGCTCCTCTGTCTCCGAGCCGGGCGCGTGGTGCACCCTGGAAACTGCTGCAAAATGCTGCTTGTGCGTTCTGGAGGTTGACCCGAGTGCTGGTGCCAGAGGTAGTGCGTTGTGTTTTGAAAGCTGTCAGTGTGTCTCAGTGCTGGCTTTTACTTCACAAAAGGTACAGTGTAAAATGGCAACCAAATTACTTCGCTGTTCCTTAGTTTTAGCGCTGTTGTCTTCCATGCTTTCCCAGTTCCTCTTTTGACATCTCCATTCCTGGCCCCTGCTCCTTCGTTCTGGTCCCCTTGTTTCTGTGGAGATGCAAGGCAGAGCACCAAGAGTGGTGACCTGTGCTAAGGGTCTACCAAACGTGTTGTGCTGAAAACTAAAGAAGCTTTTGGGGAATATTCTCGAAGTTAAAGAATAGTTTGTTGGGTTAGTTTGTACTCAAGATTTCTTTTCTTCTGCTGTTTGTCGCTCAGCTGACGTTCGTTCTATGTTCAGTGGCAGCATTAAGCATTCCCATAAAAACATTGGAAGTTCCTTGAAAATCGCCGCGTGATTTCCAAACCCGAGCACCAGGCGTGCCGAGCAGCCCCCCACAGCCCCGTCCCCGGGCAGCAGGGCCACCTTCCCCACCCCGTGCCCCCTCCCAGCTCCCGGAGAGCGTTCAGGACTCGCAGCACTCCTTGCCCTGCAGCTCTGCGAGTAGGTGGGCACTGGATTTAAGATCTGCTGTTAAAATCGCCACTTTTGTTCCATAGTCTTTAATGAGGAAAGAGCAAATGTACCTGAGCAAAGCAGTGCAACTTGGTTAGGAAGTGTGGAATTTAATTTAAAGGTTTTTCTTCGCAGAAAAAAACCACATTTTTTCTGCACAGTTTACAAGACAGGGCTTGGCTGCCTGTTCCTTGTACTAGCCGGGATCCCCAGGTTATACTGGATTATATCATGGATGTTTTACGTGATTATGAAATAAGTGAATGGAGCAGAGCACTGGTGTTCTTCCAACGGTCCATCTTTCTCAGCAGTCCCTGCTCCAGACATTTCCCAGGCACGCTTCCATCAGGCCCCCATGTTGGCTTTATTTTGCTTGGCTGTGTTCTCTGTGCATCAGCAAAATAAACGGGAGCTTCCTCATTTGAGCCCCGAGCAGCATGTCAGCAGCACATGCAGACAGCCATCCATTTCTAATTTCTTGCCAGATCTGGTCTTCTCTGTTCCTAGAATGTCCAGAAACACTCTGTGGCTTTCCAGACAGAGGGAGCACCTGTGAACAGAGGTCACTTTGTCCCCAGGTATGAAGTGACACAGTGCACACCTGTTTTTGGTACAGCGATTCATAAATCCTGGGGTGGGTGCAAGCCTGCTGCACACAGAGGGGCGGGCTGTTTATCTCCTCAAATTACAAGCCTCTGCCTTGCAGTTCTTCCTCACAATAATAATAAATACACAATAGACATGTACCTACAGACAGAATGAATTCAGCTCCTTCCTGCAGCTCGGCAGCCTCCTGTGTTTGGGACACGTGCTCCAGGGCACTGCTGAGCCAGGAAACTGTGCTCTTCTGCGGGCACAATTCAGAGAGGGAAGAGCGGATCATTCTGATTTATTTTGTTCAGCTTGGGACCAGCACAGCTGAAACCTCTGTGCGGGGTCAGCAAAGGAGACGTGGTGCAGGGTTTGGTGCTGAGTTCTGGTGCAGGATTGCTGGAGCCTGGCTCCTGCCACAGCCGATGCCCTGGGGTTCTGCCCGGCAGCGGGGCAAAGGCTGGGAGCCAGTGCTGGGATGCGGAGAGTGCAAAACAAAATGCTCTGGAATTTGATGTAAAGTGGCCAACGTGACTCCTGTGTAATTGCTCTGAATCCAATTAATGCTGCCTGAGTAGATGTTAGGAATTATAAAGAGGAATACGAGTCTGAGCTTGTCACCTAAACTATGATAATACTCCTTCAAAGGAGGCATATTTGCAAACATTATTAATTACCTGGGGAGCAGTTCAGTACTTAAACTGAATTAAAGGGGAATGCTTTTTTGTGATTTCAGATTTGGTTGAGAGATTACAGTATGCTGGAATAATGGAGCCTTTCGTTGTTACAGACCTGCCAGCAAAATGCAGTTTGTCTGCACCGAGGCCCCCACCCCCCAGAGCCAATTTCCCAGGAAGAACATTATGCAATGAATCACCTGGGGCCAAAAGAGCTTTCAGCAATGTTTAGTGCAGGCTCCTCTAATCATCAAAACAGGAGCGCGGAGCTAAAACTCAGCTTTCTTCATTGGAATGAACATTGGGCTTCGGATGAGTTACAGCCTCTTTGGCTTCGATTACTCTGGAGGGGAGCAGTGGGTACCTCTGAGGCGTTCTGCAAGGCCTCTGCAAGAATGTATTTATACAGGAATCCGAGATTGTGCATCAGGTTTGGGATTCTGGCATAATGAATTAGGAAATAGAGGCTATGGATTTGATTGTCTAGAATTTGCACCATGTCAGCAATCAAAAGGAAATGTTTGTTCATCAAGTAGAAACTATGTACATGATGATTTTTCAAAGCATTTTCCAGAAAGTAACAGTAGTGAATAGTCTTTAAAATTCGTACAAGTGCTGCTCATCACGGGGTTTCCTTTTGGACTCGCTGTGCAGTCAGGCTGCGGGGCTGTGCTGCACGTGGCCACTCCTCCCATGCAAGATGCATTGTTAAAATGCGCTTAAGCAAAACACAGCAAATGGCTCTTGTTCTCAGATGGAACAGAGCTGGCTGCCTCTGCTTGTATCAAAGCCAGTTAACTGCTAAAAGAAAAGAAATGGTGAAGTATGAGGTTATTTAAGGTTCAGTCTGCCCTGGTGGAATGTGCTTAACGTGAAGATGTTGCTGATGAGCGGGAAAAGAGAAGAGCAGAAAAAAGGGAATAGAAGGCCCTGGGCCCCTGGCACTTGGCCGTGCGGATGTGCAGGTGTGATACTGCTGCAGTTTGCAACAGGGCCGTGGGTGCTGTGTGGGGGGCTCAGCGCTCATCCCACCGCCCGTGGGAGGCGGCTGTCCTGCACCCCTGGGCCGTGGGTGAGGGCCTGCGCCTGCTGTTAACTGCACTGTGCTTGACAGAAAAACAAGCAAAAAAAGCAAAGGCACCATGTTTTTGTGGTTCATTGGAAAACTTTAATAGAGACCAGTGTGTAGTTCTTCTGCAGAGCAGATATGGGAATATCTGAAGAGCGCTTTATCCAGTGACTGAGCGATGTCTGGTACCTCGCTTGGAAGTGTCAGGGGCTGGGAGGGCAGGGCACTGCAGCGTTGGGCTCGGGTATCCCATGCCGTGAAGCTTTTGTCTGAGGCATCCAGCAACTTGAAAAGGGTTATGGGCCATCATTTTTCTGTATTCAGTCAAAACACATGGACAATTACTACTCAGGTTTACTTGAGTAAAAATAGAGCTGTTCTCGTAGCTTCACTGACAGTCATGTTGTCACAAAAGGGCACTTTGGCAAAAACATCATATCTTAGGGGACACCCTACATTCAGCTGGCAATCCAAAGGAATTTCCTTACAGTGAAAACAAGGCTTTAGCAGTGTCTGAGGCCTTGTACCACGTAGGAAAGTTGATCTTGCTTCCTTCCACTCCCCTGCCTGTCAAATTACTTTAAAGAAACATCAGTTATTCCATAATGGAAATTAATAACCCATATTCTATTTGATGCTGTGTCCTGTTAGTACATGAGTATTACATGTGCTGCATATCCCAGGGCAGCTCTTACGAGCTGATGAATGGTGACGTTTCTGTTTGCTTTCCTTTCCCATGAGGATGTATCAGGGCTGGTGGAGATGCTCTAATCCCTTTGTGCTTTGGTCACAGCATCCAGGACCTCATCTGCCCCAAAGGCACTTCTCAGCGCCGTGCAGGGAGGCACACACCTCCCTGTGCAGTACAGACAGCTGACAGTTGTGATGCCAAGAACCCACAAGAAGAAAGATGGGCTGTTTTCCTGCACATTGAATCAGGTATCAGTTAATTCCAGCTGAGAAACCAGGCCAAGGACCAGGCATCGATGCTGTACACTTCCTAAATCACCACAATCAAGCTTAAATTCTTTTTATTCTTCACTGTAAACCTGTCCCAAAGTGGGTTAGTGGATCAGAGCAGATTTACTCTGTATTATTTATAGGTTATTTCCTTTTGGTTCTTGCTGCTTGGCTGGATGCTGCTAAAGAGGACTTCATGTTCCAGCAGTCTTTCTTTGCTGTAGCTTTTAAACTACTTTTGTCTGTTGGAATCCCATTTCCCTAGTTCCTGTCTCTGCTAAAGTCAGCACACTGGTACTGCTGAAATACGTCCCTGGTGTGCTGTGCCAAGAGCTGACTCTGATGAGGAGCACCAAGCTGTTTGTTAGCGCACCAGCCCGGGCAGCGCTGTGGCCCAGGCTGGCAGCCACCCAGCACGGGCACTGCCCTGCTCTCCACCCAGGGCCCGTGTGCCTCAGAGGACACATGCCAAGAGGAGGGCCTGGAAATTGCTGCAAGGCACCGCTCCTCTTTGAGCCAGATAACCACTGAGACACCAGAAGCCTTTGCAGCAGAAGCAATGGGCATCTGTGGCTACGAAGAAGTTGGAAGGCAGCAGGCTCCAACACCCAGACGCGGGCTGTCCTCTCAGGGGGCATGGCAGGAGTCCTCAGAACTTTCAAGGAGCCAAGGATTTCTCATAATTTAAAACCGCTGTCAGGTGAAAAGCCTCCACACAGCAGCCAAATGTGATAGGCAGGGTAGGGCTGCATAATTTATGAATCCACATTTCTTTTTGATGAGAGTTTGAGTCTAAAAGCTCTGGGAAGGATGTGCTATTTTCTTATTGCATCTCTGAACCTGAATGATGTCAGATTCAGTGGGCACAGTCTGTGCTGGTACAAAATAAAAGATAATCACTCGAGCTGCGTGAGCACTGCTGGCCCAGCCTGGGAGCAGAGCGGCTCCCCCAGCCCCCGGC
Source organism: Penelope pileata (assembly GCA_013396635.1). Taxonomy (NCBI): domain Eukaryota; kingdom Metazoa; phylum Chordata; class Aves; order Galliformes; family Cracidae; genus Penelope; species Penelope pileata. The sequence goes on along the minus strand of WBMW01003182.1, from coordinate 156,631 downwards.
CGTGCCGTGCAGCGCTGCCCTGTGCGGGGCTGCGTGCAGCCGTGTGCTGCTGCAGCCCGGGCTGCAGCCCCTCGTTCCCTGCACACACTGCTAGGAATTCCAGAGCCAAATCTGCTTTTGAATGAATTGGCTTAGGTCACCCCTGGTTCCAGGGTCCTGGTTTGTCTGCTGTGTTCTGTGTGGACCCCATCCTGCCCCATGCACCAGAGCGGGGCTGCAGAAGCTGCAGAGGGGCTGCCAGGGGCTTTCCTCCAGGCACCTCATGGTGTTAAAACAGCTCGGAGCACTTATCACAAGTTAATTCCCTGCTGCGCCATAAGCTCTGAGAGGGTGGAAATGCAGGGGGCCCTGGCCTGTAGAAAGGTGTGAGGATGGTTCTTGTTTTGAGTAAAAACTAACGCATCAGCCCTGCAGATGCTGTTTTTTCAGTGCATAGACTGTACCTGATGCCTGAGCAGCAGTTGGAGGATAAAGGCTTGCAGATCTGATGGCTTCTGGTTATCAGACAGCAAGATAATAGCTAACACTCGATACAAAGCCTAAATCTGGCCTATGAAAATGAATGAGTTCTTTCTAAAGTGTTTCAGTGTTGAGACGCATCCGAATCAGATTATTTGGCATGGGGTGGCTTTCTGCCACTGGGCTAGCAGCTCCTCTCAGACATTAACTCTGCGCGACGCCTGAACTGAATACCCTTCAGAGCTGTTTAAGATGTTCTCTTTTCCATTTTGGTGATATCTTTCTAAATTATACATTAAACTTAGCAGGGTGAGTAATGCATCACAGCTTCCCCATGTCAGACTTAATGTTACTTACTCAGCTGTAGCTTCATGTTTACGTGGAGGAGGCAAATGAGCTCCCTTCTCCTCCCTTTATCCATGGGCTCTGTGCTGGGGGAGCTGCCCTGGGTGCCCCCGGGCTGCCGAGGCACCGTGCACACCATGCTCCGATGCACATCCGTCCGCTGTCGGGAGGCAGAACTGGAGGCATCGGGCCCCGTTTGTGGGCAGGGGCAGCGCTTCTCCAGGAAACGCGATCATCTTGGGAGCCTCGGCTCTGCCTCCTCCGCCCAGAGCTCATCTGCCGCCAAGAGCTGGTGTACGGGAAACAGAACACGGCTTCTGGTGCGAGCGTGCCGTGCTACCTCTTACGAAGGCAGCACTGCTTCTTGAGACCAAGACATACCCTGCTCTAATTTCTGTGAAAGGGATCTTCCATCAGACCCATGCTTCTTTTCTGTGGAGTTCAGACGCTTTGCTGTGGATTATTTTGTGTGTTAGCAAACAAGCCAAACCATCCAAAGAACTTAAGATGCCCGTCCAAAAGGCAGTGCACAGGCAGAAAGTTCACAGCACTTCATCAGCGTTAACTTTTAGATAATGAGGGGCCAGCAGGACAGTGGTTGTAGTGTTCTGGGGTTCTGGAAAAACAAGCCACTTTTCTACTTCTCCTTGCCAGTAGGTCTGAAGACTGATAGTATTTGGTTAAGTGCAGCTTCAAAATTGAAAACCAAGCAATTTTATTTCAGTGGCTTTTCAGAATCGCATGCAGCAAGAGATAGGTATACCGAGATGCATCTCTGTTTCAGATGCATTTCTGTTGTTTATGTGTAATGCTGGTTTTTGTGAAACTGTTAGGTTTTGTTGTAATTCTGCTGTCATTCCTCCCTGCAGATAAGCAGTACCTTGTCTTCAGGTGCTGATGGCAAGTCTCTTTCTAGAGCTGCTGTAATTTCTTGTGAAATGTTGATGTTATGCAGGGAAGATGCAAATTTTAGTTTGCTTTTTTCTCTCTCCTTTGTTACATTGCTTTTTATACTTCTTTTTCTGAATAACTCACTCCCAGGATGCCTGCTAGAGTTCTTTCTCCTTGGATGCTGCCTCTTTCTTCAGATGCAGCAGACAGGACTCCTCTATTGGATCTGCTTGTTTCTTTGGCCCATCCAGGCACTCAGTGTGCAGTGCTGGTGCTGTGTCCAGCTGTCCTTGTATGTTCCATTTCATTTGATTTTGGTGTATATAGAAATAACTTGATGCATTCTGTAGGTTGCAGCTGTACTCCTAGCCCTACTTCCACCCTTTTCTCTCTGCCTTTTTTATAGAATTCAGTAAGCAGATGTGACAATCAGTGTTTGCTCTTTTAATGAATGCAGTCACTCAAATGTCTTTAGCACCTGAGCGTTTTTCTGAGCAGCATCAGCTTTTTCACCCTTTCACCTTATTATGTTTACACTCCTATAGCAAAACACTGTATGTTTTCAGCAAAATTAATCAGTATAATTATAGGTGATTTCCAACATCACGTTCAGCTGAAACACTCATTTGGGTGGTGATTAGTCCTATCAGATGCAGCAAGGATAGAGAACTTACCTGTATCTGAAACCATAACTTTGAAAGATGCCATTTATACTCCATTCATAAATTGAGTATTTCCTCTGAGCCACCACCTCCAGCCCATTTGAATAGAAAGTGTATTTATGCTAACGGGCAGTGCACCTTGCTTCTTTTGGATTGCTTCTCTGCTGTTGTTTGCAGAGGATGCCATTATTCAGATGGCAGAAAGGGCAGAGCTAGATGTGGATATTGTTAATGAGACCTCTGAACTGTTACTTGGCTCCAGCAAATCACTTCAGCCATGAAGGTTTTCAGAGCATCTTAAAGATGTTAAGCTCCAAGAGATTAATATGCAATTTTAGCTCTTTAGAAAGTGCAGTTATATAGAAACAAAGTTCCTCCATTATGTGTATTTAAAAAAAAAGTTCAGATCAATTAAAACAATTTACTTTGTTGCTAATGATTTCAGACTGTTGTAATTTACAGGTAAATAAGCAACTTCAAAAGCTCATTTGTTCTGTGGGTGCATGGAGGAAATGTTAACAGGTTCTCGGATGAATTAAAAGTCTGGAGTTTGGTAATAAACATCGCAGAACATTTGGAGTGGGCTCACACAGATTTAAGGATTGCAACTTTCAGAGAGCAATTACAGCTTCTAATCAGCTTCTCAGTGTTCTGAGAAATGCAGAGAGCAAGAGAGCAGTCGCTGGGCTGGACCCTTTCAGCAGCCCCTCGCTGCAGCACGCTCAGCTCCTTGCTGGGGATGGACGCTCTGTTCTCCAGATCCAGAGGAAACGGAAGATGTGAAGAGGCATCCACCAGCTTTCTCGCTCTGGATGGCCTCCAGGCTTACTGTTATGTCATATAAAATCATCATCTTAAGCTTTATATCCTGGTCCCTTATCCAGTCGTAGAAATAATTTGTTTTTAATTTGAACTCACAGGAAACTCCTTGCTTGTCTATAGGAACTGCCTATCTGGACGAGCAGTGTTAGCAAGGTGAGTGCGTCCTCTAAGCTGCAGCAAAAGTATTAGAGAACAGGCCCATGGTTGGATGTTCAGAAGAGGTAAGGAATTCAACTGCAGTCATTGAGCAACTGCTGTGTCAGGTGCAAATACATTCTGAGAAATCTTTTGAATGTCTTTCAAAATGGACCTTTTTAGTAGAATTTAACAGCTGAAAAATTAGAGTTGCTGCTGGTTTCGTTAAGGTCTCACATACCCAACAGACAAGTCTGATGCAACCTCAGTTTGCTGCTCGGTAAAATAGGCTGTCACATGCCAGGGACAGCTGAATCTGTCAAGCTCCACACAGCTTTCCTTTGTTAGTTGTATGGGTTTTATTGCCTGCCGTATGCTCTGAGGGGTGATGGTTGTTCAGTGACAAGAACCTGAAAAATCATTCAAGTTGACAACACTTTTTAGATTTCATTTTTCCTTGTGTCTTTATCTTTAAAAAAAAAAAAAAAAAAAAAAAAACAGAACTTACCCTCAGATTCTTGGGCCTGCTTTTGTTGCCATCCACATATCACAAAATCACCGTGATGTATTTACCTGTAATCCTAAGTCCCCTGGCTGGTATGATACCTCCCTGCCACACGAGAAGTTGTACTTCAGTTCTGGTGCACAGGGCTGAGATGCTGCCTCTGGGATGAGCTGGGTTCTCTGACAGTTGTTTTGCCCAAGGGCAGTTGGTGTGGGTGCAGGGCTGGCAGCCCTGGCAGGGGCTGTGCTTCTGAGGCCCAGCACGCCTGCTCCTTGCTGGGCATGCAGGTCCCCCCTCTGATGGAGCCAATGTGCCTCGCGCTGAGCCAAAGCAGAAGAGAGTGGAAATGTTGAAATCAAAAGGGAAGGAAGAAAAATGTCATTAAACTCTTGTTGTTTTTTTTTCCTTTTTTGGGTGGGATCTGCTGTGGTGTAAATCCACCAGTCGTACATCCATATATTTTTTCAGTTTGCATTTATTCTCCTACTTTCACTTCCTTAGGCATGGCTATTTTAATCACTTCCAAACCGTGCATGCAAGTCAGGAAGGAAGGAAAAATGCAGTAAATTTAGAAATGCACAGAGCTCTGAGTGCATCATGGAGGACATCGCTGGTTCTGGGATTTCACGGAGTCTTCTCCATAAGCTCTTCTTTCCTCAGAGCTGGCAATTTCTTAGACACTACTTTAGATGCATCAGTGCTTAAGCGGTAAAACCCCTTTGATCTGTGCTCGCTTTCCCTTGCATTTAAAAGTACTTCAGTTAAAAATTAATTATTCGCATGTCTGGCACTGGTTGTTCTGTCTACTGCTTCTTTTTTGGGATGTCTCAGAAGACACCAGTGTGTGTAGCTGAGTCAGGCAGCTGCTGGGTGCAGTGAATGATGCCGTGCCGTGCGAGGAGCCGCGTCTGTTGGTACAGCTCAGCGGGCTCTGTCTCCCTGCCTCTCCGTGTTTTTAAAGTGTAAAATGTTGGCATTGTGTTCTTTTCTCTTGCTAATGTGAGTGTATGCTGTTGGCAGCATCACTGAGTTTATAAAATATCTCCGTAACACTTCTGGAATATAAATTTTAAAAAAGTAAAAGAAAAAGAATTTCTGCACCGAACAGCAAATATATTGGTGTTTGTTATGTTCTTCAGAAGGCATTGCCAAATATTTACTGTTGCTCTTAGAGCACGCTGTGAAGTAAAAAGATCAGGGAAAATCTCCGAAGAGATGAAGTGAGAGAAGGCCACAGGGAGCAGAGAGGCAGGGAGGTGGGCACCCGCGTCCCATCGTGGGGAGCGGAGAGGTGGGCAGGAGGACACCCATGTCCCATCGTGGGGAGCGGAGAGGTGGGCAGGAGGACACCCATGTCCCATCGTGGGGAGCAGAGAGGTGGGCAGGAGGACACCCATGTCCCATCGTGGGGAGCGAACAGGCAGAGGGTGGGCATCCACACCCCAGCCCTGTGCACCACTCTGCATCCTCGGGCCCGGCGATGCCGGTGTGCCGCATCCTCAAGCACTCACCTGATGAATGTGCTCTCACTGCTTAAAAATCTAATGGGTTGTAGCTGCGACATCTGTCATCCTCCGTTCAACCTGAGCCCAAGGGCTAAACAAAGCTCACCTTCTTCTGTTTAAATAACACAGCTTTTGAGGTTATCGGTGTCCTGTCATCTGCTGCAAAATTACCAGGCTGCTCCCATGCAGTGGATTTGAGGCTGATATATTATGCTGAATGGTGATGTGCTTTGCTGTAGTGAGGTTGTAACACTACCCTTCTGCTCATTGCAAATAATAATTAGTCGTAGTATCCCTAGCAGCCAACTTCGGGAGTTTGAGGCAGGACAGGGCTCAGTACCCAGTGTGCCATTCCTGGCAGATGCTCCAGGTCCACAGACAGACCTGCTGCGGATCTTGTGCCGAGCGCTGCGGGGTTACGCAATCGCGAACGTTCGCCACTCCGCAGGTGCGGCTCTCAGCGGGCCGTTCTGTGTGGGGGTGGGGAACTGGAAGCCTGTGTTGGGAATTCCACAATGCGCTTGTGTAGACTAGGATGCTACACTTACATAATTCTTCACGTTTGCTCTCATACGTGAAATAGAGAAACAAAATCTGATCAGAAAGTACATAAGATTTTCCTAAAAGAAACCTGCCCCTAAAGACCATGTGCCTATACTGCTAAAAAGTCCTTGAAATGATCAGATAAGGAGAAAACTGCTCTCGTCACCAGGTCAGAGCAGCATAACAAAGCACTGATGAGGTTCACGTTTCCTTTTAAGATTTCAGGGCATCCACTTGGGAGTTCTAGAAATGTGTACAGGAAGCCCAGAGAGCTGGATTCAGTCTAACAGCCTACAGCAAGAGCTCTTAGATGCTAATCTCTGTTTGTTAATCTCTTCTGTCTGGGGAAATTCAAGACTTCTGAGTGATACTGAAGAAGAAAGCAGGGTGTCTAATATTCTTTCTGTTGCAATTCAGAAGGAATTCAAGTCTGATGTTTCTTTGTCTCGGGATTCAGTGTTTCCAGTCTAAAATGCTCTGTCAGTTTCCTGCTGGTCGCTGTGAGTCCTTCTTAAGACATCACACCTAACAAGTAAAAGCCAACAATTGTAGTAAGAATGGGGGAATCCCACTCTGAGGAAAGATACAGCACATCTTGGTCGTTGCACTTTGGCATATCACTGGTACCTGTCCTGATCTTGGCCTCTAGTGACATCTTCAATCTGCAGAGCACATTGCTGGCCTCCCTGTGCATCTTTAATTTAGACTTTTTCATCTTTATTAACCCAAACCTTCAATGCAAGTAAAGTCGGATTCCAAAATGGAAAGTAAGTACCACAAAGGAGAACTCTGGTCTCCCCGACCTTGAAGGTTTGCTCTTTTCTAGAAAGAGTATAAAGGCACAACAAAACCTCCAATGAATAACCTGTGTTATACAGCGATGTCATAGGGGTTACGCCATAGGAACAAAAATGTTGCAAGACAATCAGAGGCATTAGTGTGAGGGGTGGCAGGGCTGCCAGGCTGGGAGCTGTTGGGAATTGCTGCTGCCCAGCTGCCCCGGCTGCGGGTGGAGGCGGCCGCCCCTGCCCCTCCCGGCACTGCAGCGCTGCTGGGAACGGCAGCGGGGCCTGCACGTGGCCCAGCCTGGGTCACACTGCCACCGGGATTGTGTCCTGCCCTGCTGACCCGGCCATCCTGTGCTCCTGGCAGGCTTCAAAGGAAAATAAACTCTGCCATCTCTGTGCTGTGGCTGGAGGGATAGGAGATGAGGTTAGCTCAAAGAGCTTTACAGACTAAATTCAAACTCTCAGCCTGATTTCTCATGAGGAACCTCCTCAGCTTGGCAGCAGGATTTCAGACCAGGACACTGCCTGCTCAGGAAGGCCCCTGGACAAGGGCAGCTCGGGAGCCGCAGCCACTGGCCCAGGCCAGGCACCTTGCAGGCAGTGCCCGCCATCGCCATTGCCTGCCCGGCCCCGCGTCCCTCTGGGCACATGGGGAGCAGAGCTAATGGCCACGATCCTGGGACCCCAGAGTATGTTGGGGATTATTTCTTTCCAGGGAGGCTGGGATTAAATTCACCAATGCCCGTTGTCCTTGAGGATGTTTTGTTTCCTTTTGTTCTTCTAGCAGGGAGTACAACTGCAAAACTTTCCCTCAGCTCAGAGGTATTTTTCCAAAGAAAATATTTTCAGCTGTGGTCAGTGGTGGTTTGGAAGGCACTGCCGTTGAGACAACCTTGAGCTGATTGCCATTTCTGAAAGCTGCCCAGAAACTGCTTTTGATTTTCCTTTTTTTAAAAAACAAAAACAAAAAAACCTACATGCTTCAGGGTGAGGAGGGCAGGAAGGGTTCTGTGTGTGTGTGTGCAGTTATTCTTCTCTGCCTGACAAAGGAGAGTTCCCTGTGCCTGGGGCTTCCAGGATGACTGTACAACAATGAGGAAACAGGAGGCAGCTGTTGAAGTAAGAGAAGGGTTCCTTGGCAGCCCTGTAGGCTCAGCATGCTGCTGATGCCTTCATTTTTTCATCCTAGCCTTATCCAGCCCTTCAGAAACTGGACAGGCTTTTCTTTGCACTTCTACACTCCCTGTCTGTCAGAATATGGGAGCTGGAAAAGCCTTTCTTGTTCCAGCTTTGTGTTTCTGCTAATACAAAAAACAGCCATGAGAAGGGCTGGTGGAACAAACAACAGCTGATTTACTTGGTTAATTTAAATGGCACAGAGTGTGTAGCGCAGGGAGGCTGCCTCTTTGCTCCAGCAATCGTGCTGGGAGGTCTGCAGCACCATTACATGCTATTATTACTTTCTGGATAATGTATACATTTTCACTATCACATATTTTTTCTCCTTCATTTTTCATGAGAACTGGCGTTAGATTAATGGTTAAGCCATAGAAGAAAGGCAACGCCATGCCAGTCTGATTTATTGACCACTTAGTGCTGATGAAGCTGCAAACTAGAGTCAGACAGATGTTGCAGTGGCATTTTTCTTTTTCAAAACTAACAGCTTTCTGTGTTCTTAACCATTTCTTGTGCTGTCTTCTGCTTACTCCACAATGCCAGGAGTACTGGGACACGTTCCGCTATGGCCCTGAGGAGAACTCGCTCGGGAGGAGGAGGAGGTGCCGCGGGGCTGAGTGTGCCCGGTTCAGGGACAGGTGGCAGCAACTTTGCTTCTGACCTGTGGGAGCCGCGTAGCTCTCCTGAGGCTCTGTGAATTGAAGTTATTGACAGCTTTCTGACCGGCACGTTTCCAGTCTTCAGTGTCTGTCCGAGGGTCCCTCCCTCAGGACCTCTGTGCTGCCCAGTTTTCAGGGTGTCTGAGGTGCACGTCCAGCGTGCTGGCGTGTTTCCTGCGTGGGAGTCACCTTCCCTGTGGCCAGAGCAGGTTTTGTGTACCCAGAGCAGACCGGCTGGATAGGAACAAATGTGATGCTTGATTGAAAACCAAATTGTGAGTAATAGACTCCTCAGCAGTTTCAGATGTACAAGCGTGTGTGCACATAGGCAAATGCGGAGCTGGAGACTGTGTGTGCAAACTGTAATTCGTGAACGTGCTGAGATCACTGCAGAAGATGCAGTTGTACTGGAGGCCGTTCTCTCTCTCCAGATGTGGGGTTTCCTGTTTAGGGAGCCCTACAGATAAAAGGAGGGATAAAATAACCTTTTCTGCCAAAGTATGGTTTCAAATACTCAGCAGCAGTTGATATTGATACATCACTGCTTCTTATATCTATGACTTTTCTTCTAGTCTTGTACATCTCTCTTGTTCATCCGGTAGGCTTCTATAAAGAAACAGTGATTCTGTGCTAATTAGTTTTCAGAAATGTACATTCTCTTAATTTCTGTCGAAACACTTTCGTTTTTCAAGAAGAATGGTGTTCTTGAGACTTGCCAATCTTGATGTCAAGTTTTAGATGTGTAGGCGTAAGGAACAAACCTGTTGGCTTTGTGTTTGCTTTATGTACTTTTAACATATCCGTATAAAGCCAAGCGCCAGCCCAGTGCTGGAGCCCACGTAGCTCTGCTCCTAAGCCAGGAAGCCCTGCCATCTTGACTTGGCTGCAGAAACACCACTGAGCTGAAACAAAGCACGTGCAGCACTGCTGTGCTGCCTGTCAGCAGCAGCATGTCCTTGCTCTCTTCTTTCAAACTTCTGTGAGTGCAAAGAGATGACTATATGAAGTCTTCGAAGCATATTACTTTTTATTACTTCATCATCTAAATCACTAATAAAGTTAAATTAGCTGATGGAGACTATTTGGGTGTATAGGTAATCATTTTTATTATCTGAATCTTTTCTGAATTATACATGAGGACAGCGATGTTTTAAACCTTCTCTTCGCCTCCCTGTTGGCACACTGCTCGCCACGTGTGCTCAGCGCCTGGCGGCCACCTCCATGCTCCTCGGTGAGCAAAACAGACCCAGGGTCCTCGGAGACTGGAAAGCACTAGCTCTGTCTTGCATGGTAGCTTGAGGATGTGCGCTCTGGTGTGGAAAGGGTGAATCTTGCAGCGCTCTTCTAAATGCGATGTAGTGTTTTGTGAACCCGTCTCTGGCTGCCTCTGGTCTGGTGCAGACGAGAAGCGCCTGTGAGCGGGGAGGGCTTACATGCATGAGCAGTGAACAAGAGGGTTCCAATGTTTGTCTCAAGGAGAATCTGAGGAACAGAAGAGCTGATAATTTTCTTTACGTTAGCACTTTCAAAAACTACACCAAAATGAGCTGTTAACACTTCCTTGTTATTTTCCTTGCCTTTTCCCTGTGCAATACAACTCCTTTTTAACATAGGCCTCATAAATTTGGTACTGTAATCTTACAGAATCTTCAATGAAAATCCCCTACTTTTAGAATTTTCTTCAATGCGGGGGGGAGGGGGAGTGCAAGTTCCTGCTTGATCTCCATTTCTTCCTAACTTAAATAAGAGCTCCTCGTCCAATCAGTGAGGAATGCATCTGAGCAGCAGAGCTCTGCGGGGTCCCAGAGCACGAGGGGTCGTGGGCAGAGGGGAGCGCACCGTGGGGCTGTGTTGTGCTGCTGGCTGCACACTGGCACCGCGTGCGGGGATGCGCAGGTCTCAGGCAGCTGGGGGACGCGGCTGTGCAGGGCACATCTGGGTGCAGCAGCAGAGCTGCAGGCAGAGGAGCAAACGGTGGCCCTGGGCTTGCTTCAGATGCAGCTGCAAGGCGCGCTGTGCCCAGCATCTGTTGCTTTGCCCCTCAGAAGCTGCCTGCCACTGGGGGCATTAGCAGGGCCATTTTGCTGGTCTAGTATTTTCCTTGGTGCAGGTATCTATTGGTCTAGTTCTCTGGGTTTCATAAGCGAGCACTCCCTTTAGCACACCCTTTGCAAACAAATGATGGATCGTGTTTCCTCACCCGCTCAGAGTGGGTCTCTAACAACATTAATGAAACATTAGAGTTTTAATTACACCATTATCCTATTTATTTTTATAAATAATTCCAAAGCAGTCATTTAAGTTTGTGAACTTAGGAGTAAATGACTTAAGGGAAAGAAATCAAGCTTCTCGATCTTGTTATTATCTATTGCACAATATCCCAGGGATGCTGCTGGGAAGCTAGCTGAGTTGTTGCTGTTGTTAAGATGATTCATTTACTCACGGGATGATAGCACACTGCTAAGCTCCCTACTTGGAACGTCTGTGTCAGTGGGACTGCGCTGCAGTGCGTCAAAGCAGCGTTGCATTTCCTTTCTTTCCCTCAGCGCCTGTAAAGGTGCATTGGGAAAGAGTGGAACATGAAACAACCCTGCAGGAGCAACTGCCTTGCAGTTGTTCCAGAATTTGTTTGCAGCAGTTCTGCAAAGAACACTGTCTCTTCCAATCCCAACCTTCTGCAGTTTGCTGTTTTCATAACAAACATGCAAGTTCTTCAAAAGACAAGAAATTATAGGCTTGTCTGAAAAGAACCTTGAGGGCACTCTGCCACAGTGCTAGCCTCCTTGGCTAACCTCTTCCCTCCCTGCAGCTGTACTGAAAGTGTGGCTATGATTGATGCTCGCAGGTGAACTTGCATATGTTTGAAATAATCTGATGTAGACCAGAACTGATAAAAGCATTTGATCAAACAGATCATAGATCCCCTAAACTAAAGCAAGTGACTTGTTTGTTGCCAGATGTTTGGAGGCCTCTTGCAAGTATTCACTGTTGTATGGGTTAAAAAAAAAAAGATTCACACTGAGTAAGGGGAGCAGGGGGACTTTTGAGCAAAGGGCACTCGAGGAGGAAGAAACTGCAAACTGCGGTCTTACCTTTTGCCATATCTTTGCAAGAACAGCTCTGATCTCAAGGAAACCTAGTACATCACGGGGTCTAATCATGATGCTTTCTGTCCTAATTTTAATAATAAAATAAAATAAAAAAAAAAGAAAGACAAATCCAGAGAGCACGGAGTCAGGAAGAGGTTCAACTACATAACCTTTGTTTTCTGTTCTCCCTGTAGAACCCAGACATTGTGTTGGTGCACTACCTGAACGTACCTGCCATCGAGGACTGTGGAAAACCATGCGGCCCTATCTTGTGCTCAATAAATACAGACAAGAAAGAATGGGCAAAATGGACAAAAGAGGAACTCATTGGACAGCTCAAGCCCATGTGTGAGTATCTGGAGGTTTTATTCTCTATGGAGGATTAATTTAGAGTGCAACGTCTCTCCCTGCCAACGACCTTCTCTCTAAAGGATCCATTTGTCACCACCAAACTCAACTTGCATCTGCATGCACTTTCTTCCTAATTTATCTTTGTATCACAATACCTGGAGTATTGTGTCCAGTTCTGGGGCCCCCAACACAAGAAGGATGTGGAGCTGTTGGAGCGGGTCCAGAGGAGGGCCACGAGGATGCTCAGAGGGCTGGAGCACCTCCCCTACGAGGACAGGCTGAGAGAGTTGGGACTCTTCAGCCTGGAGAAGAGAAGGCTGCGGGGGGACCTGATAGCAGCCTTCCAGTACCTGAAGGGGGCCTACAGGAAAGCTGGGGAGGGGCTTTTTACAAGGATAGATAATGACAGAACAAGGGGTAATGGTTATAAACTGGAAGAGGGTAGATTTAGACTGGATATAAGGAAGAAATTCTTCACTGTGAGGGTGGTGAGACACTGGAACAGGTTGCCCAGGGAAGTCGTTGATGCTCCCTCCCTGGAAGTATTCAAAGCCAGGCTGGATGGGGCTTTGGGCAACCTGGTCTAGTGGGAGGTGTCCTTGCCCATGGCAGGGGGGTTGGAACAAGATGATCTCTAAGGTCCCTTCCAACCTGAACCATTCTATGATTCTATGATTCTATGAAAAAGAAAAAGCTTGCAGTGCATCAAGAAAATTATGTGAAAACTACAACAAACTAGCTGTAAATTTAATAACACTTGGCTTTTTTATGTCTCAGGAGGGAAGAGTGAAATTCTGCACAATTATTCATAGTATGTATGCAAGTACACGTCTCTGTTTATGAATACATACCCAGGGAAGCACATCCTTAGAAACGTAGCTGCTATAAAATCATTATATTCTGATCAGACTTAGAAAACAGAGAGGATACTGGTAACTGTTCAGGGAACACAGAGGGGCACTGCTGGCCAAGAAGCTATCAGATTTGTTTCCACTGTTGGGTGTGCCATGAAATTATGGAGCCAAGCGTATTAGTTTAATCACATTTTCACATTAATCACATTCCTTCAAAGACTTCAGTTTGATTGCCTAATGTTTCCAAACTTCTCTGCCTTAAATCACATTTGTCAATGACTTGATAAAAATGTTGTGCGTAGTGTCACTGGTGAAGTGAGCATCTCACCTTTCTACATGTTCCATGCTGTGGCTCATCTAGTTTTATCCCTCTGGACTTTGAAGTTGTGTGAGGCTTTTGTTGATTGATTTTCTTGCTTGCCACTTTTCATAAGAATTTCACATTCAGGACAAGTTAGTGATGGTATAGCCAGAATGTGCATGGAGGCCTGAGATTGAGTGCTGTATCTGCGGGGAGATTTATGCATCTTGTTTCAGACAATTGATGTCTCAGAATTAGAAGAAGGTGATACTGCGCCTACCTTTAGGGACAATGCTTCTTCCTCGTCAAAGGTTAGTGGTAGCATTCAGATCTTAATCTGGGATGCAACCTTTCAGGACATTTGTACAAAATGAATAGTTGATAATACAAGAAAATTCTGTAGGAACCTTGTCAGAGACACCTGTAAGTCATTCAAAATGCTAATATGAAGAATGGGTCTCAATTTGATGTTGCTTTCATGTTTTTTTCCTCTCTTGTGCCCTGTTATAGTCTTGCTTTGAGATCTCTCTGAACAGATGAGCATATGTCCTTTGAGGCATCTGGTGGTAAAAGCAAAACACAGTGGCAGAGTCCAACACAGCCGAGTTCGGTATCTAAACTCCATATGATCAGCAAATTGTCAGCCAGCTCATGCTGGAGGTATCTCCAAATCATCCCCTTCTGGCTTTCACGTCCCTCAGCTGCCAAATATGAGTTGTATCCTTACAGCTGGTGATACCTTGCCATCCTTGTTTCATGTCCACTATAATTAAGAACTACCTTTTTCTTCAAAAAAAAAAAAAGTATTTCTTTTTATTTCTTTTTCATTTCTCTGCTGCTTGCAAACTGATTGCTCCTACTGCCTGGATGCAGCCACAGCTGAGGAAAACGGAGGTTTCACATCGTACAATCAAACTTTGGGCATAGGCATTTCTTGTCTCATGAGTCACCAATATCTGTTCTGCGTGCATCAGTGAAACAATTGGAGACTTGTGGAGGTGACCTGCAACTCCATCCCTGCACTGTTGCAAACAGAGAGGGGTTAGACACTCGTAGCCCAATATGGAGTTTAAATAGTAGTAATAAGCATGAACATGGTTTGAATAATTGAGTTGCTGGATTTTTGTTGCATGTTTTTTTATTTTTTCTTTTTTTTTAGGCTGGCTTAAATTTGTGTTCAATTTCAATAATAGTGTAAGAGTATTTATATTTAATCTTTAAAGATTAATTGTGCTATAAAGGATAATTTTCACCATTCCCCAGTCCATTTGTCAGAGCTGCAAAGTGACCCTGACTGCCACATGAAAAGTAGCTAAGATCCTTTGGAAGAGCTTGGTTTTAGTAATTCAGATGTCCAGTTTTGTTTGAATAGTATTTACATGTTAGTATAATTGACTTATTAATAAGAGTGCACCAGTAGTTGCTAAATTTGTTTGCATGTCCCACTGGCCACTCGGAATACTTTCCATTTACATCAGCTGAATAACCAGTATCGGCCACCTGCTGGATTTCTCATTTTCTCACCAAGACAGACCTCCAACCCTTTCACTACTCCGAGTGCACCCTTCTGCGTCTCACTCACGTCCTCGTGGAGGCCACAGCACCAGGTTGCAGGCTCCAGAGACCCCGAGGGCTGCGTCTCGCCCTGCGCCTCGGGAGCCGGGCAGAGCGGGGCAGCGGGCGCCGAGCAGTGGGTGAGCTGTGCTGCGAGCCAGAGCAGGGCTCATTGCCCTGCCTGCAGGGGCCGCTTAGGGAATCGTGGTGAATTTTTACCTGCTGTAGAACATTCTGCTTTGCCAAAAGAACAAAGTTAGCAACCACCTCTCACATGGTGCTCTGGGCAGTCTTCCACCGACACTCAGATATTGGTGAAATAATCCCGATCTGTGAAACTGAGTGTTAATGGCAATGTGGTATGACCTTGACTGGTAACGGCAATGAAGTATTAATGTGAGGAAAACTAAACCAAACTGTGTGCCCCCTTAGAAGCTGCATATTAAACCAGAGATGGTAATTACAGAGCCTTTCTGAGGGTGCCGTGGGCACACCAGCCTTTATTTTCCATTCTCCTGCAGTATCTTTTCTCTCCCTTTAGCATTCAGCTGTGGTAATGGTCAGACTCAGTACCAGAGCATCTGCTGAGGTGGCTGTCCTTGTTTCCCGACATTTTCACCCAAGATACTAAAAGTATGTGTAAGAAGATGAAGTTGTTTGCTTGGCTGCAGCGAGACCCACGCCAAGCGCTGCGGGGACGCGTGCAGGGCAGCGCTGCCACTGCCAGCGTGAGGTATTCACCGGCAATGTTTTTCTCCCAGAGGTCGTCCACGCAGGTTGTGCCAACAGAGCTGGAGGTCCGCATTCACCACCGATAATTACGCTAGAAGAATCGTTACAGGTGCGAGTGAAGGCTCCGTGCCCTTCCGCTTGGGTCGCGGCGGGCCCGGCCCGCGGCCCCGCTCCTTTCCTGGGCGGCTGCTGCCACCTGGCGGCCGCGGGAGGCCGGGCCCGGCCTGAGGCGAAGCCGAACGGCGCGGATCGGTCCCCAGCGGCCCCGTCGGTGCGCTGCGGTTCTGATTCTGTCGCAGAAGGCGGCTTTTGAAGCACGTGCACGTCCGCGCTGCGCAGCCGAGGGGCAGCGGTCGCGCCGGGCGCCAGCCCCGGGCCTCAGCTCTGCGCTGGGAGGCGGCACGGGCCGTGGCGCGGGGTGGCTGACGCAAAACCCATAACATTCGTGTTGAGGAGCCGTTGGGATTGTGGGACAGAGAAATGGGGACGGGTGAGGAGCACTGCGGGGCTGTGGGCAGGAGCTGAGCCATGGCCGCCCGCATCGCTTTGTGCAGCTCAGCCTCCAGCTGGGCCCCAGCACCAGCCCAGGGCTCTGCCCAGAGAGCGGCCTTGGCAGAGAACTGCCTCACAAGAAGTGTGTTTTAAAGAGAGGCCAATAAAAGGAATGGGAGACGTGCAACTTATGTGAGGTACGGATGCTCTGTAGCCTGTTAGAGATGACTCCTCAGAGAGACCTGAGAAGCGCATATTGAAGTATCTGCTACCATTCACGAGAGGCTCAGTTTCCCCACAGCAAGTGGTGCTCCTCCGTGGTGCACAGTGTAGTGTAACACAGTGCTGTCTCCCTTCAGAACACTACTCACTGTTCTCTGAAAGATGCCCTTGAGCCATGTGCCTGGGAAGCAGACAGAGGGAACTGCGGCTGGTGGGGCCTGGCTGCAGCCAGCAGCGGGTGCTGCATGTGTAGGCACAGCTCTGCTCGCTCTCCAGGCTGCAGTAGGAGCAGGACTGCTTGCTCTGTCTCTGCTAATTAAGCTTTAAATACTAAATTGAAATACAGAGACAAGCACCTTTATACTTTTATTACACTGCACACAATTCCAGAGCTCTATAATGGGGCCATTTAGCAAATCAGATCAGAAATTTTGAGCATTGCAGAAGAGAATGGCCCAGTGATAGCATCTTTGTCCTGATTAACATTGTCAAAGGCAAGAAGTCTTAGAGTGATCTTTTATATACATACAAGTGAGTGTCTTGGTAGATAGGTTATGAGAACAGCCTAAAGGAGTGCTTCAGCACTGTTGTTTCATGTGTGAGCAGTCTCAAACTTCAGGTGGCTGTTCGTAGACATTCCTTCAGCTGTAAATAAAACTTGCAGAAGTCTCAGTCTGAGCTTCAGAAGAGTAGCGTCCCACTAGTCCTTTCTGAGAGCAGTTGAACCACATGTACTTCCCATTTGCTGTTAGATATCTGATTGCAGTTGCGTCTGAGCAGCTGTTCAGGGAAAGGTTTCATTTTGGAAGAAAGACTTTAAAGAATGACTGAGAGTGAACCTTCTGTACACTTCCTTACAAGTCATTAACATTGAGTAAGTGACATTAAGAAGTGGTAAATATGCAAGTTCATCTTCCCCACGTGCATTCTCAGCAGTTGAGCTCAGGAAATCTTGCCTTGCAACCAATAAAGGATGGAAGTGAGGGGCTGGAAAATCAAAACTGAACTGTATGTGGGTGTCTGGATATGAAAAGTTAAATCTCATGAAAATCTTCTCCAGCTGAGCTGAGAAATCAGAGCAAAGCCTTTATTTCTGTCAACACAAATGTGGTGAAAACTAAAGGGATGAGGCTACCATTTCCAGTTGAGCAACTCCATGGAAACAGAGTTGTGGGGTGGGACCTAAGAGGCAAAACAGGCTTTCATTCACAGCTACAGGGAAGCAGGACGTTTTCCTACTTACACCATGGTCAGCCACTGGAGGATTTTGTAGTGTTTTGTGTCAGATGGAAGCAGGACTCTCACACGTGGATTTGCAGTGGACCATCCAGGATGTAGCAAGAGGGTGAAGCAAATAGAAGCTCGACCTTGATTATTCCCTACATTCCAGCTTTGCTGGTTTATCTAGTTAGCCATGTGGGCAACGCCATCGTTGTTATTCAGAAAGCAAATGACAAACCTATCAAAAAGAGACAAAGGAGTAGCAGCTGAGGTTTAAGGAATAGATAGCTGCAGCTTCTGCAAGTGACAGAGTAAAGACCATGAAAAAGACAAAATAGATGGTAGGATGCTCCTAAGAAGACTCAGTGTTTGGAGAACTTACTTGTGAATGCTACAGATAGGTTCAGGAAGATCAAAATCCTTGGCTTCTGCTCACTTATTGCAATAGATCTGTGATGGAGCTTTGTTGCACTGGAAGGGCCTGAAAATAGTATGCATGGTACTATAGGTATCCAGCTATAAAGCTGTCTGTTACTTCTTGGCTTCCAGCTCACAGCTTGATTCAGGTTTAGCAGGAACCATCATGAATACGCAAACCATGAGATACAATCACTTATCAACCTTGCCCCCTATAGTACACTGCTCATCATTGGATTTTGTAGAAGTAGGGAGCAAACTCTGACATACCGCTGTGTAATAGACTTTCTATAGATCGCAACATGTATCTGAGCTGTCTTCTACAGCAAATAATTTGAAGTAACCAGAAATAACTTAGTACAAAGTTTCTCAGTAGTAATTACAGTTCAGTAACTTTATTTAGCAGAAAATACTCCAAATACTTCAGTGAATTTTAATCTCACTTTCAATGTATTTTTTGCAAAACTACTGTTGGAACATTTCTTATTAAGTGTAACATCACATGTGACAGAATAATGTACTGAGAATAATAAAATGAGTGTGAGTGGAGGCACTGAAGCGGGAAGCATGTATGAACTAAAACTTACACATAATAACAGATACTGAGCATTAAGAGGAAATTCAAAATTGTGAACATACTATAAAGCAAAATCTGTTGGGTACAATAACGATGAATGTGGTTGTCAAGCAAGTATAGAGGGACTCATTACTAAACCAACTGCAACACTTTAAATAGTGATATGAGGAAAAATACTAGTAAACCTTATTTACAATATTTCTGCAAGTTACTCAACTCTGCCAATAAAAATACAAATTCTGTAATATAAAACTAGAAGGAGATGAGATGCTGCTAAGCAATGTAACATCAGTGGTTGATGAGGCAATGTTGCAACAGGTGATTAAAAAAAGCAATAAAACTGCTTCACAGAACAGATGCAGGAACCCTATTCCACTGGCTGCTTGTGACGTACTACAGTGTTGAAGAGGTGAATAGGACATTCACATGACATCCTTACTTTTCGACAATCGTCAATAACTGTCACAAGTGTGCCCTCATTTGCGTCTGACTTTCTTGCATGAAGCAACTTGAAACTTGTTGATTGAGAGTCTGCAGATATTTCTGGCTATATAGTGATTATCAGCCCAGTGTGCTGTTGCCAGTGTTTTGTGACCTCAATTCAAGGACTCAACTATGCAGGGATCTGTGAATTTAGAGCTTAGTCCTTCACAGCTGAAATTGGTGGGACTCTTAACTTTGTTTTGGTATTTTCTGGTTAAGGATTTTAGAGTGCAGTGTGTAAGGGACCTGCTTTTCTCGAGTATGACAGACACTGAAAAGAAGCTCTTGAAGGCTGAACTGTCAGGCAAGAGGACATCACAGAGATAATGTTGCCACCAGCCAGCACTTTCCAAAATCTGCAAGTGAGCCTTAATGCACGCACAGGGTATGCACACAGTATGCACATAAGGTCACTTAGAGAGAGATTAACAGAGAAAATTTGTTTCGAGTCAGTTATTAAGGAGAAAATACTTTATTAATGCTATTGCTGTTGTGAGTCAATTTGAGAATATCACTGTTACATGAAATTTTGCGTCTAAAAAATTCTGATGGAGCCTTCATTCAAATAGGTTACGTGCATGCAGTTTAGCGTTCTTATTTAAATAAGCAGCTAACAAGCCAAGGGGTCCCAAAGAAAAGAGACATGTTCTCCGGTGTCACTCTCCTTTCCTCTTTCCCAAATCTCAGTGACTCCCAAAGAGGAGTCAGTCTTCACTGCTGACAGTCGGGATCTAGCAATGAAGGCCTGGAAACAGATTTATAGTTGCTACTAAACTGGCATCTTTTTGGCTGCTGATTTTATTATAGAACTAATTTTGGTTTTTTTTGTCAGACCTAAAAAAGCTTCCAAAGTGTTCCTTGGAATGTACTGTTTTACTTCAGTGAAACACGAGTACTTTGTTGCTTTCAGGTTTTTTAATGAAGTGTATTTGTACTGTTCAGATAGGCCTTCACATTTTGAAGTGTAGTTGAAGTGCCACCATTAACAGCAAACTGAAATAGCAAAAGGTTTTCTACTGAGGTTTGTTGTTTTGTTTTTTTTTGCTGTGTAATTTGTCCTAATTCAGGAATTGCATTTGGAAGCATATGAATAGCAGTAAAACAATAATAATTACTGATACTTTTCATAGGTCTCATCAGCTCTGAGAAGAGACAGCAGGAATGGCTTTTGTGATGACTTCTGATGTTTTCTGGCATGTTTTTGAAGTTTCTGATGAGTTTTACTGTTCTCTTCACAGTTCATGGCATCAAGTGGACATGCAGCAATGGAAACAGCAGTTCAGGGTTCTCAGTGGAACAACTTGTGCAGCAGATCCTCGATAGTCACCAGACCAAACCACAGCCTCGAACACACAACTGTCTCTGCACTGGTACCTTGGGTGAGTATTGTGAGAGGGCACAAAATGCTTACAGCTTAATCCAGACTTGGAGTAGGGTTTGCAACACTAAAATGATAAAACTACTGTACCATGAAGTGCTGAGACCCAATGAATTCAGAGGTGATAGAAGTCTTAGGCATAAAAAATGCAACTGGAATTTCTGTTCTATTTAAAAAAAAAAAAGCAAACACATTGTAATGTGGAAGTTCTAATAAATGCCCCCCATATGTGACCTGCTTAGAAAGATACATCCTCTTCTACATGCTCAAATTTTGTTACCAAACCTCAAATTTTGATGTTCTGTCAACCTCTGAAATCACCTCCCTGCAACCCACTTTATTGGAGAAAATGGGCTCAGGTATTTACTTACCACTGGAATAAGACAGGTTTTATTTAATTACCCTGAAGACATGAGAGATTTCTTTCTTGTTAAAGAAGATGGCTTTGTTTTGAGTGAGACTAGAATGGTAAGAAACAGCATCCTGAGCATTAGAGCTTTGCACAGCGAGTAGGAAGATGAATGATTCACTTTTTCATCTCATCTGATATATAGCCACCCCTTCCTATTACTTTGGTCAAGTAAAATATATTATATCTTAATTAGTCTTAAGAGAAATTTATAAAGGAAAGCTGTCTGTGCTTCAAAGAGTATATTTTTTTCTTTTTTTTTTTTGAGCAGTTGTGTTATACAATTGAGATTTTAAGTAAGAAAGATGACCTCTGAAATACCTGGGTTTGGATTAAAATTCAAGCCTTAAGGCTCAGCATTTGATCCAGGCTTGCAGATCTGAACATGAATCCTTTTATGCTTCCCTTTGATGTTTTGTCTTCTGCTAAGTCTGCTGAATGGTTTTTAACATAGCAGTATCACTTTGTTTTGTAATGGCTGGCACATTGACGCATACATTCCCAGTTCCTTACAGTCGCACACAAAGACTGCAGTGTGAAAGCTTCTCCCTTGTTCCAGTACATCTCTATACCTAGGAGAATAGAGAGATTTAATACTGCATTTAGTCTCAAAAACACTGTCCTGAACTACTTTAAGTGACCTGATTCAAATCTTGAGCACATAAAAGAGAAGTTCCCCTTCAAGGGCAAGGAACAAAAGATTTGGCAAATTATAGTGGATATGCAGACACTTAGCATTACCCAGAAAATGGCATTCATAATTGTAGCCATTAGCTACAAGGAGGAGGTTTCTTTTCTCCATTAGTCATTATACAGTGCAATAATTGTTGTTCTTACCTCATTCTAGGGAAAATGATTCAATTAAAGAAACATACATCAAAAATTCCTGGGCTGTTTTTTATACAACAAATGCAGTCCTTGCACTGGAGTTTGTGGTTAAGATGCCTATTCAGGAAGAACTGTTTACTTTAGACTACCTGATTTCCAATCTCCTAGAAACTAAGGTGATGTTCATCTTCAGTTGGATCAATAAAGGCACTAGCTGAACTTCCACAGAGTTGTCTTCTAGTGACCTCTGCTTAAGCACTTTTCAGCCTCTCTGATACTAATCGTGCTCTCTATGTGCAGCCTCTCCAAGTACTAAATGTTCATCTGTCAACATATGAACCACCTAGAACAAGAGAAGCACATCACCATCCTTATGACAGGGAAATCATTCTTTGTGGTGGCTAATGTAGTTTTTCTTTAAGAATTTGATTGGCTTCTGTAATAGACACAATGACAAAAGAACAACGGTTGCAATCTGGATAGCGGGGTGATGTCAGAAACAGGAGCACAATATGGCGTCTGTCACCTCCAGATTACCAGCCAGCGTCCAACCCATGTAAGCAGTTGTCAAACCATCTGACATCAGCCACTGCAAAGAGCAGAGCATCTGTGTCACAGGGGGTAGAGGTCTTGTCCTTTATGCAAATGAAACAAGGCCTGCAAGGCAGAAACCTTCTGCCACAACAGTAGTCCTTGCTTTGCAGACTTTGCGCTGAGATCAAGCCCATGTTTAAATAGCTCTGAAACTTGTCACAGACACTGATTCCTTTCCTCTTTTTACATTATCTGATCAAGGCAGGAGAAAGTAGGGTGCAGGTAGGTGCTATGTATGATGAGGGGAAGTGTGCACATGCTCATGTTTTGAGGTTTGTCATTGTGCCAATGGATCTATGTATTAGATGTAAAGGGAGCTATAAATCTGACACTGGCAAGAAATTAATTTCCAAGGTGTCTCTTGCTTTCTAGTATGTGTGCTTCCTCTCTCTCCCTCATACATGCACCTAAGCATGGCTTTCCTTTGCTACAGCCACAAGATATGCAACTAGCATCATTTTAATTTTGTATTTGCTGAATGACAAATGTTGTTTCCTGGCACAGGGGCAGGAAGCAGTGTGCATCACAAGTGTAACAGTGCCAAACATCGCATCATATCACCAAAGGTCGAACCAAGGACAGGTGGGTACAGCACTCATTCAGAGGTACAAAATAACGATGTCTCTGAAGGCAAGAATGAGCACAGTCATGGCAAAGCCTCCAGCCGAGAGAAGAGGAATGGCAAAGTGGCGAAACCAGTGTTGCTTCATCAAAATAGTACTGAGGTTTCTTCCACCAACCAGGTGGAAGTCCCTGACACGACCCAGAATTCTCCTGTGTCCATCAGCAGTGGATTAAATAGCGACCCGGATATGGCAGATAGCCCAGCAGTCACTGGTGTGTCCAGCATGGCTGTAGCATCAGTTATGGGAAGCTTGTCACAAAGTGCCACAGTATTTATGTCAGAAGTAACCAGTGAAGCTGTGTATACCATGTCACCCACCTCTGGCCCAAATCAGCACCTTCTGTCCTCAGACGCGGCTGCACAAGGACTGGTACTTGCTGTGAGTTCAGATGGACACAAATTTGCTTTTCCAACAACAGCCAGTTCAGAGAGCTTGTCAATGCTACCCAGCACTGTCTCTGAGGAACTTGTGCTCTCCACAACTTTAGATGGAAATAGAAAAATTCCAGAAACCACCATGAATTTTGACCCAGACTGTTTTCTTAATAATCCCAAGCAAGGACAGACTTACGGTGGAGGGGGTATGAAAGGTGACAGCATCAGTACCAACATAAGGCAGTCACCCACAACAGAACGTAGCTTCAACTTCAATACAACCCTCACAAAAGAAATTAAAACTGAGGACACATCTTTTGAACAACAGATGTCCAAAGAAGCATTTTCCTCCACTTCTGCATCTAACACTCTCACACTCACTACTGGTTCAGGTTTACTTCCATCTGGAGGAGGTCTGAGCCCAAGTACCACCTTGGAGCAGATGGACTTCAGTGCCATTGACTCCAACAAGGACTATTCTTCCAGCTTCAATCAGACAGTCCAGAGCCCTCATGTTCATCAGACCCCTTCCCCCAGCTTCTTTCTGCAAGATGCCAGCAAACCTCTTCCCCTTGAGCAAAACACCCACAACAATTTGAATGACACAGGTGGCTCATTTGTGAACACGGTAGGAATTCCCAGTGTGAAAACTGAGTCCTCATCCCAAACCACTTCCAACTGCAATGGCACAGTGGAAACCAGAATAGAGTCCACCTCTTCTCTCCAGCTCATGCAGTTCCAAGCAAACTTCCAGGCTATGACTGCAGAAGCTGAAGTTCCCATGGAGACCTCCCAGCAGGCAGAAGGGAATGAAAATCTACTTAAATCAGGGGATCTTCAAGCCTGCAGCACAGAACACTACTTGCAGCCTGAGAACAATGGAGGTATCAGGAATGGGAACAATCTCCCTATTCTCCAAGGAAACATGGTACAAGGACTCTATCCTGTGGCCCATCCCAGCTTAAATAATTCCTCCAACATGGAGCTTAACTTGGACCACTTTGACATCTCCTTCAGCAACCAGTTTTCTGATCTAATTAATGATTTCATATCTGTAGAAGGTGGGAGCAATGCTCTCTATGGACACCAGTTGGTGTCAGGTGACAGTGCTGGACTCTCTCAGCCTGAAGATGGTAACAGAACAACCTACAACCAGGCTGAAATGTGCATTCCTTGCTGCAGTCCTCAGCAAGCCAACATGCAGCTCAGCAGCACAGAGAATGGAGCCAGCACGATGGCATACATGCATGTGGCTGAGGTGGTCTCGGCAGCTGCAGCACAAGGCACTTTGGGGTTGCTACAGCAGAGTGGGCGCTTGTTCATGGTGACAGATTATTCACCAGAATGGTCTTATCCTGAGGTAAGTTAGGGTTTTTACTCATTAACATTTGCTGCCTTATCTTTGCTTTGTTAATAGCAGCTCCCTGAAACTGTTTTGTTAAAGCTTTGACACGGCTTTTAAAATATTTCTCTTAGAAGAAAGAGCATCCAAACCATTTGCATGTCTGAGTGTACTTTTAATTAAGCACTTTGTCACCCTGACAGGGCCCTTTCTTCACTTATAAACATCTGGACAGAAATGTTTTGTTTCATTGAAAAGCAGAGTGTTTCCCGTGTGATGGCCTCATAGTGCTACCTTGCCATGTCAGAGCAGTAATTGGCAAACTGGAGCCAATCTGTACATCTGGCTCTAATGTTCTTAGCAGAGTAACTCCTGACTGCATTGCCTAATGAGTTCAGCATTTACCATCTCTCCATCAGTGCGTTTGTGTGAGCCTGACCCACAGCCACTGACATCTCTGGAGGAGAGCCCTTGCTTTTCCAGTTGTTGAAGTCAGACTCGAGCGTGGCAGCGTGGTTATGGAGGAAGGTGGCTGGCTGCCTCTGCCTCCCCCTGCTGTCAGAGCTTATTTCCAGCATTTCTCGGTATTTTGGTCAGCCTTGGGAAAACAGCTCTGGGCCGGGAGGCAGAGTGGGCAGCACGGGGGGCAGCACGGCCCCGTGCCCAGTGTGCCTGCCCTGAGGGGGCTGCATGAGTGCTGGGCTCTGCTAGAAAGCAGAGGCTGGTTAAAAAATGTTTTTGTAGAGGGTGATGCCTCCAGATTGGGAAATGCAGAGGGCAGAATTGGTGCTGAAGCATGCTCTCAAGCATTGCCACGCGTGGCTGCTCCAGCTGTTGAGTTAATGTTGAATAACCATCTTACTAGCTTTACTATGCTGAGTTGTGTGTGATAGATGCTGCTAATGATGCAAAGTGGTGTTTATCCTAGGTCAGGCATATGTCCTGTCACAGCTTTGCAGTCTCCTCCTGTTTACATATGTGTGAGAAGGGCTCCCAGTGAAATGTGCTGAAGGAGTGCTCCCATCACAAGAGCTGGCCACGGTGAATGTCCTGGAGGTGCCTTGGAGGGCCTCAGCCTGCTCCCACTCCCAGCTGGGCCTCTGGAAGAAGGCACAGGGACCCACTGGCTGAACTCTGTCCTGCTTCTACAGATCTAAGTGCTGGGTGCAGCTGGTGCTATTTTGCACCATGTGGATGGATGCCGGCACCACCATGGAGGTGGATGCCGAAGACTTGTGCTGATGTGGCTGACAGCACTGCTGAGACCCTTGTCAGGGCAGGGAGAAAGCTCTGGGGCAGGCGTGGCTCAGGGTGCTGAAGTTGTGGTTGAAGGACCCCTTTGCAAATGCAGCCCTGCTACTGGCACAGCTCCTCACCCCTGTGTCATCACGCTTCCTTTTTAAGCAAGTTCCCAGTGCCCAGAAAAGTACAAGGTGTGTCATCGCTCTTTCTAGAGTAGAAGTTCCTATGTCATGGTCTTACCACATTCACAGTCCAGCTCCTATTGTGCTCTGAGCTCTGACCTTGGAGGCAATGTGTTGCCTTTGTGTCCTGTACACGGGCTTCCATCCATATGAGCAGGGTCAGGGTGGCGATAGCAAACTTGCTGCACACTTTCTATGATTGACCTGTGGCACTTCTCAGTGGCAAGGAGACAAGCCTGAAGCCTGCCAAGGCAGCAGCAAGGGCTGGAGAAAACTGAAATGGCCATGAGCATGAAATGAGGATGAAGCACCCAGAAGTTACAAGGAGCTACCTGTTGGGAGGGCTGTTTGGCCTGCAACATTGGAAAGAGATTTGCCATCACTTTTCTAGGAGCTTGCAAAGTGACTAAAAGAAGGAAAGGCCATCTGCATGGATGGCAAAAGCAGGGTCACATTGGTCAAGCACGGTGTTCGAGTGTATGGGCAGAAGGGGGGACCAGAGCAAGTGAAGAGAAACAAAGATGCTCTGTTATGGAATACTATTTGTGTTTCTCCTACCGTGTAAGGGTTGGTGACCGAAAGCACACTGCAAAGTATCAACATGGCCCTGCAAAGGCCAGGCTGCAGCAGAGGCTGATGTGAGCAGAGTTGTGCTGGTGGGACAGCTGCCTGGTGATGTGCTAGCTCTGCAGAGGACTGGGACATTGGTGCCAAGGACCTGTGTTAGCTTGGCACTTGTACTAGCTCTCATAATTTTGTTTGCTGTTCAGCCATTTCAGTGCGTGANTGTAGGGAGGAGTGAAAGTTCTAATCACTGGTCCATGGCAAGAAGCCAGCAATAATTACAGCTGTCTGTTTGATCAGATCTCAGTGCCTGCATCTTTAATTCAGCCAGGAGTACTGCGCTGCTACTGCCCAGGTAAGGAATGCCTCTGCTAGAACTGGTGATTTCAGAGGAAGTTCCTAGCCTGATAGTGTCATGTATACATCTGTCTTTTGTGTGGGGACATGCAGTGAGCTGTTGCTGTTTCTTTCACTTGCTTTGTCTCACTTCAAGTCTACCCATGAAATTCTGGCTGCATTTTCAATTGTTCCATCTTCACTTTTGAAGCAGACCTCTTTCAATGTGAAAAGGTTTAGTAGACACACATTCACTTCCAGGGGATGCTGAGTGAAAGGCAGTAGGAGAAGCTAGCCTGTGTCTGGGGCTCAAAGTGCTAAATGCCTTGACTGAACTCATGGAAAAGTAGCATATTAAAATCAAGGAGCCTTTCATTTTTCTTTGACCTATATATAGTGTGAGAACATCAACTTAAGATCTTGATACATAACAACAGATCGTAACAAATATTATTTAGAAGTTTTGAATTAGTTTTAAATTACTTTCTAAACCTTTCTTTAGTTTTGAAACAGCGGGTTAAATAGTAAGTGTTATTCAGAGCTGCACTCACTGCTCTACTGCCTCTTAATTTGCCAGTATTGTGCTCTTCCTCTTTGGTACTTGTGGAATGAGAATGCCTCCAGCAAACCTGCAGAGATTTTGAGTAGTACTGGCCCTCAGTATATGACTTTTGTTAAATATATGCAGAATAACTAATCTTCATATGTAGGCCCCAGCTTGCTACTTGAAATGCTGTGAAGCTGGTTAGTCTTGGAGCACATATGATTCTATCCTCTGCCAAAACAACCTATTCTATGGCTCTTAAACATGTTTTTAAAACTGCATGTTTTAAAATACAGATTGTCATTTTGGACTCTTCAGTTCTCTAGTCACAAAAATATTGTCAAATGCTCCCTCTGCTCTCATTGCATCTGCTGTCAGCCTGCCGTGGGGTGTTCGTCAGTAGGGTAATACTTCTGCATTTCTGCAGGAAGGTCTCTGTCTCACCTTTTATTCTTTCCTTTTAGCTCATGACACTGGGCTTGTGACTTTGCAAGTTGCCTTCAACAATCAGATCATCTCCAATTCTGTGGTGTTTGAATACAAAGCCAGAGCTCTGCCAACCCTGCCTTCCTCACAGCATGACTGGCTGTCTCTGGATGGTAAGAAGCATGCAATATTCTTTAATTAAGCTCACAAATGGTAGGACTCCAAATGAAAGGAGCAGCCCCTGGTGTGGGGGAGGGATGCAGAGGGCCGAGCTTGTTGCTGTACGGAAGGTCTGCGCTTCAATGCTCCATTCATCATTAAGGCCCTCTTCCTGAAATTTCACATTAGTTCTTTTGATGTGAACAAAATGCGGCTGCATTTGATGGGAAGAAGACAAAGGGGTTCTTTCTTTGAATAGAGAGCTGATTGTTTCCTCAGTCTCTAGCAGAAAAGGAGCATCTACCCTGCAGTCATCTTCCCTGGGAACTCTGAAACTTGAACTTGTATAGAAACAAGTGTATTTAAATAAGTGGAAGGTAGGAAGGCGACGTGATGATGTAAGGAATGAAGGCACTTTACTGTCAGCCACTGCTATGATGTCCCCCTCCCACCTCATTACCTAGGAGTTATCAAAGGGGGCAGGTATAGCTTCTGTCAGATATGTGAATATCAACACCAGAGCAGTCTGTGCTAATGGCAAGGCAGGCGTTTTTTGGCACATAGCAGCCACGGTCAGCCTTTTCAGACAGGCAGGTCTCAGAACTGCATCCCTCACACCTTGCAGGGGTGGGACGGACACCCCAGTAGCGTTAGCTCTTAACCAAGAAGTTGGCAGAAAAACCACGACTGATCAGAGCTGAACTGCTGTTACCTTGATGTCAGCGCTGAGGGATGTTAATGCAGGCTTTGGATTTATGTGATAACTGTGTTTGCAAGTGTTATGTTTGGATATGCCCCCCAAATGCGTTCACTTTAACAGGAGAAATATTGAATGGTTTTAAGCTTAATTCAGGCCAGCTATGTATCAGTGTAGGCAGGTGGTGTTTGAAAAGATTTTGTGGGCTCTCTTGTTTTGTCTGGGAAGCCTACACAGAAAAAGCTGTCTTCATTAAAATATTCATTAGAAGCTTTCTCCGTACCATTAGTAGCTGTGAGCCTAGGGATGGTTCACATGGGTCTGCACTGCTGATCAGTGCATATGTAGTTGATCTGTAAAAATGTGAGCATTGGGGTAGACGAGGAAGAACCAGTGTTAGCTGGATTGTGGCAGAGCAGTGTGCGTGTTGTGTGCAGTCTGTGCTGGTACGTTTGGAGAGAAAGATGCAGGAGTGGGGACGGAAAATAGAATTTCCTTCAGATTAGGATCAGACATGATTTTAGTGGCACAGTACCTTATCTTCATCTGTTCTTCTGGTTATCCGTTAGTATTGGCAGCAAACTGATGAATCTCACTGTGGTTCTCCCCTTCCCTGTAATGTCACTGAACACATTTAGCTTCTCTCTGTTTTCTGACCATTTGGTGCTACATTTCTCATGCCACATAACAAGAGGGATGTTTCAAGTAAGTCAGGATAGCACTGCTTGTGGCCTTTCTGAACGCGAGTGGAATGGAGATAGATCATTTTGATTATTCTAAGAGTAAAGAGAGGCTTGTGACTTGGCTGGAGAAGTGCACATAACGTTATGTTCAGTACCAAAATTGTATTTGCTTGACTTCGGAGTATTGGAAGAATCTGCAATGCAGATGCTTTTCATCTGCTTCTGAAGCTGCATGTTGCGTGTGAAGTACAACAGATACTGATGTGGTGGAGACTGATACTCAGCTGTCATGCCATACTTTCCAGTATGGCATGCAAAGGGGCTGCATTTTAAAACCCTTCTTTGATAATTCCCCTGGTGCTGATGAGTTTGGGGGAGCTGCAGAAGGTGGCTGTGGGGCTGAGTGCTGTCTTTGGTGCTCCTGCAGTTTGTCTGTATGCTGTTGGTTAGCGGGCAGGCTTTCAATTAGAGATTGTTATGATGTGGTGATGGTGGAAGGGAGGGGGACTGCAGCAGTGAACAAACTAGGACATTGCTAACGGGGGAAAAAAAAAAGTAAAAGGACTGCTGCAATGCAGAGGCCCTTCAGGGAAAAAGACTGAATAATTATATTAACTGTGACTTATCAGAAGCCCCCGTCTTGGTGCACAGTGCTCTAAAACCAGCAAATTACATTCTTTTTAATGGACCAGCAATATTTTCTCATTTATTCTGAGAGAACAGATGTTAATTTAGTTAGCTAAGGTATAAGCTAAAGTGAATTGATTCTATCAATAGAATAAACATACAAATCCTTGTCTTCTCTGTTTGCTTCTAATTGCACTGCGTTAAATCCTCGTCCTACTGCCTGTTATGTGGTCTGTAGGGAAAGATTTCAAAGACTATCTCTAGTGCAAAAATACTGAGCAGAATTTTAATATTCTTTTTATTTAATCCAAAGGAACACTTTGAGTTCCTTTGCAGTAAAATGTTTCAACACATTAAATTATTTCAGCTGTATGACCACTGTGAGAGAGACAGAGTTAACAGAGTCTGCTGTACCCAGGAATGGTACTGTAAAAGGCGCCTGATTTCCTCGGGCAATGCTTTGTGCTCAGGCTGCGGCCGAGCCCTTGTCGCTGCTGGCCGCGACTGTACGGAGCCCGCAGTGCCTTCAGTCACTGCAGATCTCTACAATTTTGTGTTGGGTTTTAGCTGCGCAAAGAGGACGTTTGTTGTGCGCAGAGCTGAAGCGCGCTGCGCGTCGGAGCTCGGCCGTGCCAAGGGGACGTGGGCGTCGCCGGGTGCCGCTTCTGGGCCGCTCGCGGCGCGGCACGGAGACGCCGAGGGCCGCCGGGAGCTGCAGCTCGGGGCTGGCNTGCTGCGGGGGAGCTCCGGCCGCTGCCCGCGCGCCATGAGCCCGACGAGAGCCGCGGGAGAGCCGGCTCCGTCCCGCCGTGCTGCCGGGAGCGGGCTGCGGCCGCCACCCGTGCCCCTGTAGGCGCCCAGGTCAGTGTCCGACCTTCGTTCTCCCGGGCGCGGGAGGGGGGCAGAGGGCTCTGGGCGCCGCCGCGCGCTTTGCGGGTGCACGCAGATGCACCGAAGCGCTGCTTTCGTTCAGCGTTCCGGGATGCGGTGTAGTACCGTGCACGTTAGGGTTCCGTCTGCATGCTGCTGTGGTGTCCGCAGCTGTGGAGCTCGGGCTGTGACTGCCTGCTGCAGCGCTGCTCCGCCTCTGCTCCCGGCCCACAGCGGTGCTACGGCTCTGCCCGAGGTCCTGAGGTGCTTCTTCCCTAGCATCACATGTGCAGAAGAACACAACAACACCTCGAGTGCAGTTCTGTAGTTGAGTGGGTCCGGCATATGATGAATTAAGCAGCCCAAACCTTCCCCAGGAGTTCAGGGGTGCTGTAGACTCACTCTGTGCCAGGTCGTTACAAAACTTGGCTTGCCAGGCACTATTCAGAGCACCCGGACTGCTCCCTGTTGAGAAATGGGATGAGCGTGATGATGTCTGACTGCTTGAAAGCTCCCAGTGCTGGAGGACTCGGTCTCGCTTTGGTGACCTGTTCTCACATTTGTATCTCTGCTGCAGTTCCTGTCTATCTAGCTTAGCAGCAAATGGAGGCTATTTCATATCATTTTGTTCATCATTCTTGTGATTTCTGAGTGATTATTTTGTTTCTTGAGTTTGTGACTTTTATGAGAGAAAACTCACGTCCAAGTTTGTAACTATTTATAGTACTGTAGCACAGACAGTGCCCAGGAGGTGCTTTTGTTCCTGCTCACAGCTCCTCTTGCATGTTTCTCACGTGTTTTATTTGGTGGTAGAGACCATTCCCTGAACTCTCTTACCATTAAACAGAACTTTTGGTAAGATGTATTGAAGATGTTGCTGAAGTTTAAGTTCAGAAATGTTTGTTTCTGCAGTTATGGCTCCTCAATAATAAACCAGATCAAATTGATACTTTGACTTGTTTGGTATTTTTACTGTATAGAAGAATTGAGCAAGATTTTATATGCGAACGGCAAAGTACTTGTAAGGCAGGAGAAGAACACTGGCACTCAGAGGAGTGCAGCTTCCTTAGGCTGCTTTCATTCCCGCACAGCTTGCGCTGGCTGAGAGAACGTGGTGCATCCATCTGCCTTGCTGTGGGAAACAGGAAAATAGCTTTGTGCTGCCTGCTTTCTTACAGTGCCCAGCTATGGCACTTGCTGAGTTCAGTCTGTGTGTGCCTGTACCACACATGTTACAACGGAAACTGCCATTAAGGAAACTGCACATGCTGGGGAGCCCATGCTCTGAGAGGATTCTTACCTCTGAGTATTCAAACATGGTGCTTGGAACAGACCTCACAAAACACCAGTAGTTGTGTGGTTGGAAGATTGTGGGGAAATGATTATAGTTGGGCAGATACTGCCCCAGTGGAATAAGCAGGAGAGATTGTGCGCCTTCATCCTTTGATCCAACTGTTGTCACACAAAAATTGTCTCCTCTAAGTGAGTGTGCCAAAAAGAGCAAGTGGTACAGATACTACGCACAGCTAAGAATTGCTGGTTTTACTTTTTTGTCAGTGAAGAGCAGTATTTCCTCTGTAACAGCTCTGGCTGTGCTAGCATGTTGTGAGTAGCACAGACTGAGTTCCTTGCTGATTGACACTGGTATGGCAAAATCAGGACAGGAGTTCTTTTGGCTCTTTTCTTGTCCAGCAAAGCAGCGTGCAATGATTAGGAGAGCAACTCTATGGAGATCTTTTAGAGACGAGGGCCGTGGTTGGAGCCCATGCCCACCAAGTGTAGCCATGTTGGTTGTTGCCACCTTGTGTAGTTCAAAAGAGAGAACTCAGGTGGGAAACACTACAGAGCCTTTGGGTAAAAGTGTCTTTGGAGCAGGTCTTGGGGTTAGGAGATGGGGATGGAGGTGTATATGATCACAGGGAGTGAGTGAACATTTCAGTTATGAATGCCTTTTGCAGCACAGGTGTTTACCCCAAATCTGGATCTTGTTTTCCCTATACCATGTAGGGTGGGAGCTCTATCCCTTTCTAATTCTGGAGCATCTTGTCACTTGCTGATGGGATGACGTGGCCAAAGGACAGTGTTAGCGTGTGGTTCTGGTAGTTCCGCAGGGAAGCTGTTCCACTTGATATATATATGATCGTGTACATTCCCGGTAGGGACCCTATAACTACTCACTTGGAAAAAACTTGGAAAACGTTTGAAAGTGCTGTGGTTAGCTGCCTTTTAATGTAGGGTATGTGTAGTCAGAAGCTGTCACAGGGTTGGAGCTGGCATTGGAAGTTTCCCAAAGCAGGTGCTTCTGTAGTCTCAGGTAAACACTCCTGTGGAATAAATGTCTGACATCTGTTTAGATTTATGCTGAGAAAATTCTTTGCTGCTTTATTGGAGGATGTTAAGGCAGAAAACAGAGGCATGACTCCCAGGCACCTCTCTTAGGGAATTAAACTGGATTAACTCCTCTGCTCACTCTGTTTTCCATTCGCTGCATCTGCTGTGGGGGCTCATAGAGCTGTTTTTGCAGGTCTGCGCTAAGTTCATCTGTGAAGTGATCTGGACTGAAGAAACAACACTAGTTTAAATCAGTCCTTCCAAAAGAGACTATAACATGAAACGATGTCCAGAATCTCTGTTCCTAACTTTGCGAGTGTACGCTCTGTAGCTCTGTAAAATGCTAGCTGATGTAAGTAGCCATTCAACCTTAAAAGAATTGAACAGATTAATTTTGCATCTCTAGGAACACTTTATTTGTAACTTGCTACCAGCAGTAGGTTCCCTCTGCGTACAGCTTAAGAAGAAGCTCATTCTGGATGCCATAGGATGGTTCATATTTTAGAGAAATGAGGAGATTGAGTTTTCCTGGATTCAGACCAATTTCTCAGTATGGGTCAAAAAATGATTGAGCAGTGCGTTCGGCCCTCCACGCCAGGTGAGTCGGGCTCCCCGTGGGCTGCCATGACATGACTCTGAACAACTTGTCTTCTCAGGAGGACCAGACCCTGCAAAGAAATACCATTGTGTAGAGTTTTGCTGCATTTCCAAGCTTGTTTTTGAATCCATGGGATACCGTCTCACTCTACTGTGAAGGACTGAGAACACTAGAAGTGAAACTGGCTTGTGGCATGATGGAACAGATCCCCTAAATTAATAAATGGTCCAGAAGCTGCACTTGGAAAAGCTCTGTGAGACCAGGCTGTCCTATCCTGCTCAGGCACAGTCTGCTCACAAAATATGCCCTTTCTGGCTAAAGCCACCACCTCCTCCTATTACATTAAGAATTAATCACAGAATCACAGAATTGTAAGGGTTGGAAGGGAGCTCTAGAGATCATGGAGTCCAACCCCCCTGCCAAAGCAGGCTCCCTACAGCAGGTCGTGCAGGTAGGCATCCAGATGGGTCTTGAATGGTGAGAAGTAACTTGAGAGTTAAACTTTTATGGCTAAATTTGAACAATAATATTTTCCAGAAAAGATAGAAAGTTCAGAATGTTTTCTGTAAGTTATGAGGCATCTGGGATACAGAAATACAGTTGTTTATATCAGCTTTGTTGGAAGTGGTCTTGAAGAATGGTTTTAGAAACTTGTGAAGTCTGTTTGGTCTCCAAATTGTGCTACATTGTCAAAAGATATCAGTACTTTGTATCTTGCCCCAGGTTTTAAAGAGGAGTACTCAAAGAGGTGAAAGTACATATGGCAAGGTTGACCTTGAGCAGCTCCGGTGTCACTGGCCAGAAAGCCTGCAGGGAACAGTAGGTATTTTTCAGATTTTTTTGGGGCATCACCTCTTGAAGGGCAGAGCATTGGCAGAGAGTGTGTCAACTGCTTGTGATTTCTTAAAGAATACTGGAACATCCCTTCGGATTTATATGTAATGGAAACACTTGGTTTTGACTCACAAAAGATTCTGAAATTTGATCATCAAAAGCAGAGTCCTTGGATAAAACCATAAATGTGTGGATACATCTGTGTCCATGCACATCTTTGCTGCATTTGGAAAAAGTTGGGGTGCTTCCAGTGCAAGAAATGTTATGCTGGGCTGGAACAGTTTAGATTTCCTGTGTAATATAATATAGCAAGAGGGAAGTTTATTTTACCAGCTTGGTTATATGCAGTTGAACATTTGTCTTCAGTGGACTGTGAGATGGATACTTGTTCTGAGATCCTCCGTTAAATATAAAATATAAGAATGTAGCAAGTGTGATTACATATCTTCATTGCATGCTAAATAGCTGGCTGTACACAGCCTCCTGAAGTGAGCAGAACAAAAGACTTTGACTAACAAAATAAGAAATAATAAAGGATAAATGATCTTAATTGTTGCAAGGTAACACAGTTATTGGTAAAAGTATAAACAAGTTACTGCACCTTTTTTCTTTTTCTCTTTTTATCTGCACTTCATTTTCATCCTGTTTTTGTTGTTTGGCCTTTGCTGATAATGCTTTTTTGGCAATTAGGTTTTTCTTAGAAAAATTAACTGTTAGAGAGTCAGAAGAGCTGGGTCAGTTTTTGTCATGTTTTCTCTACTTTTTACCTTTTTGAGACTGAGCTTAAATAATGTACTGTGTCATTTTGTTTTTTTGCTGAGCTTCAGGATCTCTTTTCAGACCTCAGTTATGTTCAGAACAGTATTTCTGAAAGCAAACAAAAAAGCCCTTTGCTTCTTAAAATGTGAGAAGCTTTCTTTCTGTTTAATTTCTTTAGGTTTTATGCAGCTGTGCAGTCATCATCCTGAATAGGCTATTAATGTGCATACAGAGGCATCAGCTTTAATTGTATTGCATAAGACTCAAGGGGTAGGTAAAGCTGATGTTTATGAGCGTGTTGAGCTCAGGGGTATGTGAATGGAAGATGATGTTTTCATGCCAGTTTCTGTGGCATAAATTGTATCTGCATTTGCAACGCTCTACTGATGTCTGTGCCGACAAAGCTTACCAAATCCTATGATGGAGACTACAGAAGCAATAATGTTTTGATTCGAGCTGACAAACCTGGGGCTTGTGGAATGGTGGTTCCTGAGAGGTCATGTAAAGGCTTGCCCCAGCAAAGTCAAGGTTGTCAAGGTGCAAGATCATCTTCTGTCATTGCAACTTAACTTTGGAATGATAGGACTAGTGCAGCTTGGTTTAAAAAAACAGACAAACATACTTCGGGAGTTCATCTGCCTGTAGACAATTTGTTTTTAAAAGGATCCTGAGAGATGCTGCAAGAATGCACCTAGAAGAAAGCTTGTGGGTACTGGTATTTCTATGGGAGCTACAACTGGAAGAAAGCAGGTTCTGCAGCCTCTTCTGAACAAGGAGGGAAATGTGCTGTTGGGCAGGTTGACTGATTGGAAGGTCTGCCACAGAAACAGCGAGGTGTGTTGTTCTCTCTGTAGCCCTGACGCGTCTGTTGGTTTCTTAGCAGTGCATGAGCTGTGCTGTCCATGGCCCAGGTGCCCTGAGCCTGGAGTGTGTCTGTGCGTGGAGGAGGAGCAGGCTTCCATCTCCCTGCTGTGTGCAGGGGAAGCCTTGGGCAGGAGGCATTGGTCCTTCGCTTTGGCTGTTGCCATGTGCTTGGGTGCTTCGGTGTCTTAGTTTGGTTTTGCAGCATGGCTAGTTGTTGTCTTCCTTTTCACTGTTCTCTTTCTCCCCAGCCTTTTTTTTTTTTTTTTTTGATAACTACAGACTAGAGCAGTACAGTTCAGGTGACAGTCAGTCATTTTTGAAGGGAGCACTGTGGTGTACGGAAATGCTGTAAGTAAAGAATTCTGAAGTTGCTGTTGGTTGTGGCTTTGTTCTAGCTGCTTAGGTGTCACCTGGAAGATGGACAGCGTCTTTCTGTGCGTTACCACCCCATTCCCATGTTTGCTGCCAGAAGCTTTCTAATTCAAGAGTGTGCCCTGCTTCTGGGTAAACAGTAACAGTCTCTGCTGGACTTGGAGAGGACTCAGTTCCCTCTGCGCTGAAGATCCAGAAGGTTTAATTCTATTTCATTAATAGCGGCATATTTCTGATCTGCCTTTAGACTGAGCAGTGATTTACAACTATCTATGAAAAATCTTGTTGTCTCAGCGAGATATGAAGGTTACAGGTTTAAGACTGGGATGAATTTCTGATGTCTGTCCTTCAGACTCCTGTTAAGTCAAGCACATACCCTTTGCTACCTAAAATCAGGTAGTCCTGTCCTAAATAATTCCTGGGAGCACTGTCCAGATGTCTGAATATTAGATGCTGTTTCAAATACTGTTTCCTAAGAAAAGTCTCCTTGGAGAAGAGCCTGGAAAATGGACACAAGCATATGGTCCCCCATTTCTGTTCTACAATGTCTGGAGCTAGTTAAATAAATAAATAAATAAACCACTCCGCACTATCTTCTTCTTTATCTCACTGGAATCATTTTCTGCTGTTTTTTCTGGCTGTACAGAACAATAATTCTCTGTTGACAGTAAAATGGATAGGAGCAAATCCTGATGTCTCGTGGCCTTGTTGGTCTGTAGCGCCGGCTCAGCAAAAATTCCTTCTGGCATCTTAGGGGAAGAACTTCCGTCTGTGTGAGGTTGGAAGCTCAGATATGATAGGTGGCTGTATTGCTCCTCTTAGCTCCAATAAAACACAAGTGCTGGCAACTCAGATAGAGAGAGTGGTATAAAACATGCACAATGGGGCTGCTGACCTGCATGGCAGCTGTGGCTGCTGCTCCTGAGCCAGAAGCTGTGTGACACGGCTCTGTGCTGCTCCTGGGCCGGGAGCTGTGTGACACGGCTCTGTGCTGCTCCTGGGCCGGGAGCTGTGTGACACGGCTCTGTGCTGCTCCTGGGCCGGGAGCTGTGTGACACGGCTCTGTGCTGCTCCTGGGGCCGGGAGCTGTGTGGCTGTGTGACGCAGCCCTGAGCTGAGAGGGGAGGGCTCAGGTCACTGTCAGCCTCTGCAGCGTACGTGCTGTGCATGGCGATGGGGAAGGAGGAGACGGGAGTGGACTGCACTGCAGCACACTGCAGCACTGCCGGAACAAAGGCGTGCTGAGAAAACACAGCTTTTCTGCTGCTGTGCTGACTGCAGTTCGGAGGCCATCTGTGTTATGAGTATGTCCTTACAGAACTGTCAGATGCTTTCCCAAAGGCTTTGCAATTAACAGGACAACTGAATTGTTAATAAGGCCCTGATAAGGCACTAGTGTTCTCAACTAGGCAAGAGAAGATCATAGTGAGCTTACCTCTAAAGTGCAGTTGGAGGTGGGGTGCCAGCCCTGCTCCTGAGTTCCCGGTTCTTGAGCAGCCCAGGTTTGATCTCAGAATTGGAGGTCATCTTCTCCAGCCCCCTGCTCAGGGCCATGAAGATGCTGAATTACAGTGTGTTGGAGCTGGGCAAAGGGGAGCTGAGCTCATGTTTGCTGCCCGACCACAGTGTCCTTTTAGAGAGGGGGGGCTGGATGCTTTTTTGTTTGTTGTTGTTACCTAATGGTTGGAAAGTCAACAGGTGTCATAGAGCTGTCATCTCACTGACAAATGGTTGGGTAAGGAAAGGAGACCTTGCTTCGTTTCATTCCTTCGACTTAATTGATGCCTGACTCTTCGTCCAAACAGAGGCTAACTCGGTGGATCTAGCATGCAGGAGCTGTGCTCATGTGGACTTTGGTTACTTTTAGGGCATTTTTTAGTAAGAGTATCAGTCACTGACAGTGTTGTACTTGAAACTACAGCACTACTGGAAGCTATTGAACTTTCTGAGGAGCAAGTACTCCTGCACCATGCTGCTAAGGGCTCCGCATGTAAACAAGTCTCTCAGACAAGACTTTTCTCTTTTAAAACCTGATCAAAGCTTTTTAATATTCACGCACAGGTTCTCATTACTGTTAGGAGTCTTTGTTGTGGCTTTGTCAGTGCTCCGCACCACCTCATCATGTACATGAAACCAAATAGGATGAGGGTTGTTTTTTCTCAGTAAGTTGTTATATACAGTTATCATGATAACAGGGTAATAATCCCCGTCATGAGCCCCATGACCCCATGAAGTGTTTCTCTCATGGATCACAGGACAGAAGGAGCCCTCTGAGTTTGCAGCCACTCAAGCTGCACTGACTGGACTTAAACACAAAAATATCTGTACAGTCTCATGTTCAGTAATGTCTTACTGACCTATCTAAATCTCCCCACTCCACTCTTCAAGTATTACTAGCTGTATCATAGTGCTAGGTGACAATGCAAGGAAAAGAAAATAATGAATACAGCTTTTAGATTTCTGCAGAGAGCACAGGGCTCTGCTTTTCAGAAGGATATTACTGATTTATCAATGCTCATACTCTTATTTCTGGTAGTCCTATATCAGACGCTTGGCTGAAGTTGTTGTCCAAGAAAGTGAATCTGCCAGGCAAGGAACACATACCTTTTTAATGGCTCCTTATTCTGAGCACAGAAGGAAGCAAAGTAGTCTTTTTCCTACAGGTACTATTATTGCATGGTTTCAGGAGGCAAGCCAAGCTGAAATCAATACTCTTGTAAAAGTAGGGTGACTGTCTCTAAAACTGAGAGTATTGTGATGTGATTCTACGCAGATGCTGTCTGAACAACTATATTTGCTCAGGCTTTATGTGTGTTTTCAGAGCTGCTTTGTTGCGTGGATGCATCTAGAATCACAAGGGAAGGGATCTGTCTTCTGCTTCCCTTACCTTTAAGGAAGTTCTCTGGAATTGCAGTCGAAGGGCTGCTGCGGGAACTTGAAGAGGTAGGACACTGCAGGGCAAGTGTCCCTGTGCATTATCAAGTGGAGCAAATCTCCTTTGTGATTTTCAGGACAGTTGTTTGTAGCTCTCTGCAGTAGCTGCCAAAAACTGAGCTTTCTTTCCATGGAAAAATCCTTATTCTGCCTTTCCTCAACCTAGATAACCAGTTCAGGATGTCGATACTGGAGCGCCTCGAGCAGATGGAGAGGAGAATGGCCGAAATGACAGGCTCCCAGCAGCACAAACAAGGAGTAGGAGGAGGGAGCAATGGGAGTGGGAATGGAGGGACACAGGTGCAGGTACGAACCTTGCTGTGTCCAGTCACAGCAACTTTATGTCTTCTTGCCAGCATTTGTATTTTATGGGAGTTGGAAAGGATTGTAGTTTTTCTTAAGCAACAAGTCTTCTTTGTGGATGTCTTTAACAGCAGTTGGCTATCACTTGCATTTGCCACTGTCTCAGTACTTCTGAAACTGAAAGGCTGCCTGCTCGGGGCAGGTTGCAGCTCCCCTCAGTGGTTAAAGTGGGTTGTGTGTGGTGTTTCAGTGCGTTTCTGGGACTGGGACCTTGGGCAGCTGCTTTGAGAGCCGCGTGGTGGTGGTGTGCGAGAAGATGATGAGTCGTGCTTGCTGGGCAAAGTCCAAACACTTGATCCATTCAAAGACTTTCCGAGGAATGACACTGCTCCACCTAGCTGCTGCCCAGGGCTATGCTACACTGATCCAGACCCTCATCAAATGGCGGTAAGACCCAGCCTGTTAGGCTCGTGTGTGTCAATACAGACATGATAGAAGCATGTGTAAGCTCTGCTTGCTCCAGATTTCTGGTTGTCCCTTACAAACTGCACCTTGCATCCCTTTCAAACAGCCAAGTCCCTGAACTTGTTCCTGTCACCTGCTCTGAGGGGACCTGTATTTTGAGACAGGGTCCAGTCACTGGATGTATCATACTTAGTCTCTACTGGGGGCACTATCTGTAGTAAATCTGTATCATGGGCACATGTGTGGTCACTTATTTGTGATATGGTGCACTGGATAAAGCTGTATATTTAGGAAATGATCCTAACTTGTCTACAGAGCATAATTTGTTTTGTTGTTTCCTCCACAGCACCAAACATGCAGACAGCATTGATCTGGAGCTGGAAGTTGACCCTTTGAATGTGGATCATTTCTCCTGCACTCCCCTGGTAAGCAGCACAGACTGAAACTTCTGAGAGAGTCTGAGGACCCTCTAGAGTCCTTCCTGATGTTATTTTCCTGCTGCATTTTACACTGAAGAGTAGATTTCCTGTGTGCCCTTGCTATGTAAATGTTAAGATGTGGTACTCCCAGCTTCCTAGCATTTTGTTGAGAGAGATCTGACAGAAGAATCATAGAATCATAGAATGGCTTGGGGTGGAAGGGACCTTAAAGCCCATCCGGTCCCAAACCCCTGCCATGGGCTGGCTGACCGCCACCCCAAATTGGGCTGCCCATGGTCCCATCTGGCCTAGCCTTGAGCACCTCCTGCAATGGGACATCCACAAATTCTCTGGGCAGCCTGTGCCTGGGCCTCACCACCCTCTGAGTGAAAAATATCCTCCTAATATCTAATCTAAAATCATTGTAATTGAGTAACATGAGGGGACAGACAGGTGGTTCTGGTTTATCTTTTACCGAACTTCTACTCTCCAGTATCATGCTGCAGAAAGACCTTTACATGCCTTCTTTCAAGTTTCCCTCTTTCACTGTAGAGGTTGTAAAGTCATCGCAATATCTTGTTTGTTGGAATCATGAAATTGTGACTTAAGATCTTAAGCGAAAATGCCAAAGCAGGTAGAACCAGAAGTGCCATATTATGACAGCAAAGTGTTTGATTTTATTGTTCCCAACCTTTAGTCTTGCCTGCATGTTTCTAATCTCAGAGATTCCTTTCCTTATGAGGTCGTTCTGTCTCTGCAGTGATGCCAGTGTGCATGATACAGCAAAAAATCAATGCATCGATTACTAAATGAAAAACTGTCGGCTTCTTTTGGCAGATGGAGGTTTCTCACTCAAAGGAGAGAATGGCATACATCTAATCCTCTGTAATGGCTTTTTGTTCGTATAGGACATATATAAAAGCCCATTGATGGTGTTGAAGCATGTTGTGGTTCTGCTAATCAGGTTTCTGTAATCTGAGGACAAGACTCTACTGCATTAACAAGAAGAGAAGGAGAAGGCAAGTCTCCCAATAGGTCAATTGTCTGTCTTTTTCAGATGTGGGCATGTGCCCTGGGCCACATGGATGCAGCAGTTGTGCTGTATAAGTGGGACCGCCGAGCCATCTCTATTCCTGACTCCCTTGGGAGACTCCCACTGGCAATTGCCCGGTCTCGGGGCCATGTGAAGTTGGCGGAGTGCTTAGAGCAGCTACAGCGTGATGACCAAACTCAGCTTGGGCAAAACCCCAGAATTCAGTGCCCCTCGAGTACGGACTCCAGCACAGAAAACTGGGTGTCTCAGTGGCACAGTGAGCTTATTGCCTCTCAAGAGCCTCAGAAGGGAGTCACTGTGATTTCCAGTACAAACACAGGTAAGAAAACCCTAATGGCATGCATTGCTTTGCTGACACGTGATATGTAAAATAC
Organism: Penelope pileata; assembly: GCA_013396635.1. Lineage (NCBI taxonomy): Eukaryota > Metazoa > Chordata > Aves > Galliformes > Cracidae > Penelope > Penelope pileata. The sequence goes on along the minus strand of WBMW01003182.1, from coordinate 114,660 downwards.
TGGAGTACGGAGCTTACCTGGGTGGCTGATGCCACCTGTAGCCTCGCTGTGCATGCTCCATGCTCTTGTGTAAGTACTGGGAAAAGGAGTGAATGTCTGCTTTAGGAAGATTTGTGTATCTAGAGAATAGTTGGGGTAATATCCTCCCTGGGTGATAGTTACTTCCTTTGCATATACTGTTGGGTGTTGTAGAGCATAGCATGAACTTAAACCTGCTGCTCTGCAGCAGAAGTTGTTTTAGTTCCTGCAGCAATCACATGTTGCGTGCTTCATTTTGACCATTGATCTGTTTGTTTCCAGAGCTGAGACGACCAAGATCAGAACCTTCCAGTTACTACAGTAGTGAGACTCAGAAGGATTACCCTGCACCCAAAAAACATAAGCTGAGCCCTGAATATTTTCAAGCCCGGCAAGAGAAGCTGCTGTCCACTGCACTGAGCCTGGAACAGCCAAGTGTCAGGAAGCAGAACTCCAGCTCCAAGCAATCCACCACTGAGACAATCAGCCCTAGCGAAGGGATAAGGGACTACAGCCGGGAGCTCTCCCAGCACATTCCAGAAGTTGTTGGGTACCGGGGCTCTGGTAGCCAAGCAGGCATCAAATGGAACCCAAAAGACATTTATATTGGTGTGTCTGCAGTGCAGGTGGTGGGGAGCCAGAAGGGCACTGCACTGGGGAAGGACACTGTAGGCCATCAGCTACGCCAGCGGGAGCAGATGAACGTGCTGATGTTGGCTGACAGGGAGATAGCGGATGCAGAGCTCTTGTCCTATAGGGACAATGTAGGGGATGAGGACTGCTTACGCCACATGGATGACTTGCAGGTAAACAACCATAGCAACAAGACCATCTGGCCTGAGACATCTCTCCGTTAGCCTCAGAGAGCACGGTGGCTGCACAGGGAAGCATAACTGAAAATCTTCTGTGGAGGCTTTTAGATCTGTCAAGGTACAGCAGTGCCTTTGTGAAAGGAGGTGGTGATGCAGTCAGTGTATAGCTCCTCCTGATGTCAAAGGGTGTCCTTTCAACCTAAAAGCAAAGGCTAACGGTTAGTATTTAGGGTCATGTGTAGGCATACACCTGAACAGCATAGAGAACACGCAAAATTCTTTGCATGCTTTACCTGGTGAGATACTACATTTTGCAGATGAGAGGATCTGGTAAACTCGTACAGAACAGAGTTTCCACGTCTCTCACCATAGCCAGTTCCTGTACAGACATCCTGCCTCTTGCTTCCTCAATCGTTGGTTGGTTGATTGGCTGATTTTACGTTCATAAAGATTGTATAAGAAGAAAAACCCATGTCATGCAAGCAAGAGATCCACAGACTACACAGCTTGTGAAATCAGCCCCATACTCCAAGCAGGGTATTTTGTATTGCTTGTACAGGCAAAATGCTGTCCCAGGGAGGGACCAGGTGGTAAAGGGAAAAGGAGAAAGAGCTTCCTGTCCATGTCAGCAAATGTGACTTGGGTAACACTGCATTCCCTTGGGAATGGGAAAGCATTCCCTATGAAGACAAGGTGACCTGAGAGTGGCAGTGCCATGACTGTAGCCCAAATGGTTGCTCACAAACATGCTGGGTCAGCAGTAGTCATCTGGCTGTGGCTCCAGGAGCTGGCTCCTGGTTTCACCTGCAGATTACTGTCACAGGCTTCAACTGTGCTCAGGGCAGCAGGGAGGAAGCAGGGTGCTGGTGAGCTGTAATGGCAGGTGACTCTTCTCAGCTGGAGAAGTTGCTGCACTTTAAAAGGGTAAGGAGATAAGAGCAGAGAAGAGGAGAAAGGAGATAGGAGGCGCCCAGATAGAGAGCAGAGGTAAAAACACAACAAGCAGGACAGACAGGTCACTGGGAGAAGGATACTCTATTTGATCTTCTGAGAAAAAAGTGTAGTGGGAGCACAGCCTGTTTGCTCAGACAAATATTCTTGTCTCACTAGCATAATATGATGATGCAGTTCCTTGCAAAATGAGCTATTTTCTGTTTTCTGTATTACTAATTCATTTGAACTTTGCAGGGAAGGGAGGGTGGGGGCTATGATTCAGAAACATTCCTGACAAAGCTGTGATCCCAAGGATTTTAGCTTCTCTCATTGATTTACCTTTAAATGCCTTTGTCATCCTGTCATGATGTACATGCATGTTTTGGGGAAAGAGTGGCAAGATCACTTCTCCTCTGGAAACAAGGCAATAGTGACAGCTGCCAGCAGCATACAGCAAAAGTCCAATGACACATACGTTTCACCAGATCTCTTAGGTTCCCCACACACTCGGTGAAAAAGTGATCTGAGGAATGTGCCTTGTCAGAAGAGACAAAAGTGAGTGAGCTTCAGTTAGTGATTTCTCTCCAGTGCTGAGGACTCCAGTAGACTCCTGCTGCTGCAAGCCTGGGGGGAATTGAGCAGCATGTCTTCTCTTGAGACACGAAATTGGGTTATAACATGAAAACACAAGGCTCATGTTACCAGGCAGCAAAAGTTTTGTCTCCTCTCCCCCAGGTGAACATGATGACGCTTGCAGAGCACATTATTGAAGCTACGCCTGACAGGATCAAGCGGGAGAATTTTGTGCCAATGGAGTCGCCACTGGTGGAGAGAACAGAGAGTGCTGCCATGAGCACCACAATGAGCTGGCTGGCCAGTTACCTTGCTGATGTCGATCATCTGCCAAGTGCTGCACAGATAAGGTCGATAACAGTTGTGAAGTTGCCCTGGGTTTTTTGGGTGGGCTGAAAACCGAGCAGCGTGTGCTTATTCTTTAGCCTGCGTATGGTGTTTCTCAGTGGGATTCAATGCTGGTGCTCTAAGCCCAGGCATGCTCTCATGCACAAATGTATCATTGTCAACACAGCTAGAAATTCATGGAAGAATGGGAGTGCATGCAGGAGAAGAAGTGGAACAAAATCATAATGCCACAAGGTCTGACTTGTGACTTCTTTTCTAATGCCAAACCCATGCAATGCGGTACAGACAGGCTTAGGAATGCGGGATGTTGGTTGGAGAAGTAGAGGGAAACTTGAGTTTCTCCCCTTAAACTCACAAATGTTGAATTCCTTATCTGTGATGCCAGTCCAGCTGCTTTCTGAGCCAATAATTCCTACTGTGATTGGTATTTCAGAAGTCTGTATAGTGAACCCTTGACCCCTTCTTCGAACACCAGCTTGAGCCCTGCAGGCTCACCAATCAGTGAAATAGCTTTTGAGAAACCCAGCCTTCCTTCGGCAGCAGACTGGTCTGAATTCCTGAGTGCATCCACCAGCGAGAAGGTAGAAAATGAGTTTGCACAGTTAACTCTGTCTGATCACGAGCAGAGAGAACTCTATGAAGCTGCCAAACTCGTCCAGACAGTGTTCAGAAAATATAAGGTATGTGGCCAAAACACCCAATGTCTTCCTCATTAAGTGTGAGAGTACAATTTGTTACAAAATGACATGTAGGTAATTCCCACCCTAGGGACAAAAAAAAGATTGTTTCTGTCCTAATGTTTTAGTGTTCCTAATATTCGCTTAGAATCATAGAATCATAGAATGGTTCAGGTTGGAAGGGACCTTAGAGATCATCTTGTTCCAACCCCCCTGCCATGGGCAAGAACACTGCTCACTAGATCAGGTTGCCCAAAGTCCCATCCAGCCTGGCTTTGAATACTTCCAGGGAGGGGGCATCCACGACTTCTCTGGGCAACCTGTTCCAGTGTCTCACTACCCTCACAGTGAAGAATTTCTTCCTTATGTCTAGTCTAAATCTACCCTCTGTCAGTTTATAACCATTACCCCTTGTCCTGTCGCTTGTTGATATTTACCCAGCATCTACCATACCAGAGAGAGTATGCCATGCCGTAGCACGCATTCTGTGCCAGCACGACACTCAAAAAGCAAATCTTCAAAACAGAGGTCCTGGCAAGCTGCCTGCTCAGTGTAGAAATTGAGGCTTTCTCTCTTATGTGAATTGGCTGTAGAGACATCTCTAGGAAATGCTTAGACATAAATCAGACTAACACTAACAGGAGAGATACAGAAGCCCTGCAAGCTGCTGTGAGCCACTTAATCACTGTTAAAAAACACTGTCCTGGTTTCTGGTACAGTCTGATCATTGCTTCTTTGGTTTCCACATAGGGTCGTCCACTCCGGGAACAGCAAGAGGTGGCTGCTGCTGTCATTCAGCGTTGCTACCGAAAATACAAACAGGTAATCAAGGAAGTGAGATTTTCTGAAGCAAACAAGCGCCACGAACACAGCCTTCTGTAATGGAAATTATCTCATTTCTCCTGTATGCCATTTAGCCTGCTCAGACAAAACTAAAAAGGGAAGAAAATTTCTATCCTGAATCTTAATTCAGAGGGTGCTTCCTTGAAAGGGTTTTGTTTCTAATGCCTACATTTTTGCTGTGAGATAGAGGGCAATAATGTATTCCATATTGGCCAATATGCATGCTGTAGTCTGGTGAGACTGTTCTCTGACTAGTTGCTTGCCAAATTTCATTGTGAAATTGAAGTTGGTTTTGCCTTGGAAAAGGGCAAAGATGGCAAATAGGCTGTTTTATTTTGCACATGCTAAACTTTTAAGCTATGGGAAGTCCTGTGTTTAAGCTTGATGCAACTTGTTCCAGGACTGAGACTGTTCTCCAAACTCTAGTTGGAGACATGTTTCTAGGCTGAGTTCTCAACCCCAGAAAAAGAAGTTTTTTGTTTTGATTTGGGTTTTTTTTTGGTGGAGGCTAGAACCCACCTCCCTCTTTTCACTGTACAAGCTGTCTGGCACCTTAGAGGCATGTTATATAAAATGAAAGGCAAGATGCTATACTCTTTTACAACCTTCAAAAACATGTATGTGGGAAGCATTTCTAGTGTTAGGTGACTGCATTGTGATTTCTGTTCAGACTGTCACGTCTGTCATTCTGGAGTGATGTTTCCTGTAAACAGTGAAACTTAATTCCTTTCAAAAGCTGCTTGGCAAACTGTTTTGTCTTGGATCCTGGAATTTCCTGGAATCGCATCTTTTTGAAAGAAGATGGTTTGATTTTTATTTTTTTTTAATATATTTTTTTTCCAATTCTTTATTTGTAGAACTAACATTAACTATGTATTTTCTGTTTCTCCCTAAGCTTACTTGGATAGCCTTGAAGGTAATACAAATACAAACACTGTTTTGGAAACCATTCCCCTTGGGTCATGAACTTTCACATTCAGTATGAACCAAGAGAACCTGGCATTTAGTGAAATGTTTTAATAGTATCCACTAATAAATTCCTGTGGCAGATAAATCACTGACAAGCCAAACCTCTTTTGGAAGGTATGCAGAGGCAGCTGTGCCACAGCATATTAACATAGAAGTACACTGAAAAAAAACAGTCCCCTGCTTCTACAGATGCTCATATAAGCAGTGATGGGCTGATATGCAGGCAGTGTTTTGAAGTTAATTTCCAGAAGAGAAGCTTTCCTTTGTTGCTCCTTATTGGCTTTTACTCTGTAATCTTTACCTTGACATGCAGGGATCATAGGGAAACATGCTACCCATGCAGCCGCTGTTCTCTGCATGCTGCTGTCCAAAGTATTTTGAACATTCCTCTTTAAAACACCTCTGCCATGAATTCCTTAGACCACCATCTCTTGTACATTGCTGCTTGTGCTGGAGGCATGGCAGTAAATGCCAGTCTTAAATTGTCCATGGCTGATAATTTTCTGCAGTAAAGATAGATCTTCCAGTTGTGCAATGTCTTGCTCTAAACAGATGCCACAATTAGCTCAGTTTTTCTCAAAGCTAGCCAAGATGCAAGGCATGCTTTTCCTGGAGAGAATGTGTCCTTAAGGTGATATTCCACCCTATGCTTCCTCCAGCACCATGGATTTGTATCAGTCAGGTACTCTTCTGTCAGGGCAAGACAGCTGAGCTTTCCTGGGACTGCTGAACTAGCTGAGACTTGCCACTTCACAGAGGTTAGGTCATTTCTCCATTTATCCTCTTCCCAGATGGAGGGAAAAGAGGAGGAAAGGGAGTCTGGGGAGTTGCGGATGGCCCAGAGGCTCAGTAACTGAGCAGGTAGTCATCTCAACGGGTCTTAGAGTTGAGTGCAAACAATACTGGGGGTCTGTTCTATCCAGAGACTGTAATTTTTGCTTTCACATGCCTTATTCTTCTATTATGTTACTGTATTAATGAGATCAGCACAGGCTTATGAGTAGATTTGAACAGTCATAGCTCACATCACTGTTTCATATTTGAGCCCTTCTATTCAGGGGTTTGTAACTCAGCCACAGAAGTGCCCTCTGGGCTAAAAATTGAAGGAAAACCATGGCTAGCCTGTGAGCAGACTTATTTAAAATAGCTAATTTAAAGCCACAATCTGGTCCACTTAATTACAAATGTATAAAAGCAGGAGAAGGAAAAAAAATAAAAAGAAAGAATGGCAAAATATAATTGCACCTAATGACTGCTTCAATTCCAAAAAGTGAAATTTGGTAATCTGAAAATTTGGAAATTTGGTGATCTGTGATAATATTGGAGGGATTTTTGCTTTGGGATGATGTTGGGGATTTTTTGTTTGTTTTTTCTTGTTTTTGTTTTCCGTTAGACAAGGAAAGTCAATTAAAATATCTTATGGCATTGCCCTGTACAGGGCAGCGGCTGCTATGTCTGCATTTCATCTGTCTGATAAAGTGAGCAGAAGTCATAGCTGCTAAAATGTCCAGGAACAACAGAAAGTCATGAAGTTTTGAAAGTGATAAAACTTTCAAAATAATACTCTGTCATAGTGTTAGTTCAGAGGTGTGAGTGCAACGTCTGTGTATTATTTCACATCTCTATTAATCTTAAGCAGCCATCTACTTGCTCCTTTTAAAAGGAAAAGGACATAGAATAAATATTTGCTTTTGAGTGTTTTTTTCCTGCTTTATTTGGAATCACGTGGATAGAAATAATACAGGAGTGCTACAGGGAGCGTTGAATGTGTGTGACAGCTCATACAGATTTGCAAGTTCAATAGATGCTTATTATAGACTTCTAATGAGAATTGCTTTTACCTGTGACTTAGGCTCTATTTTAGACTCGCTTAATTATTGTAGTTTCTGTTTTGTTTAAGTTCTGGTCATATGTTATTCTACGTGAAGTATTTGTATTTAAATGGATATATGAGCAATCCAAACTTTTGCAGTATTGTGTTACGGCATAGAAAAAGCTGATTTAAGTTGGCTCTTCAAAGTTTTGTCCTAGGAAGGTGAAATACACATGTGATCAGCAAATTAGGTTCTTAAAGTAACTCACCCAAAAGATATGTTTAGGTGAAGACATTTAAAAAGTATATTTTGTTTTTAGTTAATTTGTTAGCATTTTGGAATAGATATTCATGCTGTTTTATCTGTATAGTTACTTAGTTGAGCATATTTTGCTGTTGTTGCTGTAAGTCTTGACAAGTAATAGTTGCACAGAAGTGAGCATCCTGTAGTTTGTAATGAGATGAATTGTTTAACTCTACACACATGAAGCAGTGTAAACACAACTTAGGATCAGCTCCAGTTATAAAACTGTAAGTGTAGTACAGCTGGATCTGGTCGTTAGCATGTACTTGTACTTGCTAACTGGTAGAGCTTCTGACAGCTAGTTATTAAAACCAATCCCATCAGACTATTCCATTGGCAGCAAAGCAGGTAGTAGCTTTCCTGACGCAGACCAGATTCTGCACCTAATTTCACAGCTGTTCTCATTTGCTATAGCCTTTTTCTCAAAGAGTTCCCAATCAGTGAGTAGGCGCTCATTTGCTTGTCATGTCTTAGTGGCACAAGTGCCTTTTACTGCTTCTTGCTGGGTGATCGGGTTTTTTTATTTGTTTGTTTGGAATGCCTCAGCTTCTCTTTGTTTCTCTTGTAGTATGCACTTTATAAAAAGATGACGCAGGCTGCCATTCTTATCCAGAGCAAATTCCGAAGCTATTATGAGCAGAAAAAATTCCAGCAGAGCCGACGAGCCGCGATGTTGATCCAGCAGTACTACCGCAGCTACAAAGAATGTGGGAAGAGGAGGCAAAATCGTCGGGCAGCCACAATTGTACAACAGAAACTCAGGTGAGCTGCTGGGATGTTAGATGCTACCAGAATCTTTACAGATGATTGTTTACACTGGCCAGAGCTGTGCTGTAATTTTCATAGGCTAGTGGGATAAGAACAGTGGTTCATAGGATAATTATTCTTGCATTTAGTGCTATTCTCTCCAGTTTTGCTTGTACTTCAAAGTTGGTTTTTTTTGTGTGTGTGTGTACGCTTAGAAGCAGTCTGCTTACCAAGAAGCAGGATCAAGCTGCTCGCAAGATTATGCGGTTTTTACGACGCTGCCGCCACAGGTATGACATCACCTTTTGGTATATGCCCTTCAGCAGAGCAATTCAACAACATTGAAGTGTATCAGCAACGAGTGCAGTGTAAAGGATAATAGAATCCATTCTATTCAGATCTTTTAATCAAATAACAAAGCACAGCTGCTTCCAAGATTAACTGGCAGAAAGGAAATTTCTAACTTAAGAGCGTTGCTGAAAGACAATCATCACATTGAGCTCCATTGCTGATATGGCAAAGCAGCCAAGGCTGTGTTGAGCAGACACAGAATAAAGAAATTTTGAGCTAAGAAAGGCACAAGATTTTTAAAGTTGGACTTATGTAAGTCGGGGAGGGGGGGGAAGGTATTTGAAGGATAGCAACAATGGATAAGTGCTACAAAGACCTGTATGCTACACAAAGCATTTGTGGTATGTGCTAAAGCACAAAATGCAGTAACATCTGACGTACACCAGAAATTATTTTAGTCTGGTCACAAGAGTCATTTGGTAGACTCTCATCAAATAGAGCTTCTTTTTAATGTGGATAAGTGGAATGTGCCAACAGAGCAGTAGACAGGCTAGTTCAGCGACTCCATGGATACATCAGTAACTTGGAGTACAGACAGACATGAAGATGAATCCTCTACCACCAGTATGGGAACCTGAGCATGCTTGCCAAAGTGCTTACTTGTAATGTGAGGCAGCTAGCACCTTGCTATATGCAAGGTATCTGTTCTGATTTCCTGGTTGAAGGATACCGTATATGATAGGTTGCAAACTGGAAATTTGCCTAGACAAAAATGAATTCAGATGTTTCTGACTCTACTTTCCATTCTCACCACACATGCATTTCATCCGCTATCAGCATTCAGGAGTTGGTCAGACCCAATGCGTTTTGCAGCACGTATTGTTCAGCTCAGTGATGTTTGAACAAACAGAGCTCTGAGAAAGAGACAGGCATATGATAAACTTGATTTAGAAACAGGATGCAGTCCATTTTGTAGGATATTAGAGCTGCAGTTTTCAGGAAGTTAGTATGGCTCGCGTTGTGGAAGGACATCTTACCCACAGGTTCATTGGGAAGTAATCTGTGGATAAGAAAGAGGGCTTTATCTTCCAGACCAATTCCAACCGCACTTGAAACAGCCACAGTAGTTCATGAAGAAGCATGGGTGGCTTTAAGTGAGGCGTGTGGAAGAGACTGAAAGGTTTGTTTGATTGTGTTTGTTAGCCAGGTCAGTTCCACCAAAGTAGACAGACTTAGAACTTCTGTATCCTCTTAGATCTGCTTGAGGTCCAGGCAGTCTCTGGGAAAGCCACCTGCCTGTTGCCATCTGTGGAAGTTCGGGGGTTAAGCTGCCAGAGGCTCTTGAAGCTGACTTGAACAAGGAAGCCCAGAGAACACGTCACAGCTAGCCATGTCACAATGTCTGGAACGCACCATGCACTTCGTTCACACTCTGTTAGATCTCTAGCTGTCAAGTAACTTAGACTCTTTGGGATTACTTGTATTTCCAGCAGTTTTTCTCGCCTTCAGTTCATTATCTTTCTCAGCATCTCCGGTTCCCTTTGTAGAACAAGACCTATCCATTTGCATCACTGAAGTTTGCAGGCAAATCCTTCCCTTTTGCATATAGCATGATCTTTCTTTTGAGCAACATGGTCCCTGCTGCTGTGCACTTCTGGGAGAAGGGTTTAGATCTTGTATACTTCTAGATGAGCAATAAGAACAAGAATCCAAGGAGGGGAGAAATCCATTGTGCGAAGGTGCTCTCTACCTTTGCATGCTGCACAGTAACTTGAATTTCTGCAACAGTGCAGTCCTGTGTATGTCCATAGGCAGTGTTAGACATTATGGTGACTTGGAAATTAGTCCATGGTTCCTGGTTAGGATGAAAAAAGGGAAAAAAATAACTTATTTCTACTGAAGATATGGCCATGTTTCAAAACTGCCTTAGTTTTTTTCTGAAATGAAAACAATCGCAGTCATAATCATATATTTTCTCCAAGCAGTCGCAAGCATTTTGATCTGAACTTACACTTGTTGCCTGATCAGACAGTATTTCCAGTGTTCAGAGACAGTTAATGATAGGTGTTCTGCAGTTGGAGCTCTTTTATTAATGGATGAGTAGACATTGCTGAAAATAAGAAGGACATAAGTTTTGGTTGAGTATATTCTTAGAGAAGATATTGGAGCTCTGATGGCTGAATGTTAGCAGATGGCATGGAGACAAAAGTAGTCATTCATCATCAGCAGTCATTCTGATAGTCAGACACATCTTTTCCTTTTAACTTTGAAAAAAAATGGTTATCCATCTTTTGTAAAATTGATGAAAATGTGGTGAAAAACATGCAGCAACCATAACATGGTATCAACATGACTTGTCACTGAACCATTGTATGCAGAGAATGAGAAACAGAACTTTCCTGACCTCACAGGAGAACTTTGCCTACCCACATTCCTTGCCCAAGCCTGTCCACTGGCTAACTTTCAACCTAAAATTTGCTGTTACACCTGCTGTGAGTTGGCCTGTCTCCTACTGTCCTGTGTGAGACAGTCAAGGGTTTGCACATTTAATTATCTGGGAAAGATTCCACCTATTTGCTGGCCCTCAAATAATTTAGAGCTATAAGGAAAAGGGAGAGTTATGAAGTGGGTTTGGGTTAGTTGAACTGAATCCATATGGATGGTCCGTACAATCAGCTTTCACCAGGAAAATAAGGTTCTATTTCCTATTTGTTCTCTGAGTCGTATGAGAATTTTACTCTTCTGAGAAGTGTCTGCACCATTGCTGCTGTGATTATGATCTGCAGTGTTTTTTATGGAGTAGTATTGGACTGAAATAGAAAAAAGTCACTGCAAGAAGGGAAGGCAGCAGGATGTAGCTGGAAATATGATGGGGATGAGAGGATTGAGTTTATTTTATTTATTTCCTGTCCTAAAACACCTAAACGCAGGACTACTTCTTCCTGGTAAAGAGGAGGAGTCCTTTAGGTAGGAGGTGGGAAGGGTTCTTTCTCTCCAGGCAAGCAGAACTGTTCTCTCCTCTCTGAAGTCAAGCTCTTGGTAAGGTACGGTTATTGCCATGTGTGTGCTAATAGCTCTTTGGTATTGTTTTGCAATCTGAAGCCCACTGGTGGACCATAGGCTGTACAAAAGGGTGAGTGTAGCTGCCTGCTAGCCAGTTCCTCTCTTCCATTTTAAATATTTTTGCTTTCTGCTTGCTTGCATGGGGCTGCAGCCAAGATATGCCAGTAAGTTTCACCTCCATTAATTATATAAACAGAGTCTTCTATAAACTAACCCTACTGCAATGACTAACACTGCTGCTTCTACGACAGGACAGAGCTCTGCAGTAGATGTTACCAATGCATGAGTGCGTGAAAAACGACGTGTATTCATCATGGGCATGCTTAGGCGGTGGTGTTGATGGGATATTTTACAGTATCCAAAATGACTGTCAGTAGATCTTGGAACTTGACTGGGTCGCCACTTATATACCCTCAATGAGTAATGATGTCCTTTGTCATGAGAATGAGATGGCATTCAGGCTAGAAGCTGCCGTACAGGTGCAGCTTACACTAGGTGGGTATTTGTTTCTGGCTGAGCCACAGTGAAGTAGAAGAGCTCTTCACCCTCATTTTTACTTCCTAAGATGGCTAAGCACCAATACTTATCTTCCAGAAGTTGCTCTTCGGTAAGTTACATGTCTAGTTACTTTGCCAGGGCCAGCTCTTTGACAACTATTTCTCTAAGCTGTTAATTTCAGTCTACGCTGTGGGAAAGACTTGGGGGGGAAGGCAGGGAAGATGCTGTAACTGTGTTATAGTAAGTGCTGCGTGAGCTTCTGTTGAGTGTGTCATTCTCAGCGTGGAAAGAGTTTACTCACCTGTGTGCTGTATCATGTTAGCAGCGTGGCTTGCTACCCAACAGAAGGGTGAGAACACACCGAAGTGTTCCGGTGGCAGGTGACAGTCCCTGTATGAGCTGAAGATGTTACGGCTTCCAAGGCGCACATGCCTGAGTTGTCAGCAGGACTGCTCAGTTCCACCCTGTATCTGAGAGGCTGTAACACAACAGAGCTGATATTCTTTTGACAAAAGTTGCAGATAGAAATGGCTGTGTGTTTATTACTATTATTACTACTACTTCAACAAGTGACCAGAGGCAGGAGGAGGGATTGCCTGGACTCTTGTTTCCGCGTAGCATTCAGAATTGAAAATGGCATTGTTGATCTTTGTTGAAATGTAGAGATGATTTTTATGATTTAGGAGTGTATGAATGAGGTTTGAGCCTCCTGGAGGCATAATTACCACTTTAACTACGGAGACTCTGTCTTAGAAGCAATAACTAATGACATTTCTTTCAAAACTATGATGTTCATGCGCTATTTCTGTTGCATATCTTCAGATTTGTACAATTAAGTTTGGGTTCTGTAATATTGACCAATGAAGTAAGAAAGGCTTGAAATGGGAACAAAGGTCCATGTGGGCCTTAACTTTTCAAGCGTTCGCTTTGATGGATATTGCCCTGATGGAGGAAGACCAACATTACTTGAGGCACCAGTGCTGTGGGGCTGCTCGCTGGAAAGCCATAGCTCCAGGTCTTTGCATTTATGTTAATGCATGTTACAACTAATACAGCTTAATTCAGGAACAGTGCAAAAATAGCTTGTGTTCTCTTAGCGGCGGATTGACTGGGTGACTTTTTTTTTGTACTAATCTGATGCTTTTTGTATGATTAGGGTTTGCTACTTTTTGATCTTCAGTTGTGTGTAAGGTTTCAAAAGCCTCTTGAAGTAAAAACTGAAACTTGAAAAAAGTCATTCTGATTAGATGAATCAACCTTTCTCTGTTGTAAAGGCATAAGTAAATGTGAATCTCTTTTCTTGTAGAAGTAGACAGTTCAGCTGTCTTTAACCTTGAGGTCAGTTATGTGGTGCTGTGCAATAGTAACAGTTGCAGTAGACAAATGCCAACGTTTTGTAGATGAGGGGTGGGCAGAGCTGCTCAGGGCTGCCTCTGGGGCCCACCTTCCTTGGGCGCAGCAGCCTGGCCACCCGCTGCGGCCCTGCCTGAGCCCTGCAGGGTGAACCTGGCTCCAGCTGCTGCTTTTGCAGGAGCCCACGGCCCTCTGCCCCGTGACACAGCATGCGCAGAAGCCCTGAGCTCTGGTTTGCAGGCATGAAGCCAGTCTGGCAGCTCCCAGTGCACTTGGGGTCACAGACAGAGAAGGCTGAGCTGAGGCCCGAAGTGGCAGGATGCTGTTTAGGGTAGACGAAACGCAGACTGCTTTTACAGGGGGCTCTGAGGGGCTCTGACACCACCTGCAGACTGCTGAGGCTTGCCCAGTGTTTCCCATTTTTCTCTGACCAGCTGCAGAGCATGTCCCACAGTGTGTCAGGAGGGAACTGGTGCAGCCTCCAGCTGCTCCTGTCCCTGCAGTTTCGGTGCTCACACGGCTGTGCCCGTGCGGGTCCTGCCGGGTGCTCAGGGCACGTGCTGCGGCCCCAGGCGCTGCGCCAGCTGCAGCTGCACTGCGTTCTCCATGAGCAGCACCATGTGTGACTTTTACACATCAAACATGAGAGGATATAATTTAAGACCTTTGTTCTGTGAAGAAAAAAAAATATTTAAACTTTTAAAATGTGCATAACAAATCAAGATAGTTGGATTCGTAACTGAAAAGAAAGTGCAATCTATGATTTGAACATACCCTTGGTAGGCAGGTGATCTGGAGCAGATCCCAAGGAGCGAGTCTCTTCATGCTGGCTGATCACTTTCTGCCTGCAGAAAACTTCTGTCCTCTCTGGGACAGAACAAGTGCAGTTGTTACCTATGATGAGTAGAAAATAATGTATTCATTTATGGCCTCTTTCACTTAAAAGTAGATTCTTCTTCCTTCTACCTTGATTAAATGCTGCTCTCCAGTTTGGGGAGTGTGCACATAACACCTGAATTCAGTTCCTCTGGTAAGTATAACTTTCTTTTGTACCTGAGTAAAGAACATTTACTATATTTTGTTGTTCTCTGCATAACCTTCCCTTTCTTGGCATTTCAGCGACAAGCTTTTTCCTACTCCAGTGCAACTAGGACTTTGATTTGATTTGATTTCTAATATATACTATGCAGCAGCAATTGCATTTAAGTACCTGGTCTCTTATGCTTCTTAACAAGTTTGAGAATGGTGGAACATTATAAGGGATTGAAGAGTCCCATTTGTTCAAGTTGAGGGCAATGTGAGGAAATATATTGGGATATGTGACACTGTACCGGCAGCAAAGGTTTCCAAAGTAATTTCTTTTTTCATTTACCTCTTGCAGGGGCTGAATGTGTTTGGAGCTCAAATGTGTGTGTTAAATTGCAAACCATGTGCTCTGAGCTGTCATTCTTATTGGGCCTTTCTGTCTTTTTTGTTTTGCAACCCAAATGAGATATCTGGAAAAAGGCAAGAGCTCCCTTTTCTTAAATGTCCTACAGGCTATTTCAGCTCTCAGAGCAACAGGTAACTCACCAGAAAGACTCCACTGGCTCCTGCACCCTGTCCGTTATACTGATCTTCAGCATTGCCAGAACTTACTGCTATAAAACTCACAGATTCATTAAACATTTCCCTGGCTGGGCGTTATGGAGTAAATTTGATGAAGCAGCTTTGTGTTATGCTTTTTCCATGAAGCCATTGTTTGCTGTAATTCTCTGTAATTAGGTCTAATTTATTTGCTCACACCCTCCCATACAAGACCCAGGGGAGGGCGCAAGGGGAGAGAAGCTGCTGCTCGCTTTTGGGGCTGTTGCTTTCTACATTGCTTCAGCACGTAATGATGCAACCTCCTGTATGGTGTTCAGCCGTTCAAAGGGCAGAAGCTTGGTCTGACTGGAGGAGTCTGGATACTGAGACGTAGCTATTGAGTGTCAGTGTTGAAAGCTCAGAGGTGAAATCATCTTCTTGTCCCTTTTTGTGCATCAGTGCCACGGCCGTGATTCAGACACCTTAGCAGTGATTATCTCTACTGCACGTGCTTTTTCTGTTCATCTGCTCTTCAGCAATTGCTGGGGGAATGACCTTGTACTTTAGAGGCGCTTACCATCTAGAGGGAATGTTATCTGAGGAGGTTTTCGCTGAAGGCTTCATCAATGCAAAAATCAAACGTACAGTCCTTGTAATTCTGTGCATGGTTTCAGTATCTTTTGAAGTAGGATGGTACTTCTTGTTTGAAGTGTTGGAACAGTCAGAGCCCGGTACCCTTTCTGGTGTGCTCTGGCTTGCAGCCATGCATCACTTGAACTCACCACCAGTTCCCATGCAACTGGCAGTGCTTTCAGAAGTGATCTAAACCAGCACACTGGTGCCTGTACGCATCTGGTGAGATCTGTACACCCTCCATCAGCACGTGGCCTGCTGGTATTATGTGCTCTCAGCTCTCTCACTTTCCTGTTATTAAAAAAAAGTCTCACAATTAGTCTTTATCAAACTGGACTGAAACATCTTCTCTAAGAACATTCTTATCTGCTGCAATAGTCTGCACCATTCTGTAAAATCCATTAGTGTGCTTTCCCTTAGAGTAGTTTATTAATGCTTGTAACTGCAAATGCTACTCTGGCTCTCTTCCCCTATCTGAATTTTGAGAGTAGAAAAATAGAAACGATGAAGGCAACGCTATATTGTTTAGTTAAAAGCTGTCCTAGCAGCACTTACTCAGTGATTTTTTTTTATTTTTAAGAGAGTCCTGATTTGTCCAGAGTTTTTTCCCTGGTCAAATTATTTTTTAACTGCATTTGAAAATCTAGGGGGTTTATTACACAGAGAATTAATGAAGAGGAGATACCAACCCCATGCTCGTGTTGACACTTTATATTGCAGTGACAACATCAAATCAAAGTACCACTGAGTAAAGAAAAGAACTTAAAAAAAAAAGAAAGAAAGAAAAAAAGAAACAGGAAAAATTACAGCACAGACGCTCCAATAAAGAACTAATTGGTTGAAAATAATTAGTTTTAGGTTCTCTTGCTATAGCAGTTCAGTGATTTGTTTAAAACAGTTATTTTAAATCATAAATAATTACATTTATCTGGTATATAACTTAATGTGTGCAGTGGTTCAGGCACTTCATGTTTAGCCCTGGCTTTGGAAAGAGGCAAGGCATTTGCAATACGTCAGTGCTTCCCAGGTGTTGGTCTGCCCACAGATTTGCCCACTTATTGGTAGCAGATAGAGGTACTTCAGTTCTGCTCTGGCTGTGCTATGCTGCAGATTCCACAGCAGAGCAGGACTGCCTCAAAGCTGCTGCCAGGGGAGGGGAGAAAAATTCTGGCCTCTTGGTGCCTACCCAGGGCTTCGCTGGACCTTGCTCTTGAGAGTGAGGATGAGAGAACATCAGCTGCAGACTGCAGGTCTTCCTACTTACTATACAGTGCATTATACAAATAAATAACTCCTAGTACTTATTTGCACTCCCACAAGTGCCCAGTTCAGTTTACTAAACACAGAGGTTAGATTAATTACAACAGATGTGGTAGCTCAAGTTTGGATGGTCATCATCTTGAAGCTTAAGTTTATAAATGCTGTGGAATTCATAGTTTGTGTCAAGCCATTATATACTAAGCAGCACCTTTCAGTAAATGGTACCCACAACTAATTTTCAAAGCCTGTAACTATATTGTAGGGAAATTCAGTACTAGTATGTCCTTGGGTTTTTAAGCAGCAATTGTTGCACTTGCAAAATTTTTATAGACCAGAAAATCTGTAAACCAACTTAAGCACATTTTATCAAGGAAGGCATTGCATATTTCTTAATAGATCTGTACTAGTGCAAATGTTGAGTGCTGTAGTAACTTGTAATATAGTAACTAATGATATAGTATAACTATATTAAGTTGCCTTGGCATGTATGTTCCAGTTAAACAGATTCAGTAGGTCTGCACCAGTACAGATATTGCATGCTGTAGGTTGAAGTTTGCAGCAAAGCATGTCTTGCATTCTTCCTGCAAAAATGCTTTGTTAGCGTAGACTTTGCATGTTGAAGTGCTAAACTAAGGTACAGCATGTCTCAGTGAAAGAGCCACCAGCTTAAATGATGTGCATGTTCTCAGCAAGAGATCTACAATAACAATTTAATTTTACATTGCAGTACTGAAGTGCAACAAGAAAACACTTGGAAGTTGCACTGCAAATCATGCATTAATAGACGGTATCTTGAACATAAGTATTGTTAATCTAAACCTTAAAAACAGTCTACTGCACAGAGGCACGCATTTTTCTAACACAGCAATGATCTTGGCTCAACTTCTAAGTGATGCAGTATAGAAACATTACGGATTTCAAAGGAGAGGTTGCTTTTCTGTTGCAAAAAAACTAAATATACAGAAGATGGTGAAAATGTCATTTGTGAACATTCTCAGTTTACTGCACCAGCTCTATTTTTCTTATAATGAGGATGATGTGGACTTACCAAACAGGCAACACCATAATCCATCATAACCCACTGGGAGCAAGCAGAGGTTTGCTGTCTTCTGTGTGATACTGAAGCCCTTGATCCCCTGATGCCAGCAGGGTCTTTTAGATGCTAGCTTGTGTAGAGCCAGAATTTCCCTGTAGAAAATTTCACTGTAAAATTGTAGGAAGAATTTGGGCTCAGCACAGTACTACCCAAGTAGGAATTCCAAATTGGTGGTGCCTTGCCCTTTCCTCCGCCTGGGAATCAGAGCACTTCCTGGCATCTGGGAGAGCTGTATTGAGGCTTCCTCTCTGCCTGACTTGGATTTCAGTAGTGCTGTAGCCTCTTGAAGATAGGTCTTCAGGCTCTGAAAATGGCATGTGCATTTGGACTGGCAGAACCATCTGTCTTTTCAGACATGATATTCTCAAATAGTTTGAGGTAACCTGCAAAGGCTGAGCTTACTTTCATCAGTCAGTGTGATTCATTCATTGATGCCTGTTTCCCCCAGTTTCACAAATAGAGAGTGTCTCTGAGTGCTAGAGCTTTCAGTAATCTCAGAAAGTTAAAAACAGCCAGTTCCTCCTGACTGAATCTGTGTAATTATATATGCAGAAAAATAAAATGGTGAAATGGAGGTGTATTTACAGGGCCAAACATAGAGGTCAGTTTGTAGCCTTAGCAAGCTGGTGAAAGAGCTGAAAGATAATGTGTAAGTGGAAGTCTGCTTAAGGAGGCTACAAACTGACATTCCCACTACTTAGCTCTCCTGATACCTCTTAGTATCTAATCCATATTTACTTAGTCTTTGCTAAATTCATTTGCTTTTTAGTTGGATTCTGTTACATAGATTTGCAGCTGTGACGCAACTTTGTGTACCGTACCTTTGTTACTTGTCCTTTCAAGCTTTAGCTAGAGTGATACGGCATGTACATGCTCAGCTAAATCACCTTAATTTAAGCCATCTTCTATTCCTTTTGGGGTGGGCCTCCCCTTGCAGTAAAGGAGGAAAGGCACATGGAAGCAGGCAGGTGGCAGAGGGATTGCGCCATGGAAGGGAGCTCCCTGCAAAAGGAGGCACTCAGGCTGCCCCAGGCTCAGCTGGGCACCTGCCTACAGGTATAGGAGCTGAACAGGAAGCTCCCATCAATTTGTTTTGGCCGCTTTGCAGGGAGCCTTTAGTGGCATGCAGTCAGTCCGTCAGCCTGAGCAGAGGATTCCTGCTATGCCAGCACCAATGCAGAATTCTACTTTATTTGATGGGACTGAAGTTATTCACTTCTCTTCATCTTTTTAACTTTTTAGTTATTTCAGCTTTCAATGATCATTTAGTTCTTATGCAGACAAGTGCTAGAGGAGGTAATGTATTGCATGCATTTTGAAGGGTTGAGAACTGAAGCATCAGGCCATGTTGAGGGAGAGTAACCCTTCCACGTCGTAAGTTCGTCTCTTCTGGCATGCAGTGTCCTCTACTGCTGGCTGTGAAAAAGCATCTATTACCAATAACACAGCAGAAACTACAGCCAATAGCAGCTTGAATAAGCATGAAGTAAACTGTCTTTCTTCACACCGTTCCATACCAGTTCCTTCTACTCACGTACAAACACTTACTTGAGATTCTGTATCTACTAAGATCAAACTTCCCCTATAAGTTTGACTGATTTTCCCCCACTGTGCTGAGCACAATATGAAATTGTCCATGATTCAGTAATTTATGGAGAAGTTAATGCTGAAGAGGTACTTTGCCATAACAGCTGCAACAGCAGGCAACTACAAAATCAGTTAATGAGAAGTCCAAAAAACCCCCAAGCCATTAAACAGAACAATACCAGAATGAAGGCACATTACTCAGTAGCCCAAAATTAGTGTACGTTTCCAAATGTGTTTTGTCTCAGATTTCTGCTGTCTCACTCTTGCGCTTCCAACTGTTTGTAAACACTGTAGTGTCAGGAGCATATTACCTTCCTATCATTTCTCTGGGAGCTGGCTCTCTTGTACTGGAGGTTAAAGGGAGGAATCACTATGATTTTCTATATTGAAAGAGTTTTGGAATAGAAGCGTTATATAGCTCCTCTTTGTTTTTTCAGAGTGAAAGAATTGAAAAAGGCCAAGGAACTTGAAGATAAGCAGCAGCATCCCGTAGCAATGTGACATTGCTTCTCAGACTGTTTTCATTTTCTGTTTTTAGCAGAGACATGCAACAACAACAAAAATACCCACTGCAGCTCTGGAAATACCATCTGCAGGATTTTAACAGTAATGTTTTGGTCATTGCATTTGCACTTTCATGGACAACATTTAATTTGTTCAGCAAGACATCTTGGAACTCAATCTTCTGTTGGATCATAGGGGAAAAAAAAAGACACCGGGAAGAATTTGTGAGTTGCTTCGTTCTCCAAGAAGGAAGAAGCGATTAATTATCCTTTTCACATAGGGCTGTCTTGAACAACATGTGGAACTGTACAAATATTATACCAAAAATATTGTTAAGAAAAGGTGGGAATGCACAAGCAACACAAGAATGCCGTTCCTGCATTTGTCAGTCATCTCCAAGAAACTGAAGCTTTTGAGAGTCTCAGTGGAGGGGCTTAGATCAGTACGTCTTTATTGGGTCCATGCATCCTCATTTCCTTCGCATTTCCTTCCTTGTTTTATTTAAATCTCTACAGCACACTTAATGCAACTTTTTAAATCTGCAGGTTTTTAATACATCCCGTGGGAACTTACAGAAAGGGTTGGTATATGAGATAAACGGGTAACGCACGAGAAACGGAGAGAGCAACTAAAGCAAGTTTTAAAAAGTTTCTTTTTAGTATTTTTACGAGAACCTGCAAAAACATATCAGCTGTCATGTATTTTCTCTCATATTCAGCACTTTATTTTCTAGCCTTACTTTCACATACTATTATTTTAACTAAGTTCTTAAAATAATTTGCAAGACATGTAGCTTTTTACCTTAGTAACTGTCAAACCTCTTGCCATTTTGCAGAGTCACATACATATGTTGCCTGGACATTTTATACCACCTAAAGAGCAGAGTGGTGCTGCATTCTGGCCAGTAAATTTCTTATTTTGGCTCTTTCATCTAATCTGGGCAGTTTCTGTATATATAGAAGGTAGAAATGGAAAATGAGAAAAAAATATTTGAAAGGGAATATATTGATTAATTACTAAATATTTTATTCATAAAGGGTCAATAACTTGGCAAGATAAAATTATTATTTGTATAGTTTTGTTCGAATGAACGAAAAGAGTGTGGATGTATTGTTTGTACATATTGTATATATTAAAACAGAGATATGTGCATGAACTCAAGAAAAAGAAATGAACAAAAGCAAAGCATTAGTGGCTATGGTCTGTAAAATGAAACAAAAACTTTATTTCACTATAAGAAACTTTATTTTAAATGTTCTTTAGAAGAACATTTTTGCTAAAGCATGACTAAATGGCAAAAAAGAGCTACTGTATTTAGACTTAGGAAAAAAAAAGCAGAGCAACATTACTTTAAAAAA
>WBMW01003182.1:40319-84281 GCA_013396635.1 Penelope pileata | reverse complement strand
GGCGAAGCGGAGCGCGCAGGTACCTCCGGGGTGGGCGGGGTGCACCGGCGCGGAGTGCTGAGGCCCGATGTGGGGGCGGGGTGCGGTCTGGGTCCGTTATCTGAGTGCTCCGCGGGTGTTCGCCTGAAGCGCGGACTGCGGTGTTTGCAGCAGATCCGATTCGGATCCGATCGCCTCACGCGGCCGTTCTGCGCCGCCCCTCCGCACGCGGCGCCGCCCCTCCCGCGGCTGCGGAATGCAGCGGTGCGCCCGGAGCCCGCTCGCAGCAGCACAGGGGGTTTTAACAGTGCCTTTCCCGGAGCTCGGAAATTCGATGAGCGTTTCTGCTGTGTGCTGCTTTTACAGCAATTTTAGAGCTATAGTTCTTGCAACGTTGATTTTGCGTGTCAAGTTACTACGTAGTAGTTAAATTTTTTAGTGATTTACATAGCAGAAGTGTGCTACTAATGAAACACTAAACAGCTAGAAGTTAGAATAACAGCATTAATATCTCGCCTGTGAGATTACATTAGTCCTCGTTTTGAGGGTGTTGACTCCTTATGTTTGAGTCAGTGAAATAAGAAACAGTGAAAAGAATGAGATTTTGATGTTAACAGGACTGCAGCTGCTGGGGCTCGCAGCTCTGTTTTAAGTATAAGGAAAAGTGAATCACGTGAGGAATGACAGTTTTGCATTAGGTGTAATTTGAGGATTTCATGTTCCTGTGAAGTGTTTTTAGTCTGATGCAGGCTTCAAGGCTAGGAAATCTTACATGCACAAGGCGTAAGCATTTGTTTGTGATTTCAATATCAGCAAGGTTTAGAAAACCTAGAGTAAACATTGGCTTCTTTGTAAATGATATGTACCTTACCTAGCAGTTGAGTTGTGATGCCTTTGCCATCCATAATGTGCTGGTTTTGGCAGGGAAGAAGGGAGAGGGCAAATGGTTAAGTGGCAAAGAGATCAGAAAGGTACAACAGGAAATACAGTGAATGAGTATTAGGACTTTCCTGATATTCTGTGAATCTGAGGCCGTGCCCATAAAATGATAGTTTAGTGAATAATTTTGTGTGGGGAAAAAAGTGTATATCAGAAATCCCCAGCAAAGTTTAATCTCATTTTACAGTGATCAGCTGGATTGGAGCCAGTCTCACAAAGATCTGATGATGATGATCCAAGAAATTAAAAAGTGTTTGCCTGAAGAGAAAAGGAGTTCTAGCAAGCCTAGTACCATCAATGCTCTCAATTATGCTTTGCAATGTGTGCAACAGATCCGAGGTAAGATGGAAAAAATGTGGAAGTGCAGAAGCCATACAGCAGCTTGGTTTGAATAGACATATCTGGCAAAAATAGCATTAAAACAAATGGAAGCATTTCACTCATCCCATGAACAATTAACTTTTTGAACCATCGTAGTTTTTTTTTAATCTTCATGTTACCTTTTCTATTGAAATACCCACTCTTTCACTCAGAGTCCAGTCGCAAATAGATGCCTACTGATAACTTGCCTTGTATTTTGAAATATCAGCATTCCTTTCCCACTTCAAAAATTTATTGGGTAGTTTGTGTTTTCCAGCAGAACTAAGTAGCTAGTTATTCTCTTGCTCTCACATTCTGTCCTTTCTACTTCTTTTCTGCAGCATAGATCGCTCCAGTGGTGTAATCGAAGTTCTTTTTTTCTGTTGTCGCTACACAGGCCTTCCTTATCTCACGTTGGGCTTCACCAAAAAGATGACAAAAATATGAGGGCTGTAAGAAGTACTTTAAAAATCGTCTCCTTACTGACTTGTGCTTGTTTTTGCTTTTCCTGTTTTTTCAATTAGCAAACAATGAGTTTTTCCAGGTTCTGAATGACCGAAGAGTGTTTCAGGCAGATGTGATGACATACAGCATAGAAGAGTTGGTGACAGCTGCATCAGAACACACTCCAAAAAACAATGTAAGGAATTCAGGCACGCTCAGAGGAGTTCGTCACTTTCTGTTTCGTTATTTTGTCTCCCTATAACTTGTTAGGGAAACAGAATGTGTAAAATCAAAAAGCCTTTAAAAGCCAAGCAGATGTTTGCATTAGTAATGGTAGATCAATGCTACTGATTATCTGTGCTAACTTGGCATCCCAACAGCAGTAAGTGAAGACACACCTATATTTTCTTTTTTCTTTTCTTCTCTTCCCAGAAGCAACCATGATTTCTGAGAATTTTAGAATTCATTTGCAGCATAATAATCTCAGATGGTATAGTAGAATGTTTTCAAAGCTGATCAGATCCGTAGTTGTTAAGGTCTTTGGTTTCTGTTTGTACTCTTTTATTGTTTGTTGATTGATAAGTTGATTTGCAGTAGGTGTTGTGGTTTCTGGTTCTATTTTAAAGAAAAGTGTGTTTCTTGAGTGTCAGTAGTATTATATACTCTATCAGAAATACTGCAAATTAACAAGTTCTCCAAATATTTTTTATCTGTGACTGTGGTGAATACTGGAAAATCTGGGGAGAAGTCTGTGGCCAGATAACCAGTCATTCTGGAAAATTGCAAGCATCTGTGGAATCTATTTCAGTTTTGATATTGCAGTCTTTTTAGCATTTGCAAGTAATGAGTAAGCTGTGATAGTGCAGGAGACTGGAGTAGCTCACATGCAGTTTTGTTTGGATGCTAGCTTTAAAGCACGCTTTTGTACCTCTGTATTTGGTTGCAGTGTGTGGTGGTTTCTGTGTTTTGTAATTGTTCTGGGAGGTGGGGGGGGGGAGGCAGGGTTAACTTATTTTTTATCTGTTCAATATTGCTACCATGTGCTGGGGGAGAGTCACCTTTAACAAGGTTTTTTTTCCAGGACACCTTTGTGGCTGTGTTTTCCCTGCTTTCTGGGCGCATAGTGCATATTTCTGAGCAGGCAGCATCCATTCTAAACCATAAGAAGAAAGTGTTGGAATCCTTCCGGTTTGTAGAGCTGCTTGCCCCTCAGGATGTGAGTGTGTTCTACACACACACTGCTCAGTCCCACCTGCCACTTTGGAACATGGCAAGTCAAACAGGTGGGACTTGACAATCCTCTTAAATGCTTTATCTGCCTTCACAAAATGAGGATAGAATGATTGTTTGCTTTAATTGCTTATGGCAGGGATATGCATAGGCTACACTTGTTTTTTTTTTCCACTTGGAAAACTTGAGTAACTTTGCAGGTACTCCTTACTTACTTGGGGTAAGGAAATTGCAGATGCCTTTTAATCATAGGCAGATGCTATCTTATGCATTCGAACTGCTACTGCTTTTTTAAAAAAAGAAACAAAAGATCCAATTGTAGACTAATCCATTTTAGACTCGCATCTGAGAATTGATTGGATGCTCTATCTTTATGGTCCACTTGCAACCCGCTGTGAAAATAGCTCACTGGACGCAGGTTTTACTGGGTTTTGGCTGGCTGGTTAGTGCTAGATGTGACTAAATGGTAGCTGTTGAACCATATGTTATTTGTGAGTGAGTTGAGTGTAGCTTACATGCCAGGCTATGTCTTTTGCACACCTAGCTGAAGGATTGTTCCGGCATCAGAGCTGAGAAGTCCGAAGTTGTCGCTACTGAAGTATGTGAGATACCAGAGCCTTCTAGTACTAACATGCCAGGGATTCCAGAACTTTGCAAGCCAGTCATATGCCTGTCCAACAGCGCAGTAGCACACCTGTGGAGCTGTTGTTATTTCCTTGCTGTGAACAATTACTGAGTTTTCCACTCTCCATAACTCTGTAGCTATATAGTTTTATGGCACATGGCTCATAAAGCTAGGAATTGTAGCCTTTGCTACAATTGATGCACTGGTGATGCACTGGAGAAAGCTTTTTAGATCACGTGTGTTTTCTCTGAATTTAGCTCCAGGTCAGCCATTTCTCAAAGAGAATGATCTATAGAAGATGAAGAAGTATTTGAGGTGGAAACAAACTGTTGAACAGCTAGATCAATAGCTATTATAGAACAAGTTGAGAGACTTTGATCTTGCTCAGAAAGCCTGGGGAATACAGAGTTCAAAATAGTTCTGATGGGTTTGCCCTTTTTTAGGATATGAACTGATACCTTCTATGTATGTTCTTTTTGCTAGCCTCTCTGTATGAATATGCCCAGGTGAAATCCTTTTTCTGCAGGATCAGGCAAGTATATTATTAAAGTTTTATGTTCCTGAAGGCTGGGCACAGGGAATGGTACTGGGCACAGATGGTGGTTTGTTGTCATAATGGCCAGTGTGAGCTTGTGGAACTCCGTTACAAAAAATAGTTTACTGTGTTTAATATCAGCATCCAGCAGAACGTTTTGAATATCTTTCTCATAGTGATCGTTAAACTTGTGTGGGGTAGAAGAAAAACTGTTCATACAAGTTTCTTTTGGACGTATCCATTTCCTTCAGCGCTATTGTGAAGGAGAATGATGATCTTGTGGAAAAAGTCCCCCTTTTACAATTAGAGAGTAGTGCAAAGGGTATTTTGCTTAAGATTGCTTTGAAGTTTGTGACAGAGGTAGTAACAGACTCAGTCACTTGATTTCCAATACAAGATGTGAATCATGAGATAATACTTCCTGTCACTATGGATGCAATTTGCTGCTTTGTGCCAGGCTAATCTTAGTGCTAAAAGAAGGAAAAAATAGAGACTGCCCTATAATATTCAGTGCAGTCCTGTTCCAGACTGAGGTGGCCTCTTGATTTTGGTAAGAACTATTTGTTTCTGAGCAGATATAATAATTATTCCATCTTTTACTAGATCACTGATACGTCCATGTGTTTCAAAAACTTGAGCTCTAAAATAACCCTTCAAGTATCCTTAATTCAGCACTTGGAATAAATTTAGCAGGGAAGATTTCAGTTTTAATTTGGGGAATTATACAGGATACGTAAACATTTTGCAATACTTGATGGGTTTTTTTTTGCATGTTTTCATATGTTTCTCCTTCCTTTAGGTAACAGACCCTTTCAATTATATGAGCTTCATGAGTAAAAATATTTTTTCTCTAGCAAGGACTAAGTATGAAAATGATTCTTGTTAGTTAAACTCTGTCTGCTATATTCAAATTCAATTTGTTTCATTTCAGTCAGAGAACTATTTCTCAGCTAAGGCTGGAGGAGTCTTGTTTAGTTAGGTAAATGGAATGAAAGCTGAGTCAGAGTTTTAGCCTGAAAATGGTACAACAACAAATAGAAGGAAAAAATATATATGTTTTAACTTGAAGGAGAGCATAAGAACAAATGGTTCTCATTAATACATTTGGACTGAGACTTAAAAGGTAGTTGTTAACTATTAGGGTAATGGCATTCAAGAAGAGCCTTTCATAATGGAGGCAAAGCATGTACTGGTTTTAAGGGGGGCAAGATCAGTACTGCTGAATGCGTTGGCCTGTGATTGCAGAGGATTGTGCTTAGGACCTTGAGAGATTCTTCCTGATTACATGGTTCCGTGTACTCTGCGTAATTTTCTTGTGCAGGGCTTTCAGCATTGGTGTAAAGCATCTGAGTCTTGTCACTGATGCGTTAATCCCTTTTACTTTTCCTCAGGGGCGGTAAAGATCAAAAACAAGAAATGCGTTGTTACCCATTCCGAATCACCCCATACTTGGTCCATGTGTGCACCTCTGTCCATGTGGATGCAGAGTCCTGCTGCTTAGCATTGGCTGAGAAAATTCACTCTGGATATGAAGGCAAGTCAGGAGAGTCCAATGAAAAACAAGCCAATAGGAAAACAGAGTATATGATTGTCTTGCTTTGGTTAGAATTTGCACTTATATAGTCAAACAGGTGTAATCTCCAGTGTATATGTGCATATACACACACACATCCAGAAGATATGTTACTTCTGTGCTAGGCCCTGAAATGTTTGACCTGTTCTCACAACATTTACATTTGGGAGGAGTTTGTGTTGTCTAAAATTTTGTAATGTCTCTTTGAGTTATGGATCAGAAGTAAATGAAAAGTTAAAAAGTTTAGGAGTCTGTGACACTCTATCATGAGCACAAGTAAGTTAGACTTTCTGTTTTAATGCATATTTTATGTTTCGGTAAATATTTCTTTTTCAATTAGCTCCTCGAATTCCTATGGATAAAAGAATCTTCACCACCACTCACACTCCCGGATGTGTTTTTCTTGAGATAGATGACAGGTGAGATTTGGATCTTAAGAATTGTGAGGTGTGTATGGAGAGGTAGCAAAAAATCTTCGGATAATGCAGCTGTAAACAGAAGTAAACTTATTTGAACTGTACAGTTGGCAATAGTTAATGAAACAAAATAGTATTGTATTAATTTTCGCTGTGTTAGTCTGCTCATTGAAAAAGATCCAGAATGTAATCTCCTGTGACTAAAAATGGGAATTTATATGTAACTACAGTCAGTTTTCCTTATCCAGGGCAGTGGGGACCTATGGTAATATGGATTGTGGAAAACCCACATTACACGAAGTTCTGGGGAATCACAGTGCAGAGATGCAGCTTTAGTGAGCTATCTCATATAAATTTGGCCAGACTAAAGCTGTCTTCTGCAAAGCCTCAAGAGTGTTTTTAAAACACACTTCACAGCATCCATGTCAGATTTCTTACTGACATTTTTTGCCTGTGACCTCTTTCTTCATGATCCCCATGGTTTTTTTTGTTCTTCCATCTTCCCTTGTCCACTGCTACGTGTGGAAGCACAAAACTGCTTCCAGCTTAACTCTCCAGGCACAGAAATGTTTGTCATTGATATCTGTGTATTTACGTCACACAAGAGGATTAATAGATGGGTTTGCAAATGTTCTGTAACTGTAGTTCAAGCCATTGTAGATCATGCACTGGGGACTTCACTGAAAAGCAAAGGTTTAAGGACGTAAATATTCAAGATTAAATTGCAAACAGTGATAACAGTTTTGGTTTTTAGGGCAGTGCCTTTGTTGGGTTACTTACCTCAAGATTTAATTGGAACATCCATACTGATGTATTTGCACCCAGAAGATCGTCCTTTGATGATCGCTATTCACCGTAAAAGTGAGTACAATTGTCACAAAAGGAATTTATATTCCTGGAAAGTATTCTTTAATTATCCTGTTGCTTGCTATGTGACTGGCTTCCAGTCTGGACAAAAATAAATAAACTAAAGCGACCAGGTTTATGTCAAGGCACATTTCAAAGTATCCAAGTCATACATGTTTGTGCTTGCACTGATGTGCCATAATGTGAACTAAACTTTGTTTCTTGATTGTTTTTGTTCAGTCCTGAAGTTTGCTGGCCAGCCTCCTTTTGAATATTTACCCATTAGATTTTGTACTCAAAATGGGGATTATGTCATACTGGATACGAGCTGGTCCAGTTTTGTGAATCCATGGAGCAGGAAAGTAGTGTTCATCATCGGTCGACACAAAGTCCGAACGTAAGTCAATTGTAGATTTGAACTACTGAGGTGCTTTTCCTTGAATACTCTGTAAAACAAGACAGACTCAGAACTGAACAGACATGATGTTGGTTGTGCAGTCTCTGGTAACCATCTAGCATCTGTCTCGCATCTCTTCAGAACAGAAGCCTTGTCTAACATTACTTCTGAAGAACGCTAGTTTACTTTATTTAGTAAAGAAAAGAAGTAAATTACTTTGAAGTAAAAGGGAAAGCCTACTTTTTTAACCTACGTGTATGCACATGGTTAATGTCCGAATACTGTGACAATGGAAATACCCTAATCAAAATACTGTTTTTAGATAAGTGAAGTACAGGTTTTAGCAAATAATTAATGTACATTCTTGATTGGCTTGCCAAAAAAACCCCGTTAATTGATAGACACATAGCCAAAATCTGGCTTGTTTTCCTTTGGAATGGTTCACTTGGTACAGAATCTAAATATTTACCAAGTTGATTTCTTTTAAAAATTGAATTAGTGTTGAATGCACCAGTTAATCTTTTTCAGATGTTTCTTCCTAGTTTCTAAGAGATATGGAAATATCTCTGTCTGATGCTTCCTGTTATCTGGATTCTTTCATAGGAAATGGCTTCTATGGGGATGGCCTTTTGACTTATCAAAGTGATCTTTATTTCAAGACTTTCTGGAGTGTGAAATTGTCTTATGAGTGAAGGAGGCAAAAGGGTAGATGCTTGTCAACTTTTACTCGTGTCATTGTGCTGGTGTACTGGCTTCTTGAAATCCTGGCGCTTTACTTAAAGCACTGCTTTCATATCACAGCCTCACTACTCCAGCTTTGGTGTTGGTGGAACAGATGGCATCCCTTTGTGTTGGTTCAGAGAACAGTCAAAATAAAATACTGATGATAATAATTAAAAAATCTTCTCTAACTCTGCTTATAGCTATATTTTCATCATCAAATTAGAATTAAAGATGAAATTTTATTGACTCTCTAGAAGCCCTCTGAATGAAGATGTCTTTGCTGCAAGAAGTAAAGAAACTAGCAGTGTTGAGAAAGAGATAAGAGACTTGCAAGGGCAAATTTACAAGCTGCTTCTGCAGGTAAAGAGGATGAAAATTTCAAAACATTGGTTTGCCTTTTGAATGAGAGGCTAAGCAAACTGGGGTCTGTTTAACAAACTTCTTTGGGGGTGATCTTTTAAAAGACCTGAAAGAAAAGTTTTAATTGGAGACAGGCTTGTGTGCCAGGTTTAGAAGTAAGGCTCTGAGTAGCCCACCTGATAAGAAGACCATTTTGATGTATTTGACAGATCTTTGTGTTGAAGGATAAATCTGCATCCTGAAACAGCTTTGAGAATGGTAGAGATTTTTTTTTTTTCTGCAAACAAGTGGTAGAAGTGAAACAGTACCGGTTTTTCATTTAATTTTTGTTGTTTCCTTGGAGTTCTGTGTTGCAAACTGTTTTTCCCTTTCTTTGATCTCTAAGAGGATGATTTTTTTTTTTTTTCCTTCCTTCTCCCCACACCAATACAGCCAGTTCATAGCAATGTTTCCAGCGGTTATAGTAGCCTTGGTAGCAGTGGCTCTTATGAGCACTATATCAGCATAGCATCTTCAAGTGACTCCAATGGGAACTGTGCAGAGGAAACACAAGAACCGGTAAGCCTTTACATATGTCAAAGCCTGCATAGTAATAAAATTACATTTAAATTGGTCGATTATAGAATGCTTTTTTTTGGTTTTGATCTTAATGTTGCTGATTAAAAAGAGTATATAGCTGCTGAAAATTGGAGGTTTGCTTAAAGATCAGCTTTCTCAAAGGACAAGTGGACTTGAGAAAAAAATAGTGGAAAACCCGTACAATTAGAGCATTGGTGCACAGGATGGGCAGGGGCTCTGTCTCGTTTGGATTCCTCCTTTTATTTATAAAGAGGATGTTAGAGATGTGTTGTGAACATAAATAGGAGTGGAAACAATCCTGTCCTGAAGGAAGCATTGTGATTAATTTCCTTTTGAGGCTCCTGGGTAAATAATCAGCTTTATGCTCGCTTAAGGCTTTCATCAATATCAAAACACTCAAATAATGAAGCTGTTTGAACTTTATCACAGTTAATTAAATTAGCCATGATAATTACATTTACAAATGCTAATAGATACTGAAATTAGGCTGACAGTCTACTCCCTTTCAGTTAGGAGATTACAAGAACCCAGTCCCATCTTAATGATCTCCTGTGGCCTTTTTATTCATTTTTTTCTGACCTCACATTTTCATGTATCTCAAGATGACTTTGCAACAGATATGTGCAGACGTCAACCGAATAAAGAATGTGGGACAGCAGCTGTATATTGCATCAAGGAGCAAGCCACAGAATGGAATTGAACAGACTATGAGTTCAGAAGTGCTAGAAGGTGAG
The DNA here is from genome assembly GCA_013396635.1 of Penelope pileata. Taxonomy (NCBI): domain Eukaryota; kingdom Metazoa; phylum Chordata; class Aves; order Galliformes; family Cracidae; genus Penelope; species Penelope pileata. Next base: position 74,541 of record WBMW01003182.1, on the reverse strand, counting down.
TTAATGTAATTATGATCCTTACGATAGTGTTTAGTAGCGTTTAGATGCCTTTGAGAAGAGTCTGAGAATTTCTCTTTTTCTAGGGAAGAGGCACAATGCTTCCTGTTTTCTCCAGACCTTGGAAAGTGATAGCATAGAAGAGCCAGACGATGCACTTTATGATGATTCCAAGAAGACTCCACATGTTCCTTCCTATCAGCAGATCAATTGTGTTGATAGTATCATCAGGTAGTAAACTGTGAAGTAATTATAGTGATAAATGTTTAAGATCAATTAGTGTAAGGTAATCATGTATGCAGTCTGCATTGTCTGGATTTTGAGTTTAGATAAAATTCCAATTTGGAATGTATCTGCATTAAATATTTTCATCTTATCACATTTCTTAAGAAAACTGGAATGTGACTGAAAAACTATTGTGGTAATTAAAATTTTAACTTTCTTCTTCTCAACTGCTCTATATATTTACAAACTATATTACCAACCATTAAGTGGAAACATCCTTGACAGTGTAACACTTGACTGAAATTATTTATTTACTGCAATTGTGTAAAGGAAAACACTATAATGGAAAAATTCAAGTCAGTACACAAGTTTTTTTACTTGCTTTATTAGACACACAAGCACTTGGTCAATGTAGTGAAGCCTTTAAACTTGTGTGGTATCTTAGTTTTGCACTTTGCTTTTGTAGGAAAGCCCTGCAGCTAAGCCATGATTTTGCTTTTGAGCAATTATCGTATCGATGACTGTAACACCTTGAAAGATCTAAATATCATTGCTGCTGTTAAATCTGAGATGTACATCTTTGTCCTGTAGAGGTTGATGTGTGGATACCTTCTGGAAACAAAATATATCAATAATTGTGCTTAAGCAGGAGCATTCCAAATAATTGTGTGTTTGAGGAAAGGTTTCAAATGTTTTCAACTCACATAGAAGGTATGTCTCCAGTTAGTAACCATTATTTTACATTCCAGTATGGTTACATAGTCAGTCACAGAATAACAGAACTATTGAGGTTGAGAATGCTACCTGGGCTAGGTTGCCCAGAACCACATCCAGATGGCTTTTCAATATCTTCAAGCATGGAGACTCTACAGCCCCTTGGTGTCTCCTATCCTAGTGTTTAGTCAATCTTAGTTATGCATTAATGGAGAACTTAGGGCTTGATGTGCTGTCTGTAACTACTGACTTTGTTTTGCCATTGGTGCAATAGGAGTTTAAAATAATTTTGATGGGCAGAGTACTTTATCTTCTCAATATATGCTTTGAGAACATCCGTACAAAACAAAGTTGTTAATAACTTATAAAATATTGGCATTTTTAGTTCAGTGGAAAAAAAAAATGAGAGGAAAGAACAATGGATCAATTTTTATTTAAAATACTCTTTGGAAGGCAGATGAATGTCCAGAGCTTGCTGCAGTGAATTGAAAATGCTAGTTAACAGCACCTGGACCTGCAGTTTGGATTTTTCAAATGTTTTCTCTCTCCAAAATGGAGAGAGAAAAAAAAAAAAAAGAGCAAGCAAACGTGGAGTGGGGAGAGCTTCCTGTGATATGCTTACATTTCAGATATCTAGAGAGCTGCAGTATTCCACTATTGAAAAGGAAATGTAAATCTTCTACAAATACATCATCGTCTTCTTCAGATGGTGACAAGAAAACCCAGCAAAGTCTTCAGCAAGTCAAGGCACTGAAAGGTAATACAAAGAATATGGACAATCATAATGGGAACACTATTATTTGTTTGTTTCTGATGTGCCACTTTTGTGTATTTCAAGGTTTCTTTCCGTTTTTTAGATTACTGTCACACAAATATTTTGGTTACAGGTAATAAATATCTGCTTCCCTTGTCCGGAGCATACAATTAAGCATAAGCTACAGTATTAAGTCTTTGAACTTAGAATGCATCAAAATAAGTACTGCTTGCTTTTGCTAAATAAACCTTCTGTAGGTCATTGGTTTTATGCCACATTTAGTATGTGTTAACATTGTACTGGTGTGTGAATGTTACATTTGTGTGTAAGACTGTCGTATTTAACAATCTGTGTAGCTGAGTGGTTGCTTCTGAACCAATCAGACTTGATGACTTAAGAGCAACTGAAGTGCTTGAAACAAAATTCCATGTATATATCTTTTAATTTAGCAGGAGATACTGCTGTTGTTTCACCAGTTAATTCCCGAATTCCAGTATTGGCTGATCAGGAAGAGATGCTGAAAAAGTGGACAACTGCAGGCATTGTGGGAGCTCCTCTGCCAGACCTGACCCTGTCCAACAAGTCTCCAAGAGTGGTATCTGCCACCAGCCAGTGCAGTTATAGCAGCACTATCGTTCATGTCCCGCACCCTGAATCAGGTACTGTTCACGCTTGGAAAACATTGACTAGACTCACTGGTGTTTAAATGTAACAGTATTTTCAGACTGAAGTATGCAGTAGGAAAGCTTTGTGCAATCCAAGTAGGTTCTTATAGATAGGAACGCTGAAATACAATTAAGGTACTTCTGGAGACACTGTGAAGAAAGCTTGAGCCTGAAAATGTTTACAGTGTTTCTATGAAACTTAGTTTTAAGAGTGCACTGTTTTTCTTTTGCACTTTAACTTCATTACATACATCTCAAATACAACAGAGCAAAGAGTGAATGATTTATTTTCTTCCCTCTTCAAAGAAGTGACTACAATGGAGGATACTCCTGTTGGAAATGAACAAATTGAGCTGCCTCTTGTGAACGCTCAGAGTCTCATTACGGTGCCTGAGGATTTAAAGCCAGTTGGGCTAACAAAAGAGACTTTGTCAGCCCACACTCAAAAGGAAGAGCAGAACTATGTTGACAGGTTCCGCCAGAGGATCCTGTTCTCTCCATTTAGGACTTACCTTCAGCAGGGTAGCAGAAGTAACAGTGGACATTCCTGTGGCCAAGGTAGGCAGCACCTTAGAGAAATAAAGATTTGCTATACTTAAAGACCAGCTTAGCAATGGAGTCTTGTTCTCCTTTGTGTGATTTACTGAGAATCTTTCTATGGCTGCAGAATACTACTTTCAAATTGTCATTGGCAATGTCACTGCTTGTGTTGGTGGTCTTCTCTATTTCGAATGTTGCTATTTTAGACTTTTCACAAAGCACCTAATTACTGCAATAAACCCTACAAATCCCAAGTAGTTTATTGCCTCTTTTTGAAGGAATGTAAAAGATGTGATTTGAGATAATTCAAAATAATAATTAAAAAAAATTGATAGCAAGGGAAATATTGTGAATATGTCAGCAAGTCCATCACTGTAGTGTGTGGAGGAATTATGTAGAAGAAAGGCATTTCTTTGAATAAGATACTTGAGTATCTGGGTGTTTTTTTTTTTTCTTTTTTCCTACATCTGTCATTTCAGTGAGTGTCTATTTTACTTCCTCCTTAGGAGATTCTCCTTCAAAGCAGATGACTCCAGCTAGCTGTAAAAAAGGCAAACATGGAAAATTCAAGTGCCAGAAACCTCAGAGACGGTCTTCAGATAGGCGCTCTTGTACTAAAAATAGAAATAATCTTCCATGTGAGAAGAGAACGATTCAGAAACCGTCATTTTCTCCCTCAGAAGTGTCTTGTTTAAGCTCCTCCAGTATGAATGTCTTTCCTCCTGTGGGATTTCCTGCCTATTTGGATCCACTGTCTAGTTTTCCAGCCTCTTCTGTAGGAGAGGAGCTTGCCCTTGACTCGTTAAAACCCAAGCCCACGTCATTGTCACAACTATGCTGTGAAGTACCATTGTTTCCAGCACTTTATCCCCCAAACTTAGGCATGTTTATGGCTGTGTTTTTTCATAGTTTCCCCATGTATTCTCAGATGCCTCAATATGCCTTTCTTCCTAGCCCTCAGTATGTTTATCCCCCCTCTTTGTATCCAGGCACTACGCTACTTTCAGTCCCACATCCTTCTGCTCTATCACCAATAGTTCCAAACTCTGAGGATCAGCCCTTTCCAGCTTCTTCTGCCACATCCACTGAGGAACAGCAAGAGGACCAACATGACCAAGCCCTGCAGCTGAGTAGCTCGCGGAGCAGCTCCCCACTTCAGCTGAACTTGCTTCAGGAAGAGCTGCCAGAACCTGTGGAGCCTTCCATCAGTACTGATGTTAAAGCATGTGCAGAAACTAAATGTGTAAGTAACACAGATTTTTAGCATCAAAGAGAAACTCTGACTTTCATGGTGAGCAATCACCCAAACCAGTGATGATCTATGCTTCAGGGTCACCAGATACTGTTAGCTTCTTTTACCAATGGCTGTGCTCTGTAGACTGCAGGGCACAAATAGTGCAGGAGGCAGAGGAAGCTGTTTATATTTGAGTCTGTGGGAGCTTGTAACAGTACAGAGTTGGCACTTAGTAAATGACCCAAATGTGAGATCTTCTGGTCTAGGCTGTTGCAAGTTGCTCTTGCTCAGCACTTCGGCAACATTTTTTTTCCATTAAATTGTCATCGGGAATTTTGGGTGGGCTTTTATGCATGTGGTACTTGGTTAGGGCTACGCAGTTCACATCCTTTTTCACCCAGTCCCACAGTCTCTGTGGAGAACCAAAACAAAGGGAAGATACTTTTCTAATTACTCCCTCTGTCTCCCAGGGATGCAGCTAATGAACGAAGAACAGGGATCCGTGTGGGTCGGTTTCCATACATGGGCATAGAAAAGGCCTCTCCAACTTCCGCGGTAAACTCAGAGGCAGGCATCTGAGCTCTGCAGGCAAGGAAAAGTTGGCTCGTGAATCCAGATTGGGCTGAAAAGGCTGGATCAGCTGAAACTTAAGGGTAGGGTCCTGAAGGGGAGTTGATGTATCTATAGTTGCTGAAGCTATGAGCTTAATGTAGTGATTCAGGGGAAGACTTTCATTTTCCACGTAGTGCAGCATTGCTTGATGTATGTGGCTGCTTCATGCCATCTAACTGAACACGAAGGTTACTGACTCTCCTGTCAGCAGAAGTCTTGACAATGCAAAAATACAGTATCTTGACAGAAACCTAGTGGGAAAGTTCTATAGCATGAACCAGTGAATTAAGGAGTCCAGACACGTTGGTCTCACGCATGAAGAGTGTTATCCTGAGTTCTAGACAGTCATTCATCTTCAGAGCTAGTAACTCCAAAACTGCTGAATTGATGTAAGAACTTAGTCAACATATTACAAATTCAGTAAATGCATGAACTTCTTATTTCAAGCTTAAGGATGGCTTCCATGGATATGTTTGTTCTGATCTTTGTTTCCAGGACGATAATCCAGGAGATAGTGGTAACGGTGCTAGCAGCCATTGTGCTTCTACTGAATTTACTGACCACTTGCTGCATGAGGACTCCCAGTCAGGCAGAGGTTTGGCAGAATCAGGCACTGGATCAGCTTTATTTAGTTCTTTAGGCTCTCACTCTAGTGAAACTTCTGGTGGTAGCACAGGTAAGGAAGTTCAAGATCTGGATGTTTGCTACTTCGATGCTAGGTGGCTTGCTAATGTTTTGGTAGGTCATAAAAGGATACTGGGATGGGAATAGGGAATCTCAGTAAGTAGGTCTGTAGTCATCATTTTTCACCAGCGTTCAGTGTTTAAATCCTAATGTTTCAGTCAGGATAGTCAGAAATGGGAATCCAGAAGTTGTTCCTTTAATCTGTAAAAACTTTTGCTCATTAACGGTTCTTTTTTGCTGTATTAGATACTGGTTTGCATCTTATTTGAGTAAAGGTAAATCTGCATAGAGCAAGGCCTTTTGAATCAAAAGTAGAGAAGTTGAGCCAATTAAATCTTGAGAAGAGTAAGTAAAGCCTTGGCGATCTTGAGAAATGTAATAGAATAGATTTTATCTTTGAATTCTCAATAAGTAGTAATTGTTTACCAGAGAATTCATCAGAGAGGACCTGTGTTCTCGTTATGGAAACAGCTCACAAGAACACACTGCTGAATTTTATGAATTGTGCTGGATTATTAGCATTTGTCAGACATCTGAGTTCTTTTTTTTTTTTTTTTTCACTGTAATTCTCAGCAGCTAGTAGGAAAAGCAGCAAGTATTTTGCCAGTAATGATTCTTCTGAAACTTCTTTAGAAGAGAAGAATCAGGAAGCAAAAGAAAAAGAGACGTCTCATAAATTGAAACATGAGTCAGCCTGGGTGATGATAGATCACACACCTGAGCAAGTTCTAATGACCTACCAAATGCCTAGCAGGTTAGAAAACATCAACTTTTTCTGACATGCAGTTTGGAATTGTGCATGGAAGAACTGTAAAGTTAAAAATGAGACTATGGAAACGGTGTGCATACCAGCAAAACTCAAAGTTGTTGTATTCGTGTCTTAGTTTCTAACAGAAATTCGCTTATTATTTTAAGCCCTGGGTATTCCTTTTATTCTACCTTTCACTTGTTTTTCTCCATCAGTTAAAATATGGTTATGTGTAACCTCTTTGTTGTAGCATAAAGAATGTTGGATTTTTTTCCTGTACTTTGTACAGTAGGGTAAATATGTATTGTTTGCAGTTCGCTTGTATATAACTTGTAATGAGATCCTCATTTTGAAAATAAATAAATATACCAACCCAAGAGTTGGACAAGCATCGAAAGAAGTCTTACAAAGGAAAGAAGATGTAACAAAGTACAGTTACTTTTCAGTGACTGATGTCTAGACTTCAGCCTTAAATACTGGTGAAGAGACTTCTCCCAGTGTGATTGTCATCAATGCGTGCCTTGTTTTGTTTAGTGCAACTGTGTTGACAGGTTTGTGTTTCTTGCAGAATTAAAGAGGAAGTTTTAAAAGATGATTTGGAGAAGCTAATAGTCATGCGAAAGCAGCAGCCTTGGTTTACAGATGGACAAAAGAAGGAGCTTGCAGAAGCACATGCATGGATCCGGACCCAGACTGTCCCACTACAAATCAGCGCTCAAGTAAGGAGCTGTGAAAGCAATCAGCAGCTTATTTGTGCCTTGGCTACCTAGAGGCGGTGCTGATTCTAACTGGCATGATCTTACAGTGTGGGAGTCACTGATAGTTGTGAATGTAGGAAGGAAATGAGCTTGAGAATACTAGCCAAGTGAGAGATACCAAAGTACAGCTACTTCCAATGTGTGTTCGTAAGATACGCCAGTTCCGTGTAGGAAAGTTCATTTAGTCACACTGTTGGATTAATGGGATAGTCAAGCTTTCACAAAGTCCATATCCAGCAGTGTTTTTTCTGTTGTTGTTAAGTATTTTTCTCTTCTCTTACAAAGTTGAATGTTGATGTCATTGAATAGCACACAACACTGGAAAGTTAGCGAAGATTAGAGCGGATATGTTCAGTAAACTGAAAAATGCTCATGAGCACAGGTGTGGTTCAGGCATAGATTAAAAACATGGCCTCTTTGTAAGTGGATTCATCCTTTAATGATTTTAGTGTCTTACACTTGATTATTATATTTATTTTTTTCCTGATACAAGTCTTGGGAAATCAGATGAGGTACTTCTCAGTTATTTTAATACATGTTAGAGAATGTCCTAATCAGTTTAAAGTGCATATACTCCGAGATGCTATTGAGAGAAAATGAACAAGACAGAACCAGTCCCATAAAAATCTATAGCTCCCATGATGAACTGTACAGAAGGCAGATGAGGGGGGTGTGTTCATGTACTCCTGTGACAGAAAAATCTAATGTGTGTTGTAACGCACAGATGCTTTGTGTGCTGGGATTTTGAAATGGAGCATTCACAGCTATGGTATTTATTCTCAGAGTTGAAAAATTTAGAGATCTATGTCCTTGGCTCTGGAACAATACCAGAAAACTAGTCTCTGCTTTTATCTTATTGATAAAAATCTTGTGTGTCCTGCTGAGGTTAGGAACATGTGTTTGACCCAGGTACAAAAATGATGCCCAGTAGGCTTGCAAAAAAAAAAAAAGTTGGAATATTTGCATTTCAAATGTTGTATGAAACAGGTGATAATTGGCATGCAAATATAAATATTTGACATCTAGGGCACTGAAGGATATTCCTAGCCCACAAATAATGATTCTGCGTAATGAATGCAGTAAGCCGTTTCCAGCAGGTTGTCATTTTGTGAAAGCAACCAGACTTGTGACAGTAGAAAGAACTGCAAAATTGCTGTTTTAGTACTTGATTTATTTTATACTGTTGCTCAAGAACAAGAAAAATCTGATTCGTCCATGCTGTCAGAAGTTTCAGACCCTTTTTATTGACTGGGTGTTGTTGCTGTTCTGTCTGGATCCAAACTCCTTAATGAGCAGCTTGCTTATACAGCTGAAAGGGAAGGCCTTTCATATTCAAGGAAATCATGTGCCTTTCTATCTTAACACTGAAACTGTATGTTCCATTAACCAAAGAATTCATTTCTGAGACAAGCTAAGTTGGAAGCGCAAGTACTTGCCTCTGAAAAAAAGATCTTTGTATAATCTCTGCTTTTTGAAGAGATTTCAGTGTGTTGATGAGAAATTTCAGGAGTTTGCAGCATATCATGCTACCAGGGTGGAATCTGCAATATCCACAGGGAATTTAAATGATTATGTCCTTGTTCCTTTCTAAAGGGCTGTGTTACATGTGACATCAGGGAAGCAAGTTGTGAGGCTGCAAAGGCTGATGACAATATGGAAAACAAGGGAAAATCGCTTCCACTCTTACAACACTGAAGACATCTGTACCTGTGTCAGTGAAACTGGTTGGAGTAATTCCCATTTGCTTTTCCTTTGGCTTTGCTACATACTGGCAGTAAATCTCTCCAGCTGTCTTTTCCCACCATGAGCAATCATACATGAGAAACTAAACCTTTCTCCATTACTCCCTTCACTCCTGACAGGGATTTTGAAGACAAATCTCAGTGGGAGGCCGCTACCCTTCCTGACCTCGCAAACTTGACATGAATGAGTTACGTTTCTTACTTTCAATTGCTCAAGGATGAGCAAAATTACGAAGCAGTTTTTTTCTTTTGTGATGGTGTTGTGCTGTTGTTGTTTCAGGTGGTGGTGGTGGTGGCTTTTGTTTTTTTAACTTGACAACTCTGAAACGATGCAGTGGTTAAGAGCTTACATTGATACGGCCCTAACAGATCAGATTATTTGTTCTCCAGCAAGGTAGATGTGTTGGTACTGAATCCAAGCCACAGCAGACCATTATTCAATTTTGTTTATTCGGTATTCAAAGGTGTAAACTGGAGATTCTAAAGATACTTTGAAGCTCTAAAATCTTAGCAGTTTAATGAGCAACTGAAAACTGGATAAGTTGTAACTTACTGCATCAAAATGCATTTCTCCAGCTTGTGTCCATCAAAAACAGACAAAAACTGAAGTGAAAAGAAGCAAAGCTATTCCTCTTGTTTTTCACAAGTATTTTTGAACCTAATTGTTTCATAGCTTTTGCTTTTAAAGATGTCTCTTAAGATGGTTTTTATAATTGAAAGTAAGTGGCTTGCTAATCTGTTGTAAATTAGATTATAATCATCAATCAAAAAAAACTTAAAATGTACAATTCAGGTATTATTTCTTTATATAGAATCTGCTTTTTAATGAAAGTCACATGAAAAATCTTCTCTATCAAGGCTATGTAGCTTAGTTACCAGTACAGATTGTTACATGTAGTCTTTTATGTTGCTGGTGATCTGGAAGCTGAATTTGTGTCTAAATCTTTGTTGTTGTTGTATTAGAATAGTTAGGTGAGTTCAGTCCAGATATAGCTAGTTGGAAATTTTGAGCCCTTTCCATGTTTTGCTTTATTTGTGACAATGCCAAAAAAATAAAAGGGCAATTTTGCTTCATTTGTCTTGAGGAGACAAACTTGAACATCAAACCACATATTCATTGTTTCTTGTTACTGTTGACTTCCTGTACAAGTTTTAAACTTTTCCTTTATAATGGAGTTCCCAGCTGTTGAAATCCATGGAGGAAAAATGTGTTTATGCATAGTTCACATTTTTTCTGTAGAAAGTGGTAACTGCTTCCTCATTCATTGTGTAAATGACTTGTTCTCATGTTAATACTTCTGGCTTAAAGCTTGATGTTTCAAGTCCCTTTACAAACAGGACAATCTTTGCTTAAAACCTAGCAAACCTTGTCTGACTTCTACTTTATCAACAGCTGGATACGATAATGCAGGTTTTCATTTTGGTGTTATCAATCAGCCTTCTCAACAGCTTTAGAAGGTAATTCATTATTCAGCTTTCTGTGCTGTGTAACTCTTCTGTTACGTGAAGGATTTTCAGGTTTTCAGTTTCATTTACTAAGGAGCTAGTTGTTGAGTAAGTTAAAAGATACTATGATCTTCAGATAATTGAAAGAAAATTAAAGCTTATTTCAAAGAATGTTATTTTTATGGAATTTTAAGTTTCCGAGACTATTTTGACTTGGGCAGTGTTCTCCTGATTTCTACAGTATTTCTGCCCATTTTCTTTATACACACTGCTTTCTATTTATTAAGCTACAGTTCTTTATTTGTCTTTCAGTTTTTTCAGCTTGAGCTTCTTTTTTAAGTGTTGTAAATCAGCAAAGATTCACACTTTCTCAGTATTTCGTGTGCTTGAAACTTAAATGCTTTTTAAAATAAGAGTCCTCAGTAGGTGTCTACGTACAGAAAATTATATACTCAAGTAGAAAAATCTGGGCAGTACCTTATACCTGTTATTACTTTCAGCACTTTCCAGACACGGAATGCTGCTTTATAACCACACTACCTAAAATACTAGCTCTAAAACATGTAATAAGATGCTTTTTAATAGATTCTTCCCCTAGTAGGGAAGGTTCTTAACTAAAGTATTCATCAAATTGAACTGATGTAATTGAATCAATTCTAGTTAGCTGTACTTAAATTGACTGCTTTAATATAGTTTGAGACTTAGTGAAATAATAGGCTATTTCATTAAGTGAAATGAATATTCCAAGTAAGAGCATTTATGTCCTTCAAAATAGTTTAAATGTGTAAAGCCAGAAGGAGAATGAGATTGTGTGAGATGTCTTAGTAGGCATTAAAAGAATGAGACTTAGTTTAGTATAATGATAACATATACTTAATAACTTGAATAATACTTTTCATAGGTCTAGAAATGTCAGAAGGATGGCTGTCATCCCTCTTGTATGAAAAGAGGCAGATACACAGAGGACTTGCACGGATGCATACCCCCACTTCATACCAAATTCAGGAGTATAATTTGGGGATCTTCATTCACTGTATCCTGTGCTGTCTTTGCTACAATTGGTCAAGATTCTCACCTGTACATAGAAACTTGACCATGTTAAATGTATTTCTTGTTTAAGTATGTTAACCCTTCCTGTACTAACTACTGTACAAATCTGTACCCAGTAGAATCACAAAGCAGCAGAAATCCTAGTCAGTCTTTAAAGTTTTCTGAACACTGTACCCCATGATCACATATGATGCAGGAGCATCTTCCTCAGAGTTTAAATTCAAAATTCATAATCCTGGCTAAATCTTAGGTGCAAGATTCTTTGTCTGGGGCTACAGTAGCTCTGGTTTACAGAAAAAAGTTTGGTATGGGAGTATAAGAATTTAAGAGAAATGAGGCAGTGAATCAGTGCCCTGTGTGACAATGACACTGAATTGTTTGACCAAGAACACAAACCTGCAGAACCAGGTTTCGGATGAAAAATAGTTTCTCAAGCGATTCTTTACTCCACTGAAACTACAACCTGTAGCAATCAAATGCCTTATGAAGCCTTTTTGGAAGGACCTTATTTCTGTATGTTTTCAGGAACTGATAGTTTTTGCTTTAGCATTTATCAATTTTTCAGTCTTCATAGTTTGCTGAAATAGGCAAAGTGAAATGCAGTTTTGATCTGAAAGACTGATAGAGTAAATATTGCAGCCAGATTTGTGCACAGTATCTGACTTTGTTTTGATTGATGATACAATTAAAATGCTGGAGACAGTTCAGAGCTTCTTAGAAGATCACTTTTTTCTGAGTGATCAAAGGGAATATATTCAAATACAGCAGTGATGCAGTTATTCTACCCCCTGTGGGGGTTTCAGCAGTTCGGTGGATTAAGCTGACTTTTTTTTTTTTCCTCTCTGTTCAAAAATACAATTTTATGTTTAAAAAAGGTTAATTGATGTACAGATAGTTTCATGGCATCGCTGTGAACAGGAGGGACCCCAGTGTATTTCTGCAGTGTGTGATGAATGTTTGCCGAATGAGTAATGGTAAGTTTATCCTCCAGCTAAATCAAGTTTTAAATCACAATTGAATGAATATTTACATTGGTTGATAGGAATGTTTTATTGAAGGCAATATTCAGCTGTCGTTTAATTTTACAGTTGTGATTTTAACTGTACAACCTAAATGAACATCTGTTTTTATAAATAAAACTGAAAAACGTTCTGCCAAGAACTGTTTCAATGTGTTAACTTTCATTATTGGGTAATATCTAGAAAATAAATATTTTGTTAGAAGTCTCTTACATGTTTATTCTGATTGTGTGTAGGTGTTTAGATTCTAGGTGCAGTGAAGGTAGTCACATAGTTGCCACTTATCCTATTTTGTTTTTTGTGCAGGACACACTATTTCCTTTCTGAATGTACCCTAGAAAGAAGGGCGTATGCATGTTGAATATAAGGGGTTATTACTGAATGTACAAGTTGTTCAGGTTTGGTGTGCAAGATCTAAAGCTTCTGTCTGTGCTAGCTTTGTTAGTAAAGAGGTAAATAATAAACACCCTGAGAGCACTTCAGCCTTACCATGCTAAGAATTGTGTTCTAGAGAAAGTATAGAGAAACAATTTATGGGTTTCATTTGCATATGTGTCTCATAGAGCAATAAAGTTCTTAACTTCAGAGAACGATTTGCTGATCTCTTTCTGCTTTAAGGATCTCTAAAGAGAAGTGTGGTCAGCAGTGCTTAAAGAACAATGCAGGAGGTAAGGCAAAGTCACACCAGGGAGTATGAAGTACAAAACAAAAGATCTAACAACTTTCTAGAATTAGAAAAGTAATCTTAGATATACAGGTAACTGAAGATGGTTCTGGCAGAGTAACTGATGCATTTCCTTGGAGAAACAGTTATCTCCAAGGTAATGTTGGAGTTTTTCCTGATGGCATATTCATTTTTTAAAGGGTGATTTGGTTATCCTAAGTATATTTATAAATGTGAGCCAAATTGCCTAGGTATTTTTGGTCCAAAATTTTTGAGAAGCAAACAGTTTTGTGAAATGAAAATGTTTTAAGGTGATGCTATGTTTTTTCATTTTGATCTGGGTAATACCAGTCCAACTTTGTTAATTTTTTGTCAATAGAGGTCTTTGTCCTGTCAGATGAAGTTATTGCTCAGTTAGCATGTGGCTTTCACTTCTGTAGAAATGCCAAAGGTGATCTGAGTTATATGCTTTTATTTTTTTGGTAGGTGGCGAGAGGTAAGTATTGCAACTGTAGTTCTTTCTTACCCCGGTCTGGAGTAATGGAACCATGTGTTTGTAGTAGTTTTGCTCCGCAGTTGCTTTAACTTCCAGGGTATAGTTATTGCTCCTGTCCCGCTCAAATAGATTTCCTGCCTGTGTGTTTCCTGTCTGAAGCTCCAGGTCACTAGAGCTAGTGAGAGCTCAGGCAGGCTCAGACTGGCAAAGACAAGGCTCTTGCTGCTTGCTTTCTGCAACTACAGTTGCACCTTTCTGCCTGCTCTGAGAACTCTGTCCTGTTGGATAGGAAAGATGATCAGCCTGACTCTAGTGTTCTTCCTACAGTCTTTTTTTTTTTTTTTTTTCCTTCAGTTTTCTGTGACGGCTGCAGCCCTCTTGCCTGCAGAAGGGAGGAAAATGTGAGCTGGTGAGCTGAAAGCTGGCAAGAGCTGTAGTTACAGCAGGATCAGGGAGAAGTTGACTTTACTACTTCTCTGTTGACAACTGCGCAGACTCCCTGGTCTTGGACACTGAAAATAAATGTCTCTGGCATCTACCGTGAACATAAGCTTCAGGAAGGAGCTCAACAGCGTCTTGAGCAGTCCTCTTTTTGAGAACGGCCAGTCATTTCTAAAGATGCAGTCTGAACTTCTCGCTACCAGAGGGGAGGCCTTTAATGACTGGGAACATCAGGCTGTATTGCTAGACTAGAGTTAGCTGCATTTCCCCCTATCCCCACTGCTGATATGGCCTAATTTGCATACAACAAGTTTGAGTATTGCTTCTTGAGATCCAATAACTGCTAGCAAGTATTTAAGCAGTTATGAAAGCTGAAGCTGCTTAATTTCAGAATTTATAGGTTAGTTATCTCTTCATGAGTCCATCCTAATCATTTGATGTCCCTCTTCATTTCTTTATTATTTACATGGCTAGTGAACTTTTTAATACTTGCAATATTTTCTTAAATTATTTCTCATTATGGTTTTATTTTGTTTGCAATTCTGAAGTGGGCTTGAACGGTTCGTTTTCTTGGAGCCATCATAGGCTCTATATCTTTTCCTGCCTAATAAATAAATAAATCTTCAATCGTTATTCATTTAGATAAATTTGAAGACTTTTCCTACAGGTTATTATTGACTGATGAGGTGGCAGGAAAGGAGTAATTTCCAGACAGGAACTGACTTGCTGCATTGTGTAAGAGGAAGATGAATGTTCAGAAGGTTTTTAAATAGCTGCGCAGTGCATCCAGCTGCTCTACATTTGTGAGGACATTTTTCTGTTATAGATGGCTTCATCTGTCTTACAACTCATCAGACACGAACAAACTACATCAAGCCTGTAGGCCTTGCTTAAGCAGCACAGTTAGAGACTTATGAGGTATATGCTACATTGATGTCAGTAGTATGTATCACTTAGGCAGAGTTTAGTTCAGTCTTTCTACGATCCTTGATTAATGTGAAGTTTATGCAAAGTACATACTGAACAAAGTAGGACTTGACAGCTCAGACTGTTGGTGTGTGTTGTGAAGACTGACATTGCCTAGGGACAATTCCTAACTCTAGCTTTGTTCATTGCAGATACTGTCAGGAAGTACCCGGGACTGTGATAACTGTGCTAGTGCTCAAAAAACAAAGGAATGATGGAATATCTCAAGTTGGAGTACAACTTGTGGCTCCACGGAGGACCACCCAAAATTCAAAACCTGTGTCTGAGAGCATTGTTGAAATGCTTCTTGAACTCCAGCAGCTTAGGGAGAGCCTTGCCCTGGGGAGCCTGTTCCATGCCCACCACCTCTGGTGCAGAACTTTTTCCTAACCCCCACCTGACTCTCCTCTGACACAGCTCCATGCCGTTCCCTTGGGTCCTGTTGCTGTTTCCAAAGGGCAGAGATCAGCACTGCCCCTCAGCTCCCCTCATGAGGAAGCTGTGGGCAGCCATGGGGTCTCAGCTGAGTTTCTTCTATGCTGAAAGTTGGACTAGAGAACCCTTTTGCAGATGCTTTTAAAAGCACTTGGACCCAAGAGGTTTGAAGAGGGTCCTTCTCCCTCACCTTAGCTTGGCATCTAAAGCAAATAGCATTATAAAAACTGTATGTTGGCTTAGAGGAATGAATTTCATTGCCCTTGAGTACTCAGGCAGGAGGTGGCTTGCTCTAGTAATACCTGTGAGCTGTGTCCGTATATGGCCTACACACATTTGTGTGCACAGCTACATGAGTGCAGATCACAGTCAAAGAATCATTCAGGTCAGAAGAGACCCAGTTTATCATTCTTTGCTATGCACTTCTGTAACAGGTTTGTTTAAGCTTTCTGTAGTTCTTCTTCGGTCTCCTTGGGTATTGGAATTCTGCTGTTAGGTCATCTCAGTCCTGTCCTTCTCCACTGACAGTGGATTGAAAGCCCTGACATTGGCAACTCTACTGTTTATCTTCCATGCTGAACTTGATGATGGTCAGCTACAATTATTAAACCTTGTGCTATGCACCAGCAATCCTAATGTCCTAGGCAGCTGGGGCTAGTCAAGGTTTTGCAAAGAAACAGACTTAGTTGGTCTTAATTTATGAGTTCTACCTCCAGAGGTAGTAGGAGTAGATGCTTGATCCTGACGTGCTTATTTTTTTGGAGGTGCCTTGGGAATGTCAGGAGGGGATTGGGCACTGTTAAGCTACCATCCTTCAGTGGGTCAGCATTATTGGGAGCCTCAGAGCCCTTTCTTTCCTGACACTTCAAATTGCATCAAGTGATCAGGGACTTAGACACAATTGAGGTCACTTTTTGAGGCGTCACCTTTGTGGGAAGTTTCATGGGACCTCATGATAATCATGCTTCTCCTGCCCGAGTTCTCATCATGTTGCGTATTTGTCGCTTTGTGCCATTACTTTCATCCTGTTGTGCTGAACTCGGAAAATATTACACTGCTCACAGAATATTTGCAAAACATCAAGAATTTATTATTTTCCAGGTAGTGTAGAGTCTAAAGTTAGGAGCTGGCTTCAAGTTTTTTCATTCTAATTTCAAATCAAGCAAATCTATATACATTGTTTCAGACGTATATATAAATTATGCAGCTGAAGTCAGGGAGCGTTTCTTCTCCTGCTACACACAATATTTCCAGAAGCATTCAGAAAGGTTGCCACGTTTCTTGTACTGTTTCCTGTCCTTCATCAACAAGCGGCCGGGCAAAGCAATTCGTGGCTGATTTCCATAGAAAGTCTGAAGTCAAACAGAGTCAGACAGGTTACTGATGGCTGTTAAACGTCCCCATAGAGAAAGTACACTCTTTGCTGCCCCCAGTGTTCACCTCCCACTGTGTTCTGACTGGAGGGAAGGAGAGTCTGTCCAGTATGCACCTCAGATTTAGAACACTTAGTACTAAAAAATAATCCATGTCTTCTGTCTTTTAATACAGCAGTCAATCAAACAGCAATGATGTTCTCAATTTACCTAATGGCTTATAGCAAATCTGATAATACTGTGTAGCCTATGCTGTGATGGGGGGAAGATGACATGCGGGTCATGCTCGTTGATATACTGGGTAGGCCTGCTGAAGTTGGAAATTGAGCTTTATTTAGAAAGCTGGTTTTCTGGGGGAAAAACACGTTGAGTGTGTTTGAATGAAATGCTCTGGAATTTAATTATTTAAATTTGTTTTTATTATTCTTTTCTCCCTTGCAAACCTAACTGCTAGGTGATTCCAGATTCAAGAATATTGAGGCATGCTTTATTTTGTTTATTGAGTCTCTGGATCTTGAATGATGTCTTTGCACCGAGTTTGTGAAGTTTACAGTATATAGTCTTAATTTCTTGTTTTAGTGGCACATGGTCATTTCCTTACCTCTTTGGTATTGTCCCTTGGGTTGTAGCTGCTGGAGCTAAGACCTGGTGGAGAGGAGACAAAATGTTTTGTCATTTGGAAATAGTGGACCTACACATGTTGTTCAAGTGTGCTGTAGTGCTCTAACTGGCAGAAGGCTTGAACTGAAGTGTTCAGAGTACCAGACAGGCAACTGCTGCTCAGCAGGTTTCTCCAGGGTCACAGTTAATAAAATAACAGCTGTCCGTTGCCTGTGCATAACGAAGTACTTATGTAAATACCCAGGAGCTGGGGTGCAGTATTTGTGGATGCTGGACATACAAATTATTGGTATCCTGACATAAATTGCTGTGGTAAAGCCTCACCTGCTTTATTGTCTTCGGTCAGTGTGCCCAAGAGCTCCTGCAGAAACTGAGACAGGGAGGTACTTTCTGAGCTGCCCAGCTGCTCCAGATTTAGTCTTGAATCTTCATCAGCTGCAGGTGGAAGATGACAGAGATAGTCACATGCCAAGAGTCTTTTAACTTTGAATCTCTGGTTCATTCTGTGTCAGGTGATTTCTGATCAGGTGAGCTGGCTCCACCTGTTGAAAAGGATCTTGAAGTAATAAATCAGCTATTCTCATCTAAGGAATCTATTTGGGAATAGTTTCTTCTTTTCAGAGCTTTGAGAAAAGGTACCTGCCTGGTGATAATCTCAGATTCTGGTAGATCTTTCTTCAGGAACTTCTTTTGAACTAATGACAGCTTCTCTTAGCTGTGAACTTCGTGAGGTTCAACACAGCAAAATGCAAGGTTCTGCTCTTGGGTCAGAGTAATCCCAGATATATATGCAGACTGGGAGAAGACCTCCTTGAGAGTAGCCCTGCAGAGAAGGACCTGGGGGTCCTGATGGATGAAAAACTGAACATGAGCCAGCAGCGTGCTCTTGCAGCTCGGAAGGCCTGTGATATCCTGAGCTCCATCAGAAGAGGGATGGCCAGCAGAGAGAGGGAGGTGATCCTCTCCCTCTACTCTGCCCTCGTGAGGCCCCATCTGGAGTACAGTGTCCAGGTCTGGGACCCCCAATACAGGAAAGACATGGAACTGTTGGAGAGGGTTCAGAGGAGGCCACAAAGATGCTCAGAGGTCTGGAGCACGTTCCCTACGAGAACAGGCTGAGGGAGCTGGGCTTGTTCAGCATGGAGAAGAGAAGGCTGCGGGGGGACCTCATTGCGGCCTTCCAGTATTTCAAAGGAGATTATAAACAGGAGAGAAACCAACTTTTTACAAGGGCAGATAGTGATAGGACAAGGGGGAATGGTTTTAAGCTGAAGGAGGGAAGGTTCGGATTAGACATCAGGGGGAAGCTCTTTACCAAGAGAGTGGTGAGGTGCTGGCACAGGCTGCCCAGAGAGGTTGTGGCTGCCCCGTCCCTGGAGGCGTTCAAGGCCAGGTTGGATGGGGGCCTGGGCAACCTGATCTAGTGCCAGATCTGGAGGGTGGGAGCCCTGCCTGTGGCAGGGGGGGTGGAACTTGATGATCCTTGGAGTCCCTTCCAACCTAGGCCCTTCTATGATATGGTTTTATGATTCTCCTATTGTTTGGACAATTGATAAGGTAATCCCTCTGGTACCAGCTGTAGGTTCCCCCAGATTTGTATGGTGTTTTGGTTGTTGTTTGTTTGTTTGTTTAATTTGTTTCTTTATCAACTAGTTTCTGTGCTGGAGCCTTTCTATGAATAAAGACAAATTTTACTGCTCAAGGCTTATTAATCTACTCTATTTGTCAACTATTAAAAGCAATAAAATGGGGGGAAGTGCAGGAATAAATGTAGGAAATCTTAAAAGAGATTCTGTCAGCTGTGCTTCCTGGTATGTTTCTATCATCTCTTGATCAGAGTGTGTACCAGTAGATATTACTCTTTCTGAAATAACAGGTTGGTGATACCTGATGGAATTATTTCTATATGAATAGAGAACTTAAAATTCTATAACTAGCCCATTTCCTCATGGTACGTTGCAAACAGGATCCCTTAGCAGTTTTATATTTGAGGTAACAGAAAACTTCTCTGCCAATAAATAGCAGACATTCAAAGTAATGGACAATGAGAGAGTGGTATTTCAAAACTCTAATTGTGTACATATTTTTTTAGTTGCACTTCTGGATTATACTGTGGAGTTTTAGCTGCTTTTACCTGTACAGATGAGTGAGACTGTATAGCTCCTTAGTAGGAAATACAAGAAAACAAGCTGCTGCAAATAATCCCCCAGCATTTCAACAATTTGTTACAAAGATATTTGCAGACCTTTGACATTCAGGCTTTTAGTTTGTCAGAACAGTTAGAAAGCACAGCAGGGATTTCAGTGTGAGATTCTGAATATGGATACTGTAAATTCCCTATTCTGTGTAGAGACAAATCCGTATCTCCATATTATTTTTTTAATTCAGAGCAGTGTTAGGAGGTAACTTTGTTTGGAGATATAAAACAAACAAACAAACAACTAACCTCTAATACAGAGTTCTATCTTACCCAGCCTAGTGACTCTCTGTATTCACAAGGAAGATTTAATTAGCCTAATGGATATCTTCAAAGAAATGCACAAGATATAAATGGTTAATCATTTGTTGATCCTACGATGTGATAGATGCTATCCATACTAAGTCATAGCTGCTTGTAAATGACAAGTTACATTTTGGAAGGCTTGAGAAGATTCTGGCTTAGTGAGTCCGAGATTTAGAAGGTGAACTAGGAGTTATGGATGGATACCTATAAAGCAGCACAACAGTTGTTTCACCTACAAAGCATTACGTGTAATGGATGCTTTTTGTAGTTATCTTTGTGAAAGAGTTAGTTTTGATTGGTCTGTTCTTTCAGAGCTTGTTTCAGAAACTCTTCCAGCACAGGTCAAGTCTGATGATGGTAACCCTCTAGATAGTATACAATTTAATTATACATTTTAGTCTTGACTTACGGTATGACTTCAGACTTTGAGAACAGCTATTTCAAGCAAAGATTTTATTCTTTCATTGGGCTGAATGGAGTCTGCATTAGTGTAGGCAAATAGCATGCTCACTGCAGTGCTATTTTTTTAGTGTAGTTCAGGCTTTCCTGTACTCGATGTAAGTAGGAATGCATTAATCTTTGTAGTAGGCTTTCCCCTTTTAAAATACAATTTCAGTTAAGCATAGCTCATTTTAAAGTGTGGCAAGTGGAGAGATCAGACAGTCAAGGTTCTTTAAATTAGCTAATGCCTACTAATGCTGCTTCAAAGATGGATGCTGTATCTGCCAGCTCACATACATTCATTGCAAGGCTCAGTTATACTGTCGCTTAGATTTAAAAGCAGGAGGGAGAAATACATAAAGGACCCAACCTCCACGTTTTACAAAACAAGCACCCACCTCTGATATTACTTGTGTGGCTGGTGTTCTGAAGTCATTCCTGCTTTTTCTCCAGCTGATCAGCACAGATAAAGGTCCCCTCTGAAAGCATACCTGCTTCTTTTCTGGTTTAATGCTCCATTTGCTATTTTATGACCACTAAAATCAAAAGACTTACCTGCGAGTTGATAAGACATCTCACTGGCGTTCATGATGGGGAGAGAAAAAAGAGGACAGGAGAAGCTGATGATAATGAGACAGCAGAATACCAGCTTATGCATTGTTGCTGTGTTGAGTATATTTCGTCTTGTCAACGCCTGTAACTCAGAGCTCCAGACCATTGCCTTTGCTCCCAGTTTCAGTCGTTATATAGTCACTCATGACCTCATNAAAAAAAAATCCAATGAATTTATTGTCCATTGATTCTAAATGGAAACCACTTTGCATTGATGTAATTTTTCAAGGTAACACTTCATGGACAATAAATTTACTGTCTTATAGCTTGGTGTACAAAATGGATATTGTATCAAACCAAGCACAGTAAAGTTTATAAATCTGGCATAAAGAAAAGTAACTTGCAGTTATAAATCATGAGTTAACAAAAGGGTCAGACGTTGGTTGAAATGACCAGGGCAATAAGATTGATGAGCCTTAGCAGGCTTGACGCAGAGCATCTGATATGAAATACTTTGTTTTTTTTTCTCTTTTGTGAAATGGATGGATGTGTTGTGTTTGGAGTTCTTATGCCAGGTGAAGCAAAAGAGAAGGAGAGTTGAAACATCTAGTTAAATTACAGAGAGAATGATAGGGAAAGGGGCTTTTTTGTTTGTTTCTTTCTTCCTTGTAGCATTTCACATCTGTTTATTTGAGAGGACCTTATCGAATGTTTCTCTAGGGAATTGTCTTGGCAGAGAAAGTAGGGCTTCCATGCAGAGACTTACTTGATATATATAACTACCTCAGCTGGTATTAAACGCAGGTACCTCATTAGACTGGGAGTCTCTTTTCCATTTCACTTTACTGTCTGTTTCCTTCACTTGGAAATAACTGCTTTATTCTGTGCATACTAGCTAGCTTTCTTCCTGTTTCCGTTTTGCTTTTATTTAACGCAGATGCAGTAGCTGCTGTATGTAATTATATTCTCATAACTTTAGTCTGTTTCCTTCCATCTGGCGTATTTTGTCTTCTCTCCTTAAAATTTCATTTGTTGTATCAGAGGAAGAACTCCTTGGACTGGCCCCTCATCTTCATTCTTTAGGAAGCATCACATGTAACTATCTAGAAATTTCAAAATAAAAAGGAAGCTTATGATGATTTTCTTAAAATGGAAAAAAAAAAAAGACAATGCCTGTTCAGACTGGTAATAGAGGTTCATTAATTTGCTTACTTCCTTGCCTCTCTAATCAAATATTTGTGCTTTCAAATCCTTTTCAAAATACTATGAAATACAACTAATGTTATTATTCTTTTTGGGTTTTTATTTGTGATAATTGTAAGTCACCCAAGGAGTAAACTCACCTACTTCCTTCTTTCTTTATTAACATTTCCTGTTGAAGATCAATTTTTATATAGCGTCTCGTGGCTCCTAGAACTAGTTTAAAATGAACAATATCTCATCCATAGAACAACTGGATTCCTGCTGCAGATCTGATTTTAAAAAGGGCATGCCCCGCACTTGTATGGTTAACAGGTTTTCCAGAGAAGCTGTGGACTCTGAATCACAGATTGGTTGAGGTTGGAAGGTGCTCCTGCAGATCATCCAGTCTAATCCTCCTGCTCATAGTACAGGCAGCCAGAGCAGGTTGCCTAGGAGTGTGTCCAGGCAGGTTTGAGTAGCTCCAAGAATGGAATGGAACAGAACTTAAAAGCTCAGTTTAACAAGGCCCTGAGCATCACTGTGTAAGTTCTGATGCTGTGCTTTGAGTACAATGGCAGGGGGTGGAAGAGGTGACAGAGGAGCTTCAGTAGTCCCTTCTTGTTAAACTTCTCTGTTATCCTCTTTGGTACAGGCAGGTACGGTATTGACTTGCAGAACATGTGCTGCAGGTGTAGGAACTGTAAAACTTGTTTTGGTGGGTTTTACAGAAGTGAGTGGATGTGACAAAAGGATTTCCCTACAGAATTAACCTAATGCATTTAATGTGCCTCTCTTTCCCTGTGCTTCCCTACGAGAGAAATATAAGTAGCTAGAGAGGAATTCTCTCTCCTCATCTGAGTCATGTAGCTCTTTGTTCCAAAACTGCAGACAGTAATTAGGTTCGATCTGATGTGTGATCTCACCGATGGTGCTGGATGCTCTGTACAAACAATTCTCCTTCAGTGAACTATCAATGACAACAGCATTATCAGTATTCACTGTGAGTATCATCCAAGGAAAGCTAATGAAGCATTCTTGACGAGCAACTTATGCCCTTTGTCTTCTCACAAGGAAAACTCAGCCTCTTAGAGCAATCATGAAGTGCGTCATGTAGAAGTTCGGCAGCTTGCCCACAGTTTATTGCCTCTACTCAGATTTGAAGTTGTCACTTAAACATTCTTTCCTCTACCAAAATGTCAAAGGCATTTTCCTGAGGGAACAATGCACACGTCATTATGCAAAGTGAAGAAACATCTCATCCTAAACAAAGGTACAAAACCCTGAATATGTGGATGAATGAAGTAAACCTGAATTGCATTTTGCAAATTTGAGAATTGATCTGCAGAAAACTTCTGATTTTATCAAAACCTACTGTAATTGTACAAAAAGTTTTCTATAAGTTCTTATGCTAATAGACTTTCTTTCATGTATTTCAGTTTAAAGTAACGAGTCTAAATGAATTACTGACAAAACTCTGAGTAGTAAATACAAATTACCTTAGCTTAAAAAAAAAAAAAAAAAAAAAACCTGTCTCAATTTATCAGAAGAAACAACTATTCTTGATTTAAAATGATGACTCATGAAGAATAAATTGCTTATAAAAAGTAAAGGAAAAAGAAAGGAAAAAAAAACCAAAAACTGCAAACTATCTACCTTCTGAGTTAAACAGTAAGGAGGAGATCTGAGCAGAAGATCTTTCACCTGTTTTAAACCGCTTTCTGATAAGTAAGCACAAGTTGTAGCACAGGTCAAGTATTGTGGCAGTTGGTAAAAGCTGAAACTTGACAGAAGATTACTTGTAATTTAGCAGTAGCGTATGTATGAGGGACTTTTTCCTGAGATGTAACTCTTGATGCAACTTTCTGACTTGCAGTAGAATGTTTTTAGATTGACAATACAACAGCAAATGAGCTTATCCTAAATCATAGGCTTGGGTTGGAAGGGACCTTAAAAATCTCACAGTTCCAAACCCTGCCGTGGGCTGGCTGCCCCCCACCAGCTCAGGCTGCCCAGAGCCCATCCAGCCTGGCCTTGGGCACCTCCAGGGGTGGGTCATCCGTCAAGCTTATCATCATATAAATTAAATAAATTGTTTATCTATAATAATTCTATAAACAATATGTACAGTTCATCATTTACTAGAATTCTTATTGTAACATCTTGTTTCAATGAATCCTTCAGAACACTTGCATGTATGCATGTTGGCTGATCTATGAGGAAAAAGCACATCATTTAGGTGTTTTGTTTTTTTTTTTTGATGTCACTGCTGGGTTTCAGCAGATTTTTGTTCCTGTTACCACTTAATAATTTAATTTTAAGTTTCTCATTGTGATAATTATTCAGCTTGATAACATGATTATTAGATCAATTTTGCATATGAAAGTAACTGCCTTGGGAGATCATATGTGCAATCAGTTTTTCTGTCACTAACTGGCATTTTGAATCTGAAAATAGTCTGTTGGGAGACCTAGTGGATCAAAGGAGAAAAAATTACAGTAACTTGGCCACTTGTCATTAGCTTCCTTTTTTGAAGATGCTCCTTTTGTCCAGTGAGTGCAAACTGACGGAGCACATGCAACGTACGTTCTGTAAGAGCAGCTGGTGCTATATGGTGTACTTGGCTATGCACAGTAATACTTCTATCTTCTGAATTTCTCTCAAAGTTTTTTAAGATCTGAGAGATTCTGACCTAGGTTTTCCTATTCTATAATGGGCTGAAGGGTTTCCATAAGTGAGTGTGTCTGTAACTGTATACCTTTGCATAAATGAAGATGGGAGGCCTGTGCACCTTTCTGAAGATACTGTGTTTTGCTGTGGAATCGGCAAGTGGTCTAAAAATTTGGTCTAGTACAGGATCACAGCTGCTAAAACATTGCTTCTTTGTTAGTATAGTTTCCACCGGTTTGGAGGAAAAAACTTCTTTTCTCACAGCTCCTACCCCCGCTAGGCTGGCACACTGTACACTGGATATATTCTCCAAGTCAACCTTGACAAACTGGTCCTTAATTCCCTTGTCCTCTCAGTACTGCAGAATTAGCACACTAAAGCTTCATGCTATTTGACATAAAGGAAAATAAGTCTGGCATGACTGGAGCTTGGAAATACAGCACATCAGTATCTTGTGGGAATTGGATCTGGATAATGCAGCCACAAATGGAGGAACAGAGACCAGATCTTGAAAGAAGGTCTGTTCCACAAAAAATAATGGGACTGACTGTGCAATTACAGTTTATTTTTAAAACTGAAATGATGAGAACAGACAGTGTAAGGAACCTCTCTACAGAATGGAACTCTCCCTTAATCTTTTTCCCTGTCTGGCCAGCACACTGCTGCACAAAATGGAGGACAAAGCAGAAAGGCATAGGCTGCAAGTCAGTGCAACTCCTGGTTCATCAGACCATATGTAGAGCTGGAGGCTTGGTCTTATTTTCTTTGGAGATGTATGTCTACTTCTGCAACACTGCTGCACCCAGAACCTGTGAGGGTTTCCAGTTTGGGCTTCCCTGAGAAGTATGTTGTGAGGTGTTGTTAAGAGCAACTGAATTTTAAGAGATCTGCCAGTAGTCCAGAGCAGTTCAAGTCAGTTCTGATCCTAGACACAGTACTACTTATGTCCAAGAGGGAGCAGCAATATTGTGCTGATTCCTTTCTTAGTATGGGTGGTGAGGTGAGCAGGCCAGATTTTTGTTTAACTCTTTCATGCTCAGAGAACTAGAAATGTTAAAGCAGCAAATTAAAAGACATGATGGGGTATTAAGAATCCTCTTCCATATTTCTCTGATAGAAATTTTCACGCTGTGTGGTGCTGTATCTCGTTAGTCCCTTGTTACAAAACAATTTATTAGAGACTTTCTGAGATATTGCGGTCTTTGAAGATGATGCCCTGGTCCGTTATCTAAGTAGCAAGAGGATGAGGGCTGGAATCTACAGTGAGGATGGAACAAAAGCAGTTTTGTCAGGGGTGTCTTTCTGCTTTTCTCTTATTTTTCTTTTCAGAATTTCTCATTTGTCATACACGTCCTTCTTGTTTTTATTACAGAGGCTTAGGATCACTGATCAGACTCATTTTTGCAAAATACTCTAGCTTTTATCTCTCCCACAACTGATATTAGAGGACAAATTTCAGGCAGTATAAGTTTGTTGCTTGGACAGAAGCCACTGTGTAATTAAAGAGGTCTCCTAATAATTGTTGGCATTTATCTGTCCTACATAGGCACTAAATTAATGTCTCATACAAACTGACTTTAATTTTTAATTTTTTGCTTTGCTTTCCAAGTGTATAATCCCTTTAATCTTTTTTTTTGTTGTTGTTGTTAATTAAATGGAATCTCTGCAGACTTGGTGATTCACATCTCAGGACAAATATGTGCCCTTAACAATGAGTAACTTGAGGCTTAAAGCAGTTCTTTCAAGGTTATTGTGCAAATAACTGCACATTCCTTGGCAGTCATCCACATGGGATCTTCTCTTCACTGTTTAAGAGATGGATTCCAGTCTGTCACATAATTCCTGTTACAAGTGTTAACTGTTATGTAGGGTAAGATAATTAGTACAGTATGTCCCTTGCCTGTTCCTTGATTCCTGAGGCATATTTAATCACTTTTGAAAAAATAAATATTTGCATATTTAAGCCTCACTGTTCCATGTGAGCAGAAGTATTATGATCACAGCCTATGCTCTTGGTGAGTGCAGAAAGTCAGTGAGATGAGTAACCTGTTCTCCTGTCATTGCATGTCTGTAGGTTCTTTAGTAGAGTGCCTGCTCGGATTTCTAAATCCCTTAACTCTCCTTTTAAAGAAGAGATCAGCTTCCTTTCTTCTTATTAAAACCAAAACTCACATTTTGAGTGAACAATCAAGCACTTTTTGGTTACACCTGTACTTCTGTAAGATAATGCATATATTGAAAACAATTTGTTATTATGGCTGGCTATAACAATGACAATCTAAATAGTAATAAATATCTGGCTTTCTGATGCAATTTTAGCTTGATGAGACAACTGTGGTATGGAAATGCAATGTTGCAGCTCTTTTGGAGCAGTGTTTCTTCCCACCATTCATTGTACCTGCTCACCCAGTTTTGCGTTCTAGTTTGAGAACCATATATCATGCTTAAGTAACACTGATGTATATTTTGTTTAGAATTCTGTTCTGCTCTTTCGAAGTTGTTTTAAAATTTCTATACTGAGTAAACATAATCTCATACCTTTTTTGGTCTGCTTACAGGCCAGTGTAGCATTCTTTAAGGTTAAATGGTTTATCATTTTTCTAGTAGGAAAGAATCAAAATATCAGTGCTGTAAATATTAGAAGAATTTTTTTTTTTAAGGTATAAACATTTTTCAAGTCTGTAGCATTGCAGATAAATGCAAAGTATCTCTTTCACCTATCCACTCTAACAGCATTTGTTCTAAACCTGATGAAATGCTTGCGTGCAGAAGAAAAGCAAGTAAATGTAACCTAAGATTTTGTTTCACGCTGACTTAAATGATTGACTTGGACATTTTATTTCAGTTTTGAAATTGCTTGTTTCAGGTTAGATTATGTAAACTGAGCGTAGCTTTATCATGTTTAAGATGTGCACTAAACCAAATAATCCTTAAATTGAAGTGGGAGTGTTTGTATGGGATTTTGCACTTGGTTCATCAAATCAAAACTGATTCATTTTCTTAATACAAGCAGGAGAGATTTGCACTGATTTCAGTGCATGCTCAGCTGGTGTCTTTTTCCACTAAAATCAAATCCAGTTCTCTTCAGTATATTGCAGGAACAATCTGCTGCTCTAACTGTCAGGCATCCAGAATCTAGAAGGTGAATGGAAACGTAGTAGGTGATATCATAACTAACTCTTGCCAAATTGAGGTTAGAGGGAATTTCCATTTTCTTTGTAGACTGTATTACAAGCTCTTATTTACAGTGAGGGCAATGATGGTATTCGACAGCCTGGTTCATGCCAGTTCTGGGGATAGAAGGATGCTCAAACATCTGTTCCCGATACAAAGCTAACAAAAACGAACAAGAAAACTCACAGAAAATATCCTGTGAGATGGAGCACTTCCTTTGACAGATTCTGAAGAAAGCCCTGTATCAGGGAAGCCTTGTTTGTAGCTGAGAGAAACTATGAGGTAATGCTTATTGATAGAATAAGATTTTGTATAATTTTAATAGTGAAACTTATCTCCAATTTTTGTGGATTTTTCTATAAAACCCACACATGAAAGATTTTATGCTACGTCTGTACTCACTAAAAACAGTAGTCTTGTTTTTCCCTGTTGGAAGTATGTATGCAATTGAAGGAAGTGGAAGGAGGTGTCTGAGGGAGCTCACAGTGGGCAAGAGATGCTTGATACAATGACAGTATAGAAGATCTTATAGACTGAAAATTAGAACTCATAATATGCTTTTAAAAATACTATGTTTATGTGTTGGAGGAGCTATTAACATTCAGAGACTCTCTTAACCAGATGTATCAGGCATCGAAATGCACAGGTATGCCTGGGTGTTGTTCACCTCTGGAATCGAGGGAGGAGAGGGACAGAAAACCTTTTGCTATGGGCCTTTTGCTTTCCTTAGCCACAAACTCTTGCAATAAATTGTAAAGTCAGATATCTTATCTGATGACTGGGGTTTTAAGTATTGTTGCCAGTAACCATGTCAGAAAATTGTACTGGTTCTGGAAGCAATAAAAAAGCAGCAGGCTTCCCTGCTTAAACCTGCCATTAGGGAGGATATGCCTCCTTTTTCCATGCCTTTAGAATTCTAGCCTGACATCACCAAGACCTCCACACATGGTCTGGCCAGGAGAATGCTTTCTGGCTTCCAAGAAAAACAAATGGAAATGTGAAAAGCTTACATCTGGCATGGCATGTTACCTCATTTCCAGCCAGATGGCCTGCTTGGGAGTCATCATGGCATTCCCAGTTCCTTTTTGCTCACTACACAATAAAGATTGTTGAGAAAAGAAATAGTCACAGAAGGCTGACAACTCTCTGAGTTTGAGAGACTGATCTGCATTTTTCTATATGAACTGATTATCCAGATATTAAAGAATCTATATTTTCAAGAAAGGCTACATGCAAAGCCAAGATGCATGTGGTCTGTCAAAAGGAGAGGTACAAACTGGAGCTTTTTAGAGTAAGAAGTACTTCTCTTTAGCTCTGCAAAGAGTAGTCCAAAGGGCTGGGTTTCAAGTGGTAATGTTTTGCAGAGTCGAAAGACTGATAAAATATAGGATGTGAATGAATGCATCTACACAAATTAGGTTTCAGGTAGAGGCTGTTGGGTAAACAATGACTAGCTGTGTTGTTTATGTTGATGTTTGGTTCTGGAAATGTTTTGTATAGTTGGAGAAGAAAACATTAATTTTTGTAATTTATTCCTGCTTTCCCCCCACAGATCTGGAAGGTGGAAGTGTCCCCACAGTATTACTTAAGATTTGAACCTAAGATATTATTCCAAAAGGGTAGACTCCTGATTAAAAACAACTGTAGTGACCAGCCCTTTCACTAGTTAATTCTTTAATAATTATTTATGTTCAGTGAGATCCTTAATAGGAGGAAACTGTTTTTAGAGAATGTTACAAACTTTGCAAATGGAAGAGGACAAACGTAAAAATGTTAATCGTCATATTCACAAGTTTTTATTTTCACTGAGGATGTTATGTCTGGATCTCTGCACTCATGCATTCTCTCAATACTCTTGCTGTTTTCTACTATAGCTATTCAGACTTTCCCTTTGTTCATCAGCTATCCAGTCACAATGCCACAGCTGATGACCTCATTAAACCTGACTGCTCCACCAAACAGCAACCTGACGAACTAAACATTAGGAAAAAAAAAAAAAAAAGCTAAAACAGAAGCCAGAATGAGTCCTACACTTTTCAATTATTTCATCACCAACGAAATATTTCTTCTCCACAGCTCTGGTACTTGCGCTAGCAAGATATAACGTTCCAAGTGGTACCTCTCTTTCCCAGGAGAAGACATCAGTATTCCATGTTGTTACAGGATGTGTACATTAATTCTCATACCTTGTGGATTAGAAACTAATCACAAGCAGAACTCTTATCCTGTTCTAAGATGTATTTCACTGCTGTAATGGTTACTTTTTGATTTATAAATATTGGTGGGTTTCCATATTCCTGACCATGTCTTTAAGTTTGTGAACTTAAGTAATTTTTTCTTATGAATAGAAAGGAAGGGAGACTTGGACTGAGATTCAAAACAAATTTATTTACATATATTTAACAATTCAGGCTCACCATGCTTATTTTCTAACATGTCTAGAAGAAGTTGCAAAACAGTAAGTTTATTGAAATTAATAAGTGTGTTTTGGTGAAAACCATCTGCTATCTTGATTTTGTGCTGAATAGAAAGAGAATGGCAGCCTGTAAGTTGAAATCACACAAAGAAAATCACCCTTTACCTGACATGTTGGTAGGTTTTCCTTCTATTTTTGAATAACACTTACTGAAGAAATAAAATACTTGGTTATGAAAAAGGTTAAAAACGATGTTGTCATTGCCATGACTCAAACATGCATTTCTTTTTTTCTCTTTAAGACCAAAGTAACAGTAATTGATGAAAAAGACAGATATGCTGTCTGATGTTAAAATCTTTCCAACCTCAGAGATACAAAAATAGTACCAGAAATGTATCACTTCTACATATACCACATCTGCAACATACGTACTTACATCACCAAAAAGATGAAAGCTGAATGATGTAGGACTGAAGGTGTTGCAGTCCAAGTGCACAGTAACACCCTTTCTAAGAGCAAGTCAGCCACAGCTTTTGTCAGTGTTTTCCAGTGCTGCTTTTAAGCCAATCACTTTGATACAACGGCAGATACAAGTTAGTACAGAAAACTTTGCAGCTCTACATTTTTAGGTCTTCCTCTCTCCTACATAAGAAGCTGTGTGGTTGTTAGGCCAGGTATCTGTTTCCACAGCTGCTGGCAACTGAAAGTCTGAAATGAGATTGGTCTGTATTTGCACGAAAAAACCAACACTCTTGAGTTTGAACCATGCTTTAGGAGGAGCTGGAGCTCTAGACTCAAGGACAGCTGGTAATAGTAATACAGAGACCATGAGTGTCACATGTGGCTCTCCTACATGCTACAGATCTCCATTTTAGGGACAAACGCTTTCAGACTGCATGTGAATTACGGCTCAAACACCATTTACAGGAGGAACCAGAAGGCTATGTTGCCCTTCTATTACTTCTTTTAAATGCAGTAGTACTACTACTTAGAAATATTATTCCTAGTCAACAAACTAGAAAATAGGCATTTTTTCCTTATTGGCTGGACTACTTAGCATTCTGAAATTCACAAACTCTGATGATGCCTTCTAAAAGGAAACACAAATATGGTTGACCTGGACAGTCCAATTTTTAACTCTCCAAAAGATCCCTGAATTCCGTGGATTTGCCACAGTCTTGATACTCTCCTTGTTCTTCCTCGGGAAAGTGGCAACTGCAGGCATCCTCCTGAGTTGACTGTTCAGCTGTAGTATGCACTAAAGAAAAAAGAAATGTTCACTTTCTGTTGTTTCTACTCAGCCATCCTATTTCACCCTTCCTCAGTCACAGCTAGAGGAACTCAGCAAGAAAAAAAATCTTCCAACTGATTCAATAATCTGATTTGAAATTATTCCTCTATAACATGAACTTCTAATAAAGCTAATTTATCATATGTTGTTTTCTCTAATTTGCCATAGGGATGAGGATGAAAGGAAGACCAACATGGAATTGTTGGTTGGGGTTTTTTGTTTTGTGTTTTTTGTTTGTTTTGTTTTCTAAGTAATGTTCTTGTCTCCTGTATTCAGAATTATGCTAGAAGATTAAGACCTTGCAGTTAGGAGAGACAGAAAACAAAAAACCTTGCTTTTGCTTTCTAGTTGCTAGTTTGAAGGATGACTTCTTAGTATCAGCTTTTTGAAAAAACAACCAGTGCAGTTTATAAGAGAAGTCTTGAGATCTCTTTGCCCTAAGTCTTTTGCTTCCAGTTGATTTTAAGATATGTTTAGCACCACATCCACACATTTCTTAAATAACACTAGGGATGGTGACTCCACCGCTTCCTTAGTGGGAGTCACCATGTCTAATGCCTGACTACTCTCTTTCTGTGAAGTAAGTCTTCCTGATACCAATCTAAACCTCTCCTTCCTCGTGTCTTGAGGCCGTTTCTTTGTGTACTAAATTACGTACTGCAAAAAAATCATGGAAATGAACAACATACAAGGCTATGTTGACAGTATATACAAACGAACTTGGAAATAATAGAACTGACACTTAAACTAGATCAGCAAGGCTCAGTTAAGCTTTTCCACCTGCATGGAAATTGCTATGGATGGGCATGCAGTTAACCTGTAATACTGCTAAAACATTCACTAGTACTGAAGAGTTTTCAGTAACAAAAAAAAATCAAAATTTATTTTCCTCTTAGTTGCTATTTCTGACTTTTAGGAAAAAAAAAGAAAAGCTATCTGTAATTGCCTTTTAAAGATACTTTAAAAAGATACTTAAAACCTAGTTCCTGGTTTCTGCCTAGTTTGAAAAACAAAAATGGAATCGAGGAGTGTATCTATCTTACTTTTCTTGAAGACAGCATGTAGTTTCTTTTTCTGCCAGACGCTGAAGCATACGCATGAAGGGAGCAGAAATACTACGCACAACAGCCCCACTACAGCAAGAGAAATTCTGATAATGTCCATCTGGAGATCCTTCCCTAGGAAGCAAACAACATTCTT
Source organism: Penelope pileata (assembly GCA_013396635.1). Classification (NCBI taxonomy): domain Eukaryota; kingdom Metazoa; phylum Chordata; class Aves; order Galliformes; family Cracidae; genus Penelope; species Penelope pileata. The sequence continues at coordinate 41,931 of WBMW01003182.1, read as the reverse complement.
CACAAAGTGCCACAGAGCAAAATTCTACTGCACTTGAATTTGCTGGCTTTCTTGTCCCCATCTCAATACATCTGCTTCTAGGTTAGTCTGCAGCACTGGAAACGGATATGGAGAAAGGACTCCTGCTTTAAGTGGTGAGTGAATGAGCTATAGTATATTTCAAAGTCAGTCATGATTCTTCAGCTCTGTAAGCAATATTGTACAATGACTCACCTGGCACAGTGACAGGAAATGGAATTGCAGGAAAAGTGGTAGGTAAAGTGGTGGCTGAAGTGGGATTATCTGAAGTGTGTTTGCAAACCACATCTTTTGCTTCAGTTCCAGGCTCTAGAACCTGGTTTGCAGAACACCTGAAAGACATTTAAAGCAAAGAAAAAGAAAAATTAGTGCAAAAGAAGTTCAATGAAGCTATAATGTTTATTTTTGTTTACTTACATTGTCCAGTTTTTACAGGAGCCATTCGGCTGATCATTGAAAGTTCCATAGCGGCAAGTCTGGCAGCCTTCAAAGAACAAGGGCAGGTGTGTTTGTACAAGATGAGCATTTAAAACAACATACAAAACATTATTCCTAACTGCTTGTACAGAAACTATTATCTACATCCACAGAATTACTATAAGTTGCTCAGCATCACAGAACGGTTGGGTTGAAAGGGACCCCACAGGCCGCCCAGCTCAGGCTGCCCAGGGCCCATCCATAGCCTTGGGCACCTCCAGCTCTCTGGGCAGTGCCAGGGCCTCACTGCCTCCGAGGAAAGAATATCCTCGCCACATCTAGTGTAAATCTCCCCTCTTTTAGTTTAAAACCACTCCCCCTTGTCCTGTCAGTACCTGTCCGTGTAAATGTCACTCTCCTCCTGCCTATAAGCTCCCCTCAGGTACGGGAGCACGAGGCAGGTCTTTCCCTGTGCCCATCCCCATGAGTGATGTACAGTACTCGATCTGGTTTCCTACATGCTGGCGACAAAAGAGCTCTCATGCAAAGGGGACCAAAGAAGGTGTGCTTTCAGGGGTTTGTCACGCAGCACACGAGCTGCCGAGCAGCACCAGCAGCTTTTGCACCGGGGTTGTCACTGCACTTTCTGCGCTGAGGCGCGATCTTACCGCTCCCCGCGCGCTCCTGGCCCGGGCCGCAGCCTCTGTCGCAGCGGGAGCAGCCGTTGCCGCCGCAGCGATAGCCCTCCCTGCATGTGCACTCGGCATCGCCTGTCGGGGAGCACACCTTCAGGTACGCGAATCTCCCTGGAGGGTGGAAACGAGCGCTGTTACCACAAAACGCGGTGCGGAGGGCCTGGGTCTTTGCTCGGTTCAGCCAGAAGCCCCGCAGACGCACCGCGTTATTTTACCGCTCACATTTTCATAGCGAAGACGTGAGGAACTCACGTCTGTTAACCAGGCAAAGCCAAACCCCCGTCACGCGCGGCCCCACCGCCCTCGGTACCTTCGCACTTTCGGCACAGGGTGCAGCTGCTGCCTCCCGCCGCGCTGGAGAAGGTGCCGGGCGGGCACTCTCGGCAGCCCGCGCCCCGCCCGCAGCCCACGCCGAAGGTACCTGCGGGGCCGAGAAAGAGGGCTGCAGGGGGACTGCGCCCCGCACCCCTCACCCGCCCCGC
>WBMW01003182.1:0-39215 GCA_013396635.1 Penelope pileata | reverse complement strand
TCCGCGAGGCCGCGGGAGGAGCACGGCGGTGCCCGGGGGGTGGCTGGGATGGCTACGGCGGCGGCGGCGGCGGCGGCGGGCGGGAGGGAAAGGCCGATCTCTTCCGGGGACGGAGGCTCCCGCTGTCCGCGCTCGGTTCGGCTGCGTATTCTGCGTCCACGCTGTGTCATGGCTGTTTTGTTGTCTTCTGAAATCTTTGCGTTGTCAAATCAGTGAGCCATAGAATGGCTGAGGTTGGAAGGGGCCTTAAAGATCATTAGTTCCAACCCGAGTGGTGCCGTGTCCTAAAATAAACATGTAAATATGTGAAGATGTGACCTTTCCTCTGGACCGACTGAGCTGGTGACCCCTGAAACGGCTCTTGCCTGTGGTGGCTGTTAGTCGAGGCACTGGAAAGTGTGACTTTATTTTTTTTCCTAGCTATCCTTTCTAGAGGTTGTGATTCAGCCACCGTCTCGAGAAAGCTGCACTTACCGTGCAGGGAGGGTGCGTTTGGTTAAAGGTTGGGGGCAGCCCGTGCGCATCTTGGTGCCGAGAAGCAAATAAAAGGCGTGCGCTTGCTGTGTGTAGGGAGCTGGTTACGTGAGATGGCTGCTTGGTCTGTCCGACTTGGTTTCGCTTTCTCAGAAAACTTAGTTGTACTCTGGTAGCATTTATGGCATATTCACGTATGCGCCCCCATAAAGAGCAGTGCTAAAACTAAAGAATTTGTCTGTGCATCAGGGTAAATGCCTCAGACAGTAGAGAGGGGTCAGGAGAAAGAGAAAAGCTTTCAGGATCAGATGCCTATTTGCATCTGGACAGATAATGAAAGAGAGGTATGTCAACTATTTATCTANACGGCGCGGCGGACGCGGGCCCCGGGCTCATTGCCAGCGCGAGCGCCGCCGCGGGCAGAAGCGCCGCTGCCGCTCCCATGGGGTCTGCGCGCGTCGGAGCGGCCCTTCGGAGTGCGCGCGTAGCTGCAGGCAGCGGCCCTTAGAGCCGCCCCCGGGCCCCGCTGCGTCAGCCCGGGGGCGGCAGGGAAACCCCAGCCCCGGCGCCGCGGGGCTTTCCGGCCTCCAGCGCGACCCCCGGCTCTGACGGGCAGCGCTAGCCGCCATCTCAGCGCTGCCGGGCAGCGCCCGCCGCTCCCTCTGGGGCTTCCCCGCGAGCCCCGCGGAATCCCCGCGGCAGGCGCAGAGGTCCGGCCCGGCCCCGCCGCCCCCCGCCAGGCTCCGCGGGGTACGCGCGGCCCTCGGAGACGGAGGGGACACATCGCGCCTATGGACCCTGAAGCCGCCCCTCGGGGCACGGGGCGAACCGCGCGCGGTCAGCGGTCCCCTGAGCGCGGGGTCATAGCTAAGTGACGGCCCCCCGGGCCGGGAGCGCGCTGAGCGCAAGGTGTAGGCCCGCAGGGGCGGCGGGTGCGCCCCCGCGTGCGGCTCCCTCAGCTGTGCCCGGCCGGGTGGCCCCGCCCCTTGCGCCTCCACGCGGCCAATCGCCATCACGATCTGTCTGTGTGAGGGCGGGCGCCTGTCCTGTCAGGCGGGGGTGGCTTCTTGCCCTCTGCCTGTGTTGAGTGCTGCGCCCGAGGCTGCGCTTTTGCGCATCTGCGAAAGAGGGGACGGCGCGAGGGGCTCGCGCTCCTGGGTCGTCTCTGTTAAGTCAGCGGCCGCCCTGCTCTTGCCCGTGTACAGCCGCAGAGAGCAGCGCCGCTACCGCGGTGCAGGGCGCGCAGAGCGCGAAAGTCACCGCACGGCACTTTAAGAGCGCTGCGCTCGTGGAGAGCCCCTCCGCGTTCTGAGGGAGGTGCGGAGCAACAGGTCCCCAGGGCGCGTTGCAACGGCCGCACGCCCGGACGGGCGCGGGGCGGAGCAGAGGCACTGGCAGGGCGCGAGGGGCAGCCCTCGGCTGTGCCCTCCAAAACGCTGAAAATTCTTAAGGAAAGCGGGAAAAGCCGCGTCCCTGTCCTCGCCGGGCAGAAATCTGTGGGGTGGCTCTGAAGGGCGGCTCTGAGGGGCAGAGCTCGCAGGGGCCGAAGCGGCGCGGATCTCGGCGCTGCCGCTGGGCACCGTGACGGCTTAACAGTGCCGCCCGACTCCGCACTCCAAGCAAACGCGAGAAAGATCATGCTCTGCAGCTCCGAGAGACGAGCGCTGGATTTACCCGCTCTCTTAAAACCGGAGCGGGGGCGGAGCTGCCGGGGCGGGCGGGGCTGGGTCCCAGCGGGGCGGTGACGTGCAGCGCTGACTGCGGCCGAGGTGGGTTCGCGGCCGTAGGCGTCCATCGGGGCCTACGAGGTGTGGGCTCCGCGAGGCCGCGGNGTGTGACTTTATTTTTTTTCCTAGCTATCCTTTCTAGAGGTTGTGATTCAGCCACCGTCTCGAGAAAGCTGCACTTACCGTGCAGGGAGGGTGCGTTTGGTTAAAGGTTGGGGGCAGCCCGTGCGCATCTTGGTGCCGAGAAGCAAATAAAAGGCGTGCGCTTGCTGTGTGTAGGGAGCTGGTTACGTGAGATGGCTGCTTGGTCTGTCCGACTTGGTTTCGCTTTCTCAGAAAACTTAGTTGTACTCTGGTAGCATTTATGGCATATTCACGTATGCGCCCCCATAAAGAGCAGTGCTAAAACTAAAGAATTTGTCTGTGCATCAGGGTAAATGCCTCAGACAGTAGAGAGGGGTCAGGAGAAAGAGAAAAGCTTTCAGGATCAGATGCCTATTTGCATCTGGACAGATAATGAAAGAGAGGTATGTCAACTATTTATCTAGAGTTTTTGTTTGTTTGCTTGCTTTTTACATTAAGAAGCAAATGTAGTATTTCTGCATTGTGGCTATTCACGTTGTCTGTTGCTAGTTAGTCCAATTCATAAAAAAAACTCGGCAGAATAATCAAGCACGTTCTGGAAGAGCTCTCATGTATTTCCAGGCTGTCCCGAAATCCTTGCACGTACCAGTGACTTGAGTGTGCTTGCTCAGTTGGTCTTGTGTTTGACAGTAAATAAAACCTCACTTAAAGTAGAACTTGACACACTGAATCATTCTGCTGAGGCTGGCTTTGCATGCTTCAGGACGTTCTGCTGTATGCTATTGCATTCTAGAAATAGTGTCCTTCTGGAAGAAGCTAACTGTAGGGAGCAAACCTGAAAAGATATGAAGCTGAAGCGCAGGGAGGGGATGGTTTTCTGTGGTGCAGACAACTAAATACAGATCTCATTTTACAAAGAGCTCCCAGGTACTCTGTGCATTTCTGAATGGAAATTCCCTACATAGGAAAAGATCCGTCTCATAGAGTAAATGACCTGTGAAATTACTTCTCTCAAATCACAGGTGCTTTCAAAGACTTCTGTCAGGCCAGTGTAAGTTACTGTGTATTTTTACATGGTGTAGTTAACGTTACTTAACCTTCAAATGGAAATTTGGTTATTCACCTCAATGTGAATTTAGTAGCTAAAAAAAATTTCTTAAGCTTAGTTTGTTCCATTTTCTAAACTCTGTGGTCTGCTCCCCCGTCACACGTGCACGCATTTCTCCCTCACTAAATTATGAAATACTCAGAAAATCTATTGCTCAGAGTTTGCAGAGGTACCAGTCAAGTCATTATTAAGTCACAGGAAACTTAACGAAGTGTGCTGTGTGGAAACTAACTATCAGACATGAGGTCAAAGCTCCTACAAGCCCTTTTTATAAATGTTGACCTGGGTAGGAGTCAGTAGTCTGGGTATGAATGAGGGTGTGCAAATTGAAAACAACCCTGCCACCCACCTTGAATCCTTCTCTCTATTGGACTGAAGTCATGTAAAGTCTTGACCGGGCCAAGTTGTTTCATATTCTGGTGCCAATGTGCTGTGCTTCCCACTGCACAAATGTTTTAATCCCTTAGTATTGCAGTGTATTCTTTGTTACAAAAAACTCTTCAGTTAAATAGGAGGAGTACTGTGAGGGTCAGTTAAAGTTTGTGACTATTTTGAGATGGCTTAAATGAAAGATAATGTAAAAATGCAAATTACTTGCTGTTAAACTTTCAGGAAGAATCTATACTAGGGATATGTGCCTTCACGTCTCTTTCTATGTGTCTTTTCACAAACTTTTCTCCCAGACGCAAGCCCTTAAGACATGGCCTCGAAAAGAGCATTGGTGATTCTGGCGAAAGGGGCAGAGGAAATGGAAACTGTAATCCCCACTGATGTTATGAGAAGGGCTGGGGTGAGTATGTACGCAATGAAAAGTCTTTTCGTGATTACTTGAAGTCAAAATATTCGCTTCAAATTGATGTTCGTTACTAGGAGTTTAAGGTGTAGTCTGTTGCATGAAGTGAAAGATCACCTGTGCCTTCTTACTGGTTAGCAAATATTTGTGTCACACATCAAATAAGCATGAAATACTGTTGTGCTTAAGAAGCATTGAAAATGTGAGCGTGAAGTGGAGCAAATGTTTCAAGTAAACCTTATCCTATGAAACATGTCTATTGCCATGCGTAGCAGTAGGGGGTTTCATTTGTTTGTTTTGTAGGGGTATGAACAACTCAGTACTCAGCAACCTCAAGACATTACATAGCTCTCCTTGAGCTTTTAAAATTCTGTTATTACCTTGAACTCTGCCTGGTGGGATTCCTCATACTGTTTGCACCTGTAGTTGTACACAGTATTATCATCTGGGTATCAAAACAAGATTTTAAATTCAATAACTGAACGCTTACAGAAATGACTAAAATAAATATTACTTTTTCCCACCACCTTTGTTTCATTAATGCCCTTCTTTTTTGAGTGCCATAAGAAGCACAAGCTTGGCACTGCTCGCATTCACTAAATAAGCAGACGTGTATATCTATGATATTATGAGCAGGGAGAAAATTTAACATGCTGTGAGTGTGTTTGAGAATGGCTTGAGCCTGCACAGAGATTTTAATTCATTATCTGCTCAGTCTGGCTTTTCTGGGTTTGTTTTGCTTAAAAGCTCTGGAATGAGATATTGTCCTGTTTGGAAAGTTGAACTTGGTATTTATTAATCTCTACGTGGATATCACTGCTTCCATTGGTCATTTAGACTTAATCCTGATTTGGGGAAGTTTAAGTATTCCTCTGTTTTTGACAGCTTTTAGTATTGCTTAGCTTATTCTATACTCAGAACTAGCAGTAGTACTAGCTCAGTACTACTTATGAGCTTGTATCTAAGAAAAATGTCCTAAATTCTTGAATTATTATTTTATATGTATTCTTCTGTTAGATCAAGGTGACTGTTGCAGGCCTAACTGGGAAAGAACCAGTGCAGTGCAGTCGAGATGTCTTAATTTGTCCTGATGCCAGTCTAGAAGATGCCAGAAAAGAGGTTGGTCATCACCTTGATCTGATATAATGACCAATATGGCCTTTCTGTGAGTTTCAAAACTGAATTCTTAAAGCCTTTAGAAATATGTCGCATGTTATTTTGCTCTGCACCATAGTGACTCACAGAACTGTACATCCTGCAGTGCTGTTGTCCCTTCAGTGTTGTCCTACTTCACAACAGGCCAAAATCAGATTTGTTTTTGAAAAATGTCAAACATAGAGCTTTATCTTGCATGTTAGTCAGCCCAACAAAATACTGTGATTTGGGACAACAAAAAACTTCTGATGGAAAGCTAAACAATGCTATAGTTGTATAGTATACAAGCAAAAACACTTGTATTCACAATATAAGAGCTACTACCATTTGCTTGCAGAAGCTCTTTAATTCTCTAGACTTAAAAGTTTGTTCTGAAACAGACTTTATAGGCTGTTCCTGGAGTAGGAAATACTTTGTTCCATAATTGGAAACAATTCTTTACTTTTAAAGTGTCACTTAGTGAAAGAAAAGGCTGATGGGTTTGCTTCTCACTTGACTTAGCTGTACTGGCCCTAAGACAATGTGACAAATATACTAGCCTCTGTTCAACAGAACAATTTTGTCTGATTATTTAGGGGCCTTACGATGTCATCGTCCTGCCTGGAGGTAACCTTGGAGCTCAAAACTTGTCAGAGGTAGAGTTCTGGTATCTTAAACATTCATAAGCATACTCATGTGTAGTAGATGATCTGCACTCAGTAATAATGCAAGTTCAGTTAAACATCTGAAAATTCTGTTCTGAGTGAATCAGTAAGAGGTAAGTAATTGTTAATAGTATTAAGCTTCTTGCAAATCTACAGGGGGAGTGGCTCTGTAAAGTCTTGTACTTGAGTACCTAGTTTAGCTAATTACAAGTGGAAGGCTGCTCAATATTGTGTAAAAATCTTCATAATCATATGAAGATGAAACAGCTACAAATTAAGATTTAATTCCATAAAGTTTGAAACAGGGAAAACCCACAGGACTCTTTGTTTCTTTACTCAGAATTCTGTCTCTGGTGCACAATTGTTGTGGTGGTATTTACCTTGAGGAAAGCAGGCAGATGAGCAAGTGAATCTATCAGATAGGACCTGGGTGGTATCACACGATTTGTAAGCTCTTGAATGTGAGACAAAAAACCTTTATAAATCTTTTTTAAGAGCGTTAGAGAATTTGTGGAGGTAGTTTATGAGTACTCATTCCTATTTGTCTCATGAGGTTCTTGAACAGTGGCTTCCTATGGCCATAGAATTGCCTGCTGTTATGTAGGGTAAGAATTTCCTTACGATTTCCTTGTGGGGCAAGTGTTTCTTGGTTTCAATTTTCTCCCCTAGTGTTTTCATTTCTCTCTGTCCTGAGGAAGGATGGAGAGTTGTCAGCTGTTGTGCTTTGTAAATCTTGTTCATGCATTTCCAGTAGAAAATACTTCAACTATATATTTTGATGCTTCATATAACCAACCCAAATCAATGACTTGTTTTATCTTTGTACAGTCTCCTGCTGTTAAAGATATTTTGAAGGACCAGGAGAACAGAAAAGGCCTGATTGCTGCTATATGTGCAGGTGGGTTAATAAGACATCTTTCTTTGTTAAATACTTGGATATTTTGAAAGGACATGCAGACAGCTGTCTTGGCTTAGAAATTTATATTTGCATCATCAGCATTTTAATTTTCCAATCATTTGAGTTAGTGAACAAAAAAGTGTGTTTTTTTGTTTTTGTTTTTTTTTACAAAATATTTGCTTATCCTTTCTGTCAGGACACAGTGCTGGCAGAACATCATCACTACAAATTTATCTCATGACTCCTCTTCTGCCCTTTAGCTTCTGAAGGATGGATGTAAATACAGCATTACAGGCTCACCCTTTCTCAGCTGAGTGGTAGCAAAAGATGGAATCACTTTATTGGGAGGGCTGTCTGCTTACATGCTCTGCACAGCTAGGTATTCAGTTAATTTCCTTGTAAGATTTGTATAAAAAAACAACAAAAACAAAAAACCAAGATGAACCATTGCCAATACTCCCAACTGAACGGAGAGGACTGGCCTAGGTGTGTGTAGGAGAGCATGAGGGGAGTGATCATGAGCATGTAAAAGACAGTCTGATGATGTGTATCTGTGGAATGTATTTTCACCTTTTTTTCTGGTCTGATACGTAGCTGCCTTTTTATTTTGCTGCCTTTTTATTTTGCTTTCATTCTTCAGTTGGACAATATGCATACAAATTTGTGAACAGTTTCAAGTTTGGCAGTGTTAGTCTTCTACCGCTCTACCCTTATCTGTTACAAATTCTGTTGTAAATTCTCAGTTGCACAGTAAAGGCCTTTGCTTATATTCAGGACATTTAATTTACTTTAGGTATAATAATCAGCTTCTCAGAGCTGGTTCCAGCTGAACACAAATAAGGTTATTTCCTGGGCTATATCTGAAATGAATCAAATGTGCAGAAATGAGACTTGAGTTGGGCAATTCCTACATTCAGTTTCTTTTGGAATTCCCAAGAGGATTTTTTCTTGGGTGTGACTTAAGATGACTCTACACAAACTTCTTCCTCAATTCAGGCCAAGGAGGAAGTGATGGAAAGAAAAGAGAGAGACTTTTAAAATCAAAAACCTAGCTGTTAGCCCATCATATGTCCAAAATACTGCTTGACATACAATTCTAACACGTAAAAGGTCTTTTCAAATGAAATTTTATCTCTTTGGTCTCTAAAATTAAGACTTAAGAAGACAGTGAAATTTGAGCCCTTGAGGGCCCACTGTCTGTGTGTGTGTGTTCTTAAAAATGTTTGTAGCAGAAAAATTTCTCACAGATGTAATTCTGTGTCCTTATAGGTCCTACTGCCCTTTTGGCACATGGGATAGGATTTGGAAGCAAAGTCACAACACATCCTTTGGCAAAAGATAAAATGATGAATGGAGGTATGTAGTTAGTTTTATAAGCTTCTCTCTAAACCCTTCTCAGAAAGTATTTTAGCTTAGCTCTCAATTTAAAGAAAGGCAAATAGCATTTGTATCTTATTTTGTATCTCTGAGTTTCCTTAGTGCTTTTGTACGCATAATCAAAATTCAACTGAATGTGCTTGGACTATATCTCCAAGTCAGTTTAACCTGGAAATACAGGGATATATTTACATTCCCATCCTCAGGGAAAGTATGCTGTTGCTGTTACACTAGGATCATTTATTTCTTTGTCTTCTTGAGGCTGTGCAGTCTCTTGCCATTTTGTTTTTTTTGCCTCAGTGGCCCCAACAACAAACCTTGGCAGCAACTTTTCCCATGGGTAGTGCTTTGGGGCTATGAGCAGCTGGTGGGCCCACCTTTCTTTCTCATACCTAAAGAAAGTGTTGCAGAAACACTATTAAGAAGTCATTCTATTAACGTAAACTATGTCTGGAGGTGGAAAGGAGATGGCAGGATTCCTCCAGTTTCCTCTGCATGCATTTGGAGAACAGAAAGATGTGAACAGATAAATTCTTGATGAGCTTGTAGATTTATAAGTGCACTCATATGCCATGTGAATAAGCTGGCAGAGCTCCCTGCAGGTCCTTTTCCTCTCTGAGGACTGCAGGCAATGATGAGTTGCTTGGTTCTGGAGGGACAGGGATACAGAGCCCAGGGTGGGCTTGGCCCACGTGAGTGATTGAGGTGCATCCTCTGGAACATGATGCTGTTGGCAGAGACTGCAGCTCCTCAGTTGCCATAGACAGGGCAGTGCCCTGCAACAGGCAGGTCTGTGCTCTGCGGCACCTGTGGCACTATACTGAAGACTGACCCTCTTCCTGTTGTGTTACCCTCAAGCTCACTACTGCTACTCCGAGAGCCGTGTGGAGAAAGATGGAAACATCCTCACCAGCCGCGGTCCTGGTACCAGCTTTGAGTTTGGGTTGGCCATTGTTGAAACACTGTTGGGGAAGGAAGTGGCTGAACAGGTTAAGGCACCCCTAATATTGAAAGAATGAAATGCTGGTGTGGTAAAGAGAATAGAACAATTTCAGATGGAGAGTCTTGTCCTTTGTGCATCTTTTAGTTGTTCTACAATGTGATTGTGGAAGAAATTAACAGCTGTACTCACCTAAATTGGGACATCTTGTGAACCAATGGTCTTCATTCCTGGAAAAAAGATCCTGTTAGCAAAAAGCTTTATCATCTTTAGCATCTAAATAATCTTAGCTCTCAGATGGCATTTAAAAATTGCATGGACAAATGTTTGCTGATTAAATAAAAATGAAGCAACCTTGATTGTGTGTCGTTACTTTGTATGTTTTCTCCCATCCCAGACTTACTAAACCTTTTTACCACTATGGTTAGCAATATACTATTCAAAACAACTTATATTTAGAATCTCACGTGGCTCTTCTGAAGTATGAGCTGAAATACATTGTTAAGTTGTAACTTAGAATTTGTTGAAAATAGTGTTTAGCTTCCATTATACAATTAAGGCCAATAGCTGATCTGAACTGTAATGCAGCTTGAAAATAAATTATAAGTAGGAGTGTTACTATGTTATTAATCATTGTAGAGTTCCTATAGCTAGCAGATTGCCCATGCTGTTGATACCATTTGAGTTTGTTTTCTAAATTAAATGATTGCAGATTCATTGAGCTATTTAGGCATCTAATCATCAGCTTAAGGCAGGAAGTTTGAACTCAGCAGCAGAGCTGATTTCTGCTTTTACTGTAAGTTAGAATTTGCTACAAGCCTGGCTTAAGTGAGCACGTGCTAATTTAGAGGAGTTGCTGGAAGGCTCTGTAGATGAAACAGTGGAGCTATGTTGCTGTGAGAATTGGAGCTATATTCCCATGAGAATTAAGAATTTGGGATTAATTTTTGTCTTTGCTATCTTTTTTTTTGCCAAATAACTATGTGCTGGTGTTATCTGACTGATGACAATCATGAATTTTGCCACGTAATCTGGGGATTTGGTTCTGCGTACATCTCAAGTGCAGGCTAAACTTCAGACAATGACTGGGAGGTGCCTTTATGGTGGTTTATTTTAATGAAAAACAAGTTGATTCTATTTTACTGCGTTTTGGTAATGAAGTAGAAAGGTTCTTTTGCAAATGGAATTAAGAAATGTCTGTCTCTACTGTGTTAGTATCTGCTGGGAGAACTGTTCTGCCTCCAATTTCTTTAGGAAATCTTTCATACGTCTCTCTGGCTTTGAAATATGCTTAAGATATGTAAAAAGTTGTAATCTATGTAAGATTGGATGTGTTTGTTCGTTAAATCTGCGTGTCTAACTGGTATTGCCGTACAAATGTCAGCCAAATGATGAAGAGATTCTTCGCGGAGACTTAGGAACAGGAATGTAACAAGATGGTATAGATTCTAGTGTCAGCAGTGAATATTTGCAAAGCTGAAAAATATTTTCTTTCAGAATGAAGAAGCTTGGAAACAGGTCTGACGTGACATTCTGGACCAGGAATGCACAGACTATATTTTCAAATTTCTGATCAGAGCTTTTGAAGGCATGCTCATTACAGCTCCATATGCTTGAGAAAGACTGTCTTCTACTACGGGACACCAAATGTACTGACCTAAATTTGCTGTCAGTTCCTAAAATGAACGTATTCTTGACCACTGATTATCATTTCCTCAAACAGCGCTGAAGCAGGTTTTTCCAGGGTTTTGCAGCAGCTGGGCTCTTTGTGCACTGAGAGCCCAGCATAGCCATGATTGGCTTCACCTGTGCCCTCTCAGCACCCTCCTTCCATCTGTGGCCCTGGAGCTCAGTGTAAGTTGAGGACTGTGCCCACTCCTGGTCTCTGATAGGCCTGGCTTGCCGTTGGAGCTTCCTAAGTTGACATCAGACTTTCATCTTCACTTCAGAGCACTGGATGATCGACCGCTGGACTGCTGCCCGAAGCTGTTACCGCATATTTCCTTGTTCAGGTACTGTAGGTCTGCCCCTTCTTGTGGGGTGCTGTCCTAGCTGATGTTGCTGTTGATTTTGCTTTTGACTTTGTCTGCTGCTGTAGAGAAGCTATTGCTGTTTCTCCCTGCCTGGCAATACTTCTGCTTTTGCTCTTTGAGAATACACGGTTTGGTATTGGGCAATACAGCACTGTTTGCTGGATCTGTGTTTCGTAACAAAGATGCGTGCTGCTATGTAGCTTAGTTGGAAGTGCTTTAACTTGTAAAGACTGTTTACATGTTCTAGAAATTAGGAATTCTGAATCACTGTACCCTGAAGAAGCATATTTTTATTGAGGTTCTGTCTTAAACTGTCTGCTTTTCCTGTGCTGTTATATTTCAATGAATTATGTGGGGAGACTGGTCTCAATGTAGTTTCAAACCCATTTTTTAAATTGCACACAGTGCAGTGTAAGTATTGTCATCTGTGGGAGCTGCCTACATTTGTACATTTAAACATTTCCAAGTTACGAGTTCTGCTAAGAAATCATTGCTTACTTCCACATACATGCAGCTCAGGCTCCCACTGTCTCCTGTATTTTTACTTTTTAATGTAAATTGGAGAAAGTCCTCTCACACCGAAGTCACCAACTAGGCAAGATAGTGGCTGGCAGACAGGGGGCAAGCTACCCTGAACAGTAATGAATCCGATCGCTGTTTGGCACAGCACTGTCATTTGCGTTTTTATCAGGAAATCTGTTAGATGGGGAACTGCTGCCTGTAAGAAAACTGGCAACAGAAGATGCATTGTTTGTGCTAACTTATCTGACACATTACTCAGTTGCTCTTCTCCTGTGTTTTACAAAGAAGTCCTTTTTCTTTGTTTTGATTGTGCTAGGGGAAGAGGAAGGGGCTTAGACTACAGAGAAGTGCTCATGTTTGCCTGTTGGACTCTTGGAATGAATATTTCAGTAGTATTGGCAAGCAAATCAGTAAAGGCATAATTCAGATTGACCATCAAGATGCTGTGACAGAGAAACCTCTCTGCAGCAAAGCATAAAAATCAAGGAAGGGTTTTAAGTTTGTAAGAGAGTGATGCTGAAGTCCAGTGGATTGAACACATACACAGAAATGATCAAGAAAAGTAAGCAATGAAGTAGCTGAGTCTGGAGATGTGAGTTCAGTGAGAGTAAGACTAGAAAACACTGCTGCTTGAGAAGAAAGCTAGAAATAATGCAACTCTGTGAGCTTGCATGGGCTTTGCTATTAGCTTTCAAATCCCTTGGAGCAAAAATAAGAGATGTCCAAGGACAGCTGGAGGATGGGAGCCTGTACACCAGCGACTTCAGAGAGCAAATGGGGATGGGGGCAGAAGAGGGTTGTTGGATTGTGAGTCTGTTTCCTTCTCGGAGGGCTACAAAAATATCTTTAATAGTAATAATTTGAAGGGAAAAACGAAAAAAAGGGATGGCGGGGAGTGCTGCCGAGCAGGTCGGTGCCGGTCCCGTGCCGACCAGCCCAGCCCAGCCCCAGCCGCTGCTGGCTGGCAGCGCGAGCGCGCCCCCGTGCGGGGCCTGCGCGTTCCCGGCTGCACGGCTGGGGCTGTGAATGCAGCAGGGACCCGAGTTCGTGTGAAGAAATAAAGAATAGGAATTCCTTACGTCTGTAAAACGAGGGAATAAGCTTCTCTAGCTCTTGGTGGAGGGGTCATGGGCACTTGTGGATTTCCTTGTGTGGAGCATATTTAAAAGGAACATTGGCTTACCTGAATTTCCAAGGCCATGGCCAGAAAGACCATCTGCATCTTGTCATATGGCTTGAGAATGTCAGGGCTCCATGCTTATGTTGCACTGATCACTCCCTAGCGCATGAGTGAATGTCCCAGTGTAAAGCGCAGGCATTAAATTGTAAACTGGACTGCTTATAAAACAGCAGCTTCACTCATTGTGCTGCTTCAGGGTGTGCAGCAGCCTTATCACAGCAGCCTGCCTTATCATGGAGACTGCTTTTGATCAAGTTGGTCTGATTAAGCTTAGATGACAGTAGTATAGCCTGAGAGAAGCAGTATGTTCAGAGCACACTGAAATGTCTTGGTCAGTTAGCAGCCTGAGAGGCTGAGCAGCCCTGAGCTAACTTCTGTGTGCCTTGTGTTATCTAAAGCTGGGATGGGGCTGCTGTCTGTGTATCACTGGAGAGGTAATCTGGTCTTCCCGTTAACAGGTTGACTGGAGAGTGGTGAGGTCTATGGCTATTCCCAAGGATGTGCAACATGCTTGGACAATGCTACTGTCTATTGCGCATCCAGCATAGTGTTAGATGACTAACAAAACCTATAGTAGGAAATGGCCTCTGTCTCCTCACCCCTGAAAACATGTTTAGACTGTCAGTCTTTAACACAATTCTAGCATTAAATCATTTAACTTGAGGCTAGGAGCTAAACAGCTCATCCTTGCTTCATGCTATCCCTTCCACTTCAGAGCTGCATGCCAGTCCTCCATCAACTGCTGTATAAGGCAAGAACTCACCTAGCACTCACTTCACTACTGTCCATTTTTAAAAGTGTGTGTCTGTTCCTGTGGCTTTTAGTGAAATGACCACTCCCATTCATTTGGTTTGATTTTCTTATTTGTTTTGTTTTTGTTTGTTTTGTTTTAAAACATGAGGAGATAATCTGTGAAAAGACACCACCCTCTACCCCCAACAAAACAAAAGCAGTTCAGGCTATTCTGATCTAATGAGCAACAGTATCTGCCAGGGTGTACGCTTGTAGTCTCGTCTCCACCCTGAGCTGTTAGAGGCTTCTGCATTGCCACGTGCCTATTGGTGCAGTCAGTGATATAGATTCTGCATCACAGTAGCACAATGCCAAAATTGCTTAAGCTCTAAATGCAGGGCTGTGCAACCAGGATGCAGGATGACTTTTCTTGAATAACTTGTCAACGTGATAGATGACAAATGAAGTCACCATGTGCAACCTAATAAGGTTGGAGTCTTGGGTTTCCTCTGGACCTTGCTCATCATCCAGTAAATGACAACGTGGGCTGTAAGGCAACAAGTAACCTGCTTCTCGCTAATGTCTCCCTTGCGCCTTGCCATGCAACATGATAGTTGGGCTCAATGTGGTGTGAACTGAAGTGGTCTTTTAGTGTGAACTTCTCTGAAACTGATAATTTCCCTGAGAACTTTAAGCTTTAAAGACTGTTAAGTATGTAAGGTTAAGTATGTAGGATGTATGTTCCTTTTGTTTTCTGGAAGGACACTCAGTGGTGCTGACCCTGCCCTTCAGGTTCCTATGAGAATAATAAAACATGTTAATGAAGGTAAAATAACTTATTTAGATAACAGGACTATACTTCTCTGTCATCTGGGTGGATAGTGGACAGGAGATCATTTTTGGGTGTCAGGCCTGATGATCGTTTGCTTGATCCAGAGATTTTGTGCATTGATGGCTTCAAAGTGTTTTCTTGTGATGGCTCACCATGCAGTGGCTAGCATCCACGAGTAGATTCAGGGTGATGGTAGTGGGATAATTGGGCATATTTTTTTCTCTGACATTTTGTAGCAGTACATTTGTACTCTTCTTTCTTTGTGACTTTAAGATGCTAACAATTTGTGGACGACAGTCGTAATGGTGAGAGATCTCCAGAAAGAAGCTATGGGTCTTAAACAGAGAAGCATCTCTTCTGAATCACTTTGTAAGGAAATGAATAGCAGTAGTGATTACCATGTTTCAGTGGCACATCACTTAAAATATGGAATACCTAGCACCTTTCTCAAAATTAACCACAACGAGGATCAAGGTGCATGCCAATATATAAATAATAGAGCAACAGTCTATGAGCAATCACAGGTGTGGCTTCCATGTATGATTCAGAAGAAGTAATGAGCTGTGTGGATGAAAATAGGCATTTGGGCGGCTGTTATGCAAGGCCTGAATTACAGCGCAGGATGGGTGGTGGTAATACGTCTTTCAGTTTATACAAATGCTAATCACAAGCTCAGCAGCCAGAAATCTCTGCAGTGGTATTTAGCAAATATTAGTAAGAAGTATAATTAAATTTTGTGTGCTAGATTTTCAGTGCCTAAGAATTATGAGAAACAGAAACTTTACCGTGTGTGTTTTAAATGAACATAAATGAACTATTTGGGGAACCAAGTTGTCAGGAAAACAAATTAGGCTAGAGTGGAGGTGCAGGGATGTGAGTGGGGGCAGTTTTCTGCAGGAAGGCTCAACACACAAATCAATGGAATATGTAGCTGCAAAGACCCCACAGACAGAATGGGTGTTACATTTTGTTACTTATCTCAAATTTTCTTCCTGAAAGTAATCTGGTGAATGTATCTTTAACATATAACTTGTAAAACTATTGTAAGTGTTCATAGGTGCCACAGTCTGTAGTCATGATTTTGATGTGTGGGAATTGCACCATCACTGGTCTGGTCATCATCTTAATCCTGAATTCCAGATCAGACTATCAGTTTGGACACCATCGGCAACTACTCTGTGCTGTAATAACTGCCCTTACAAATTGCTGACTTGGTCCTGGACTACATGGATGCTGTCCTTTAATGTTTCAAACTTACCACTTCATTCAGTCCCTTTTAAATTAAAACAGAACCAAGGCTGCATCAGAAGGAAATGCAATTTCAATGAGAGATCTTCTGCGGTTTCTGTATAGTAGCTTATTGCAGTCTAGAGGTGAATGAAAAACTAATAACAACAGCAACACCAGTAATTTTAAATTGTTGCAGAATTTGTCAATTGGCATGCTCCTAGATTAGGTTTGTTTGATGTTGAGATTTGTCTTTTATAATGCAAGAGAAACTGATGATCAAGAGTTTTTAAATGACATCACATAAAAGCAGTGCAATATTCTCTGTCATTAGCTGCTTAAGAGCAAGATATCGTGGTGGAAAAATTCAGTTAATGGTGTTTTTCAAGTCACCAGATACTAACACAATCTGGAAGCACCATGGGACAGCTTTGGATCCAGCCCTCTAGTTTGCTGCAGTACAACTCACTTTGTCCCAGCACAACTGTCTCGTGGGACTCGTGGGACCTTGCTAGCATGTCTTTGTGGCCACAGCAATGATGCTGAGGCAGGAAAGAGACCTCTAGGTAGTGTGTATTCTGCTTCTCAAATCAGGAAATTGTGGAAAGCATTGCCTTTCCTTAGATGCACATCTTTCTTCCTTAATACAAATACCTTGAGTCTCTAGACTCATCTATCAAGTCATAAATGCTTTGAAATGTGATTGTTCCAGTTAAATCTCTTTGGCAAGGGTCTTCCTTCTAGGAAGCATCTGCCAGGCCTTGCCAGGTAAGCCTGAGCTTTACATAATCAAACGTGATCAGAATGTTGCAAAAGCATGTTGTGTCCTGACAAGTCGTATCTTGTGGCAGGGGATGAGCAGAGGAATGTCTTGTGGACAGAACTTGCAAAGTTGTCCCCACGGCTCTAGAGCTGCTCGCTTGGAAAACAGAATATACCTTTTTGATTGTGCAGATTTTGTCCCTGAAAGCACAGAAATCTCTGGTGTCAGAGTAAGCAAGCAAGGCTTCCACCTGCCTTTGCCAGTGACCCTCAGAGAAAGCCGCTGAACTGTGGAACAAATCCTCAGGGAAACCTTGTTACTTTGGATTTTGAAGGGGAAAAATGGCCAAATTACTTAAATAGCGTACGACTGTTGCCTAGAAACATATCATCTTCTCATACTGAAGGGACATTTGAGTACTGTGATCTAGCTGAATGTCGTGTTTGCTGCTGAGCAGTTCCAGTCACTATTTTCAGCTCAAATTCAGTCTGGTTCCTCAGTTGTAGTAAATGTAAGTTCAAAATTTAACTTTTTAAATAATACTTAAGGCACTCTGCTGTTAATCAGCTGGCATGTGGTAGGAGAGATAGCACCACTATGGAGGAATTTATTTTTTAGTACTCAGGGTACTCAGGACATTCCAGGCAATACCAACACTTTTAGGAAAGCTTTTTTTTTTTTTTTTTTTCTTCCTCTAGAAGAAAAACCACAGTGCAGGTTAAGTTAAATATTTTTTAAAGGGGTTGTTGTTGTTGTTTTTAAGTTTAAAGGTTTTAAAACTTGTCAGCACCATTAATGCAAAAATAGCTGGTGCTCAGAAGCAGTTCTTACTCTGCAGGAAAAAAAAAAAAAGTTTTGCTGCTACCTTAGAAAAGGTTTCAGGCCAATGGCTAGGGAACCTCCACTGCTAATGTAAATAAGTACTGGAGTGCGGGGCTGGGGAAATGGTAACAAACACACCATTTTATACCAAAGATGTGTTCACCTGTTAGTCACTTCAGAAGTCTCTTTGGCTTGTGTTGTGCAAATACTAAGCAATAGCAGTAAGTCAATGTGAAGCGCAATGACTCAGGAGATGACTCAGACTTAGTTCTAGTTTTACTTCATCCAAATACAGTGTTTTATACATCCAGCAGCACAAAATGCTTGTTCTGGCCTCCCTGTCAAGAGGGGCTCATTCCTCTGTGTCCACTAGGCACTTAGCCCATGTGGAATGTAGCTATTTCCTGACTACTAAAGCTACAACAACCCCACTGAAAGCAAGGAAGACTTACTGTGTGGTATCTGGATGGGGATGCTTTTCCCCATGCAAGAGTGGCTTTGCTACTAACTAACCTGAAAGGCCTCAACTCTCAGTTCTGTCCTTAATAGCATTTACTCTGAAGTGTCTCAAGGTAAGGGGAAAATAGCAGTAGGTGCAAGCACAAAAACAGGTTAAAAATGAGGTTCCAAGTATCAGGAATGGAGTAGGACCCAAATGCTAGAAGATATGCCAGGCAGTTACTTGTTTTCAGGCTGAGTTCTAGTGAAGTGGCAACTGAGTCTGTGCTAAGACTGACATTCATTAAGGACTGGCTGCAGCTTAGCGGTATTGATCCATTTGCTGTACTATTGACTGTGTGACTGAGAAGGCATGCCAATCTTGAGTCATAGACTCCTAGAATATCCTGAGTTGGAAGGGAACCCCAAGGACCATCAAGTCTAGCTCCTGGCTCCACACAGGACCATCCAAACTTCAAACTCTGAGTGGTGCTGTGACCACTGCCCTGGGGAGCCTGTTTCATGCCCATTGCCCTCTGGTACATAACCTTTTCGTAACCCCCAGCCTGACGCTCCCCTGACACAGCTCTATGCCATTCCCTCAGGTCTTCTCACTGTACCCACAGAGCAGAGATCAGCACTGGCCCTCTGCTCCCCTCTTGTGAGGAAGCGGTAGGCTGCCATGAGGCCTCCCCTCAGCCTCCTCTTCTCTGGGCCAAACAAACCAAGGGACCTCTAATCTTTGTGTGGACTCTTACCAGTGTTATGGTACAGTAGGTTTTTAAGTATTTAAGTTTACCAATCTCCCCAGCAATAAAAGCAAAGAAATTAGGCATTACTGAAAAACAACATAACAATTTTTTCCATCAAGTATAATTCCAAGGGTTACAGTTGGAATTATAATCTGCAATCTGTTTTGCTTTGCAGAAATAACCTCATTCGCAGAAAGTATAAAAACTCAACTGCCAGATCAAGACAAGTATTTACCTCTATACACACGTAAGAGATCAAAAATGCACGATGCTTAATATCTTCAGTAACCTTATTCATGGCTCAGATTCTACAGTTAAATACATGTATTTTGTGATATTAGCAATGGCTTTTTCCTAGAAATAATAATAAAATTCAATCTTTTTTCATCCTTATAATGAATAACTCCTATTCAGCCACACCTAACATGTTATGAGTGACTTTGGAAATAACAAAGGTTATTAATTGTGATAGGCCATATAATTTAATTCTTCAGGATGTTTTATTGCCAGGAGAAGACTATGCACACTAAGCTATCAGTTAGTGAGGAAGCATTAGAACTTGGGCAATGTGAATTACTGAACACTTCTGCAGAGATGCTAAATGGAAGCTGAATTCAACATTTGTTGCATATTTAGTATTTTTGACTTTGAATTTCCCAGTAAATGCAAAGCTCAAATGCATACTTGCATACAGTATTCAATGAAGCAAAAACCAAAATGTATCATAAATAAGTACATTATAACTTTATTAAACTCAAGACATGATGATATTCAAAATACAAAGTGAATTCTTCTTTATTCAATACTGTACATGATGCAGAAATATCAGTGCATTTCTATATCATTTATTTTACCTTCATTTAGTTTGCACTAAAACAAATAAAAAGTAAGCTTCAAAATAGCTCAAACATCTCATCCAGCAGTTTAAATTGTAAACAGCTTGTTTATTTCTGTTAGGAGGAACACATTCATCTTCTGTACCTCCATTAAAGAGCACCTTTTTTTCCTTTGTGCTTATCTGTAAGAAGATAAATGTAATCAAAACTAGCATGAGGAAACTGCTAATGCACAAATGTTGTACCTCAATGAACTTTACTGGAACATTGAGGCAGAATGAGGAAAAATGAAACAGCAAGAAGCAGTGTCTGAAGTAGAGATGGATAGGACTGACACTGCTCCTAAGTGGAATCATTTTTTTTTCCCTCACCCTCCTCCTCCTCTCCTAAAATACTGAATAAAATCAGAACACAAGACCAGCTTGTGTTATGTTTGTTTTTAATACACTCAGACACAAGATGAGCATGTAGTTGTTGCTGTCTACTTACCAGCAATCATATAGTTGCTCACATCCTCTGCCACTTTTATGACACTTTCACACCTTTCTAGGATTCAGCAGGAAAAGAGCAGCAGCAGAGACTTAGCAATATCTGTTCCATATCTCTCTTATGGAAAAACTGCAAAATTGAGCCAAATGTCTAGGAACTGAAAGTATTCACAAAGCCTACCTCAGTTCCATGCTGCTTCACTTTGAAAGTCTATTGATTCCCAATTAAGTTGTAAAATGGATTCATAATTCTAAAAAATACTTTCAGTATGCTTGACAGGTCTTAAAGTAGGTAACTGACCTTGCAGTTACCTCCTTACCAGGTTGGCATATCATTGTGAAAGAAAATAGTCTTTTCTCAGCAGAGTTACCGTGCAAATGGAATTTTAGAAATGCCTGATACAAAAACTGTACTGCATTATCTGCTCTCTTGTCAGCTTTATAAGTAACTCATAAGCAAAGATATTTTTTAAAATTTATTTTGATAATGTGACTACCAAATACACTTATCTAAGGTAGCATATAACTGGCCAACTGTGACTACCATCTCTCCCATATGTTTCTATGCTATCTTTATAGGTTTTCAGCTGTACATACCAAGAGAAAAAACAATCTTAAGAAACATAGCAGAGATATGCAGCATAAGAGGACTTTACTATCCACTTTCTGTCTAGTTCTCAGAGGACAAACATGTCCTACTTTGTTATGTGAGAACCTTAAGAATGTTTTAACGTGATAAAATTTGGTGTCATCCTCAACAACTCAGCTGAGTTGTGCTCCCAGTGACTATGGAGAAACCACATAAGACAGATGTTTTCGTTTCAGATGACCAGCTATGTCCATTCTAGGTTTTGAGTCCATTTTTGCTGGGGTTGAAGTGGCCATGCAGTCACCAGACCAGGACTGAACCTCTGTATTAGAGCTAGTTTCTTCTGCTTCTCTGAAGAATTTCTCGTATTTGTCCAGATACGGAGGCCTTTCAGGCAGCAAGTAGTAATGTGTTGAACTGGCCTTCTTACCATTTTCAATAATTGGAAGAATGCAAGGGACCCTGTTGGAAGATCCTTCACTATTTTGTCTTTGTAGAGCTTTGCTGCTCACGTATTTAGGATCAGGTGCAAAACTCTGGGTGGGAGGCATAACTCCATTGAGGTATGATGGCAGGCTTTTAGGACTTGGAGTACGGGAATTGCTATGTGACAACGGTTCTCTAGGGGGTACTTTGGGAGGCCTGTCTTCATCACTGTATGCACTAGAAGCAACTTCTGCTGACCACCTTCTGTAATCTGGTTTCAGAGCCCTTGGAGGTATGGGAACCCTTGGGGGAATCTCTGGTTTATCTTCATCAGAGTTTGGAGAGGACCTGTTTAAGTATCCAGACAGTCTCACTACTGGTTTATTAAGAGAGCCAGCTGGCCCTGAATGGGACCTTCGCAACCGTCGATGCAGCTGCTGTGGAGGAGGACAAGTACTAGATATGTATCCATTTAGGCTTTGTGTAGGGTTGGTATCTTCTGTTTTTGGTCCCGTTGGAGTATCAAAATATGCATAATTGATTTGTCCACAACCTCTAAAGCTTCGCCGACTCGGAGCACTGGATTTAAAAGGAGGAAGTCCATAATCTTCTAACAAAAAGTCAGTATCTGAGCTAGTCAGGAATTCCACTTCTCTGTCAACCTCATCTGGAGTAGGACCCTCAGAGACAGGCAGAGGCGGTAGTGGCCTGGAGCTACGGTCATGGGAAGACGCAGACAGAAATTGAATTGGCTCATTTTTTATTGGCATGTGAGGAGGTGTTTCTTCAGAAACATAGCCCATGGTTAATGACAGTTTACTAAAGCCAGGAATTAAATGGTCTTCATATCTTGAAATTGGCTGTTCATTTTTGGGACTTACAGGAACTGGACTAGATTTCTGAGATGGGACCTGGATGCAACTTTCAGCAAAGCTGTGGTCATTTGTGGAAACATGGTTGGAGGAATGCCCTAAAAAGGTGAGAAAGTCTTAGAAAAATTTCTAAGGTAAACTACCAAATGATTTGCCACTGCATATATAACTGTTTAACTCCTAACACAACAAATAAGTAATGCCTGCTTAATAATGCCAGTAGCAAGCCATAGTTATTATGGGTCTCTTTTAGTCTTGTAGTTATGTGCTTAGTTAGGAGATCAGCTGATTACCTTGTCTGAGGCCAGCACTCCAGTTAAAGAAGGTAGTTCAAGAGACCTCATGCATAAACAATAGAACAGAGCTGTAGCTGCAAAGATCCCAACAGACAGAACAAACGGTATTTTTTACTAAATGGTTTTTTATCAGGAGTGTAATGAAAACGCAGAGGCTTGTAAATACAAAGAAAAGTGTGGTGTTTTTCTTGACCATGTTATTTAAAATGTTTTTTTGTTGTTTTTAAATAGTAGTATTTTCTTGAATTTTCTGCATTCTGTCACCAGAGGGCAGCCTTATATCCAAAATCAGAAAGCATTTAGAATCTTGCGGAAGACTTGAGGATATTTTCCCCTCAAGACACTATCATTACACTACCTAAATACATGTGTGAGTCTTTATACTTACCAATGGATGGTAAATGTTGCTCTGCTGATGGATTCAAGTTATATGCCACTGCTATAGGGTCCACATTAAAGAAAGCACTAAAAAACACAAAAACAAGTCTTCACTGTAGATAAACCATAGGTTGATACTAGTAGAAATATTCTTACTTACTCTCGTATACATGAAAATACAATAGATCAAATATTACGCTCACTTCTCAAATCCACTGTGGCTACCCCAGCAGGTTTTCAGACTCCCCATGCCTTGACTAGCATGAAGAAATCCAGTTTTCAATGGGACTCTCATCTCCTGAGCAGCAACTCCTGCAGTGGACATTGTGTACTGCTCTGTGGTGATGTCTCCCAACCCTAGAAATTCACAGTGGGTGACAGGCTTCTTGCAGTTTGCATTCCCTGCCAAATAAAGAAAGGGACATAAATATCAGAAATACAAGTATGAGTTGACCTCTGATCTGAAATTTCAAGACTTCAACGAACTAAATAGCTCTGTAAAAAGGCTTTCTGTCTCCACGTCTGCCAGTGGGAAAATCTTACAAAATGTCTTATTTTGTCTCTGATTGTAAAACTGAAGTGCAAAATAGATAAATTCTCTTATGGAATTAAACTGTAAATAGATAAATCAAATATGTTCAAGTGAAGCTATTCACAGAATCATAGTATGGCTTGGGTTGGAAGGGACCTTAAAGTCCACCCAGTTCCAACCCCCTACTGTGGGTAGGAACTCACCAGCTCAGACTGCCCAGAGCCCATCCAGCCTAGCCTTGAGCACCTCCAGGGATGGGGCACCTACAAATTCTCTAGGCAGCCTGTGCCAGGGCCTCACCTCCATCAGAGTAAAGAAATTTCCTAACATCTAATATAAAATTCCCCTCTTTTAGTTTAAAACCACTCCCACTCGTCCTATCATCACTATCTGCCTATGTAGAAAGTCATTCTCCCTCCTGTTTATAAGCTCCCTTCAGGTATTGAAAGGCTGCAATGAAGGCTCCCTGTAGCCTTCTCTTCTCCAGGCTGAGGAAGCCCAGCTCCCTTAGCCTTTCTTCATAGCACAGTTGCTCCAGCCCTCTGAGCATCCTGGTGGCCCTCCTCTGGCCCCACATCTTTCCTGTGCTGGGGGCCTCAGGCCTGGATGCAGTACTTCAGGTGGGGCCTCACAAGGGCAGAATTCGGGGAGGGGGAGGGCAATCACCTCCCTTGTCCCACTGCTCTGTTGATGCAGCCCAGGATACTGTTGGCCGCCTGGGCTGCAAGTAGACACTGCTGGCTCATGTTAAGCTTTTCGCCCACCAAGCTATTGAATTGTGCATCAACAAATTCAGATCATGTATACCAACTGCCAGATAATCAAACAAATTTAGCTTACCAGAACAATCTGTTTAAATTCCTCGTTGACATCAATCTGTCTATAATTACGTCTTTTTGCTAATGACTTCATAGATTCCATCATTGTAGCCAACACATAATAGCCTAACATGTTTTTAAGTATTACCTTAAATGGAATGACAAATGGCTTTTGCTCAAATAACAGTTCCAGTAAATAGAATTACTATTGAAGTCAGAATTCCAGAACTCCTTTTATATAAAATAGTCACTACTATAAACAAATTTAAGCATTGAGATACTTTAAAACTGCCTCAGTCTTCTAGCTATTTATTTCAAACGAGAAATCTAGTGACTTGAAATCACTTCCATTTAAACTGCCCTGCTGTATTCAGATTTATTTCTGATGTGCAAACAATGCTTTACTTAATCCACTTAAAATCGGAAAAAATGTACTGGCAATTACTTCAAATTCAATAGAAATCATAATCTAAGGGACAAGCTGGCTCACAGGGCTTTGTTTAGGAAATTCAGAATGCATTATCTCAGGAAAACAAACAAAGAGTATAAAACTAGTCAAAAATCCTGAAGGCAGGAGAAAATTAGTCCAGGTCTTCTCTGAGTCTACACTTCACCTATAGAAGTACTCCGAATTTGGTAGATACAAGAGGGTGTTACACAGCTGTAAAGAAAAACAAAAAACACAAACAAACAACAAAAAAAGTTGTCTCCTTCTTGAGGGTCAAGCATACGACCAGTTTCTTAACATGAAATTCCTTTTTTTCCCCCAATTTTTTTCCAGAAGAAAAAAAATCCACCTCAAGAAACATCAAACAACAACTGACAGCCAGCTACATCAGTGCACTATACACATCGAGAAAACCCCTTCACAATATGGCAATGCAAGAAAATGGGGTACAGAAATAAGTAATAGCTTATAGTTATGGTAAATCTGTTCAAAAATAAGCTATTTTTTCTATACAGACATGTCATCTTTCTCCTTTAAGAGGAAAGATCCATTATACCTATCTGTAATATGACAGATAGCCATCCTCTAAGCAAGACTGTAGAATAGGTGCCCAGGATTAATTTGCAATCTAACACCAACATTTGCCTTTCACAACCGTTTGTTTGACAAGGAATTTGTCATCCCTTTCCAAATGCTGAACTGAGCCCAGTATTGATCTTCTAAGCAAGATATCTGCAATATAGTTTCTGACTGTATATATGTTTGTAACTTGAAATACCTAGCGACATTCTCTTTATGTGTGAACGTTTTCCTAATCATGACTGCTAGTGATTGCACTTCTGTCAACAGCAGTGTTATTATTTCCTAGCTGATACCAGTGTATTTTAACCAGCAATTGAAGAATTCTAGAAAGGAGGCTATTAGCGTTACTAGAAGTGAACAAGGCCCCAAACAGCATTCTTCCTATTGTAGCACAACATTAGAATCTTGGTCACATTTATTTTTCCCCTTCTGATTTTAGTCAAGAGCATGTTTTTCCTTTTCAGACAACCTCCTTAGGACCTAGCTTAAGACAGGAAACTTTTGTGTTACATTTGAGCTAGACCCTTTCCAGTAATGGGAATTGCAGATTTGCAAAATGAAAATAAACAGTTTCAGAAAATAACGATATAGTTTTGATTAGCAAATGAGTTCAAAAATCCTCAGTAGTTCTCTAATAGCAGTATCTTCCTTGCTCTATAAGTGTAAACAGAACCATTAGAGATTAGGGGAGACTGGAGAAACCCATTTGTCAAAAAGACTTGAGAAACACTGTACAAATTTAGTACCAATTTGAAAATTAATTTCTATCTCCTTAACACCAATGACATCAGTTTACGCTATACTAAGCAGATTTTTTTTCATGCCTCACAGATCCTAGACTATTAGTAATGTAAGAAAGGAAGATGTAGGAGAATGAATTAATGAACTTCAGAATAATGACTATGAAGGATTGTACGCTTCTATTTCAGTATTTTTTTTTTGAAGTCAAATGTAAGTCACACATTGAAATCATTAACACAAAACACTGGTAAGTCAGCAAATGTTAGTACTCCACCTCAGTGAGCATGCAAGATCTTACAAGACCATGAGACATTGATTAGGATACTTAAAAAAGGAGATGGGGGGTTGGATGGCTGCAGTTCGAGAGCACGTGATGTGCTTGCTATGATAACATACAACCCCTGCAGGACTTGTTAAGAGGCCCAACCTCCATCAGATCCCACACCAAAACTACTGCTAATAATTACCATGTCAGCTTTCTGATAGTTGCACAACTGCTTCTCTGAAATCCCTCTGGAATGCCAAGCACAATTTCTGAAATGAACTTAAATATTTACATACTCTAGAAAAAGGTAATTTTCACTTTTTTCAATAGATAACTTATTTTTTTTAAAATAACATAGACATTTTATAGCCATAAAATTTATTTGCTTCTAACAATAACCTCTTTGTGAATTCGAAGAAGGTGACCTGTCCCAACATTTCAATGAGGAGTTGTGAATGGATGGAGTTATGAAACTGTCCTCCATGCCTTAAGCTAGGAGTATCAAGAGAGGTAAGGTAGCTATATAACTGCATGCGCTCCTTCACTAGATCACTTAATCACTTTCAGTCCTGAGTCCAGAGAGTTGACACATTTTAAAATGTGTGAGTTTGTTTGAACAAACTATCTTAAGAGGTATCCATAAGGATATCTATTTGAGGTGTATAAACTCTGCATTTCACTTGGGGTGTTCTTACATGTATCATGAGGCTATTTTCTAGTAATTGATTTTAAAAAAAATCACACAAATCAGTCATGAAAATATGAACACCAACAGTTTCCATTGTAACTGTTGGCCTAATACTACCTCCTTAAAGATTTAAGGGTCTAAATTTACCATAAATAAGATGCAACATCAGCTAAAGAAAGTGGACACTATGCAGTAATGCAACATTCTGTCTTTCTCCCTTGTGCTTGTTTGCTACTCATTTGCACAACTTACCTTACTCAGAATGTGTTTCCAGTTACTCTGCTTGTCCGGCCTAGTTATGAACAGATTATGGCACTTAAGAAGATGGAAGCACTTTGAGTGCTTTTGAAGCTATTACAGTTTCAGTGTTATTCAAATGAAATTTGCTCAGTTCAAATAAAACCATAGATAGTAATTACTACAGTGTAGATACAAGCCACTCAATTCAAAGATTTGAGTGTATTAGGAAACTATCAACACTATCCACCCTAAGGCAAGGTAACTGCAAAGGGGAGAATTTTTAATCATTCATGTGTGCTCACGTTAACAAGTGTCAATTACTTTAAAGTATAAGTTTAAACTGAAAGTTGTCGAGTGTACCCATAAACAATATGCTATCTATACAGTGAGGAACGGAGATGTGAATATCAGAAAAATCTTGAGACGATATGCTGAAATTGAGTTACATAAAACTTCCTAAATATATAGTTTTCAGACTGATATGTATCACTAATTACTGTTGCTATACTACAAGTATTCCTCTAATTAGAATCTAAGAAGCACTTTCATATATCTTAGCTCAGGACCTATCCCTGATCACTAAATCTTGTTACTCTGTTCCTTGCTCATCCTACCCAACCCAAGCCCCAATACTACCACATATTTGAGGCAAGCCAGTTTCATAATAAAGGAAACTGGATTCCGGTTTGTACAATGTCTCAGAATGTTTCGCTTAATGGCTATGGATTCAATTTGCTATGAAGATTTTTTTTGAATGCCTGCACAAATTTTAGATAGATTTTATACAGGCAAACGGCTCATATATATACACACTACTAAGACAAAAGAAAGTTGGGGGGGAGAATCTGCTTAACACTTCTGGAAGAGGAAAAAATACACGGCTACCTTAAATTTACAACCTATTTTCGCTCACCTTGCCACCACATATCTTCAATGAATCTCAAAAGCAATTCACAGGAGGAGGGGCACATTTTTGTGCTACAAATCATCCACTCTAGCTAGCTGTTCCTTATTTGACAAGATGATGTAATTTCCTTTATTTTTCCCCCTTTGACTTTTTATTTAGAGCTCTTTTTAATTTCAAGTTATTATATTTTAGACTTCCAATTGGTCATTGAAAAAACTAAATTACTTTATTATACTTACTGGAATTCCATATACTTAAACAGACCAACACCAAAAACCAACTCAAAACATACTAACAAACTAATCCAACTTCAAACCAAAACTCCCCTCAGCAAACTCTGTTCTCTAGTAGTCATATCATCACTTAAGTGTTTTTGTTAAAGATAATATATGATGTTTTGATATATGTTCAATAACTGACATCTAGCAAGAACAGTCTTATGAGAAGGTTGGTTTAGGCCTATTATTTTAATAAATAATCTGATCTTATTTACTAGGCATCAAAGTTCTACAGTAAAATTAAACATTTCTTGGAGTCACAAAATAAGTCATGCTCAGATATAAGCCCCATAAGATTTTTCCATTATACGAACTGTATTCTTCAGGGTTATTATATAAATGAGTCATACTCATAGAGAAATCTCTGAGAGATTTTTTCCTATAATTTATTGTTAACCAGAAACGGACCATTCTGTTGTAGAACATTTAAGATTATGATACCACTTAGTATGGACAGATAAAAATGCTGCTCAAATCATACGAGGTTGCAAATACAGACAGGGTATCAAGATTATAGTAGATGGTTATTTTGGATTACATTGAAAGAATCGCAACTCATCAGGGAGTTAACTTCAGTTAAAGTCTGGACTACCATTTCATGGTCCTATACATCAAGTGGGAGGAACCTGTAAGCTGCCAGCAGAAAACTAATAATTAAATAGCAAGACAACTGCTTTGCCTCTGCTTGTCAAATTTGAGGCAAATATTTAAGGTATGGTACTTCACCCTTCTGAAAATCTTAATGTGAATATAGCCAGCTTACATTCAGGAAATAAAAATTCCTTTACAGCTGACTCAGCCATAGCTAAGCCATGGCATTAGACTCACTGTGATAAGTTTTAATTCTGTTTTTCATTACAGAGAAGGGGAACTGCTCTCCTCTGAAATAATACCTGTAGCGTAGAGGGTGATGGACATGAGGCTTTACCAAGAAGTCCCCACAAAAAATAGGCTTTTATTTAATAAATAAAATGTGTACGTGGGTGAATTGCTAAGGAAAGAAAACTAAGTCTATGCATAAAGTAACATGGATGAATAGAGCAGCTTAGTTTCTTCCTTGTTAACTGCATTGACAAGCTAGTAACAATGTCAAGTGTG
This sequence comes from Penelope pileata, assembly GCA_013396635.1. Lineage (NCBI taxonomy): Eukaryota > Metazoa > Chordata > Aves > Galliformes > Cracidae > Penelope > Penelope pileata. The sequence goes on along the minus strand of WBMW01003182.1, from coordinate 10,232 downwards.
TTTGTGATGTAGATACATTGTTCACCAGGCATTCCTGCATGAAAAGGATTCCTGTATCCCCAAAATGACCAAAGGGACCTCATCCCCAGAGTCTTTACTATCCGGTTTATCAATACACTATAAATACTGTTACCTTTAGATTAAGCAAAGTAAACTTTAGCGTATTGTTTCAGCAGCACTGCACAGTGTCCATGGTCTGTGCAGAGGTGGCAGAGGACCACAAAAGTCTGAGTCCCTGCAGACTGCTCACGCATGCTGGGAGCAGGCACACACTCCAGAGATGTGCTGTAAATACTTTAAAGGTATCGTGGTGTCTCCAGACTTAAACGCCGCTGAGTGACTGTTTTTGAAAAGCAAGGATGAGTGTGTGCTGGGGCACTAAATCGCCTATGTTTATACTAAATTAACTCATCCTAATCTTGAGTGCAGAGCCATAGCCCACAACACAGTCTCTGTTTACATCCGAGGGACACAGAGTAGAGCGAGAGGAGACGCGGTCGCTGCGCCGGCTCAGGAGGGCGCGCGGCGCACCGACTTCCAGGAACGCAGCTGCGGGCAGCGCGGGCTCCGCTCCGCTCCCGCCCCGAGGTACTTCGGTCGCATGAACAGCTCTGTGCCCGCAGGCGCATTTCCCCCGCGTTCTCCGCCGGACCGCGAGTGAGAGCCGCAGCCGCGGTGCCCCGCGCGCCCCTTCCGCCGGGGAAACGGCGCAGAACGCGCCGCCTGGCCGTCCCCTCCTGCGGCCGCCGCCGCCTCGCCCTATGCCTGCTGGCATAGGCCGCGCCGCTCCGGGAGCGCGGCTCCGTGCCAGCGTACTGGCCGGGCCCAACCCCGAGCCCGACCATGACCTAACCGATCCCCACCACCTCCCGGGGGCCGCCAGCTGCAGCCCCCGCTCCTCTTTCCGCCGGCGAGCCCGGAGCGGCCCCAGGCCGAGACTCGCCGGGCGGCTCAGGGGCGGGCGGCGNNNTCAGGGGCGGGCGGCGGAGCGGCCCCAACCGCCGCGGGAGTGGGACACGGCCGCAATGGGAGCAGAGCCGCGGAAGGAGGCACCGCCGCGGAGAACGATCACTCACCCCGAGAGCGCCGCGCAGCTCCGCATGTCCCCGCCTGGGCCACACGCATGCGCCGCACCGCAGCAGTACCCGTGCAGTGCGGCGCCGCGCGCGGACGGCCGCCCTTATAGCAGGAGGCGGGGCCCCCGGAAGCCACGTCCCACCCACTCCCTCGCGCCGCGCACACGTCGGGAAAAGCCTTAAAGCGGCTATGGCCGCGCGCAGGCCTGGAGCGGCAGCGTGAGCAGTGGCAGCTCCTGGGTGAGCTGGTGCTGCGGGGTATGGCTGGGAAGTGCCGGTAGGGGCCTAGGGCCGGCAGCACAAACCCGCGCATGCGAGAACGGCCCGCAGAGCAGCTCCGTTCCCGGCGCGGAGAGTCCACTCCCCAAGCCTGAACACTCCCGGCCGCCACACAGCGGAAGTTGCGCTCGGTGGGCGGGACCAACCGGTAGCTTCCACGGGCAGTTCCGGGTACCAGCCGGGGGCGATGGCAGCGTGGGAGGCCGAGCGCCGCCCCGCGAGCCGCTGCCGGACAGCGGAGCTTAGCAAAGCTACCAGCAGCAGTGCCCCTTCCGGTGGGGAAGGTGAAGCTGTGCTGACCGAACGCCCGCGCGCAGCGCCTTCCCCGGAATCGGCGCGACGCCGAGGCCTCTCCGCGCACGCGCCCGCTCCACCGGTACCCGGCGGTGCTTCCGCCTCTGGGGATCCGCGCAGCTTCCCCGTGCTGACGAAGCGGCCTCTCCGGGTAACCGGCACCTGGGCTTCGGCCCTGCCCCGGCCCCTCCCGCACGTGGGGGGGCAGCGCGGATCCCTCCGGCCCGTTAGGGCCCCGTTTCTGGTTCTAGTAACATCGCGCCGCGGGCGCGGGCTCGCGTCAGCTCCCTCACCACCGCAGTGAGACTAAGGCGGCCGCACGGCGCCGGCAGCGCGGGGACGGGGGCGGGAAACCGATTCTCTCGGCTTCAGCGCCGCTTCCGGGAGCGGCCTCTGCGGCGCGGAGCGCCCGGCGCCGCCGGTGCCCCTCCCGCCCCGAACAAGCGGCCGTCGCGCCTCAGAGGCGTCGCGGCTCTCGCGCCTGTTCTCTGCTGTCTGCGGGTGTCTGCGCGGAAGCGAGAGCTCCGTGCGAGGGGAGCCAGCTCCTGCCTTGCGGCGGTCGGGTACCGGGGTACCTGGCAGGCACAAGGAGGGTGTCACTGAAATCAAGAAACTTAACTGTTGTAGGAATTGGTCCCGTGACCCTCCTCTTTCCAGGACTTCGTGCTGAGATAAATTCATTTTTATGTACAACGGTTTATTGGGAATCCTGTGGGAAACTTCTTTTTTTTTTTAACCTGATTTGCTCTACAGTGAGTCATTGCTTTGGTGAACAAAGAAGTGTCAGCAAGGGACTCTAAAATTCTCAATAATGAGACTTGCTAAGAAAATGCATTCGCTATGCTCCTTGAACTAGGATAGTTACGGCCAAGAAGAAAGAACATATGGTTTCATGTCACAGCTGAATGTTCTCTTTGCTTTTCTGCTATGTGGCGCATGTCTACAGCAGACTTTTGCCTTCTCTTACGGGGGTTTCTGTTGACCTCCAGCGAAAATTCCCTATCTACCCTTGTTCTTAGGGACAGTAAGCTATCCTACTGCCTATTTGTGTTGTGAAAAGTGTTGTACTGCTTTACTAATGGAGGTGGTGTAAGTAGAAAGGGAAAGGATGTGCACTAGGGGAGATTATCTGGTTGTTTTTTTTTTTTTCCTTTAGATGTATGAAGTAACAAAGAGGTCCTCTAAAGCTGGCTAGACCTGTAAGCAGATGAGAGAAAGTGAAAGATATGTAAGGGACATGGAAGCCATTAAAACAGAGAAGGAGCGCAAACATGAGTTTTTGTGTTTTTGATTAAATAAGACGCATTATGTTAGGTTGAGACTGTGCTATGTTGAGCATTTGTTTAATGAGCAAAGAGCTGTAAATGGTCAAAGACTTACTCCAAGTGGTTTATTGTATTTCTACTGCCCTGAACTTGAAGACTGCAACTGATTAAATGTTTCTGTGGGTGAACTGCACATGCAACATAAGTTGTTTTAAATTTAAGTTGTCCTGATTGCATAAATGTGTTGAGCAGTAAGGTGGTTTTGTTTTGTTTTGAATTCTGGTTTGTTGGTGTACATACTTGCTGATGGTGCAAATAACCCTAAATGTTATTGTGAATGGGTACGAGAGACAAGCTTTTTGTAAAATAGATTTCAGAGCACGATCATGACTTCAGTAGGATAAACTGATGAAGTGTCGTCTTCTGGTGGAATTTGAGTGCTTGTGGAATTGAATGCTTGGCTTTGTGACTTATTTGTGCCTGAGAAACTTTGGCTCAGGGAAGGAACGTTCTGACTTTGCATGGAGATGGTCTTACCTTAGAGCTTTGTGCTTCTATCATCAGGTGTTGTGTTTCTGTGTTAGGTAATTTAGAATTTGGTCAAGTTCAAGTAATGCTATTAAATTTTTGTCTCTAACTGTTAAGTGAAAGATAAATAAAGTGTAAGTTGAAGGCCGTGGTGCTAGTTTTTGCATGGCTTGTTCAGCTTCTACAGCACCTTCAGAAGCGCTTTTGCGGAGCTGAAACTATCTATCACTTCAGTTATTTTAAATATAGCTTTTGTCAACTCAGTGGTTGGTTGATGTGCTCTTACTTCCTCTTACTGTACAGGAGGATGTTACGTAGTGTAATGTGATACATAATTTGGGGTAGAGGAAAGATGTGTAGGTGTGCAAAGGAAGGGGCAGAGACAATGAGTTTGAGTAATGCATATTCGTAGATTAGCAGTGTAGACTCTTGGATTACAAAGGCACCAGTATGCTACTGCACAGGCCTGATGCTGAAATGCAGCCTTATACAGGGCCCATTATTCAGGCTCTGTATGAATTCACCCTATGCAAGACTTTAAAGCAATTGGATAATGCTAAATTGCCTCTTAAGTCATCTGTATGAGCTGACACAGATAGCAAATCTTTTGTGCTTCAGGCACATGGAAGTGGTTTGTGGTGCAAACATACTATTTAAAGTGGAACTACAGCATGGCTTTGTGAGCTCTCATCTATGCACGTTCATTACATCTCTGTCTGAACACTGCAAATGCTGAGTTAGTGTGAGCTGAAAAAGTAGGCACACAGAGACTGAAAGAAAAATCCATTAAGGTTGTAGAGGAAGTGCCTTGTGTCAGACTACTGGGAACTGGGAGAGAACGTTGCCCACTGACCTGAAAATCTGTCATTTTCTTTTTCTCCTATGCTAGAGGCAATATTGTCTTAGATTGACATTGGATTTGGCTATTCTTAGGGTGTATCTGTATTTCATATTTCAGTCAGACATTTCCATCATTTTCTGCCTATGTAACTGGGTACGCAGTGATTTATTTTTGCTTGCAAGATTTGGCTCAAGTCTGTGCAGATGTCTTGAGTTCTTTTGGAAAGGACTGCTTGTTCTTTGAGTTTAGAACCAGTAAAGAAAGGAACGGAATTAGGAGAGCACTACAAAACTTTTTCAAGTGTAAGAATTCATTGTTGTTGTAAATGATGAGCATATGCTTATTTCACTGGTCAGATTTGTATGAATGCAATTACACCAGGCAGGTAGGTATAGGGCAGAATGAGTGTGCTGCATTTCCAGTTTAGCCAGAAGACCCACAGAAGGGAGGAAACTCATGGGTCAGTAGTAAAGGAGGGCTAAATTAGAGGTTAGCATATGTAAGTGTCTAGACAGCAAATACAGACATAGTGCAAAAGTCAGTCTGTAAGGGAGTGGAGAGTGTAGATTAAAAAGCCATTTCAAAGGCATGTTGCTTGGATGGGGTAATCATGTGCTCAGACTTTTTCTATACATAAGCATAAGCTGAGTGAGCGAAGAGATCAAAAAAGGACACAAAGACTGGCACAGATTCTGTAACAGCTTAGACTGAAATGGAACTTGATAAATTAAAAATAGGTGGTTGTTCACGCTTGTATTTCCCAGAAATGGCCACAGTCACATCTGTGCTTTACTATCAGTCCAGTAATATTGGAATGCCTCAGAGAAACGTTACATAAATACTGCTGATGTAGAGACATTGTTATACAGCTCTCCCAAATCGAGTTCATTGTTGCTTTCAGGCACATAAAGTGGTCATCAGAAAGCCTAGCTCTAGTCTGGCAGAAAACCTGGAATTTGCTTATTCCACATCAAATTGGATTCTTTCAGGGCAGTGTTGAGAGACTTTAAACTGGAGTTTGTAGGGAGGATCAGCTGAAACAGAGGAGCTTACTCAAATCCCAATCTGTATCTTTCTTTACAGATCCAAAGGGCTTGCTGCCAGCTGATTAGTTTGGAGTGTTTTTATGCCCTTTAGGCATAGTGTTTCCATGGAAGTGTGATGTTTTGCATGATGGCAGTTTGGGGAAAGTTCCCAGAATCTACTGAATTGTAGTGTTTGGGGGTTATCCTTGTCATCCCAACAACTTATCCTAGTCTGTTACCTTAGTCTACTACACTGTTTCTTTTTTAGTGTGTTTTTTTTTTTTTTATAATGCTGATTTCACTACTTTGTCTTTTTTTTTTTTTTTTAAGCTAATCTAAAAGGAATGAGAAGATATAATATATTCATGCAGTATTTTGCCAGTATACGTAGGTTTAGGTGGCTGTTATTCACAACAGCAGGAAGCTATATGAATAGTGGCATAATGCTTAGCTTGAGCTATTATACTCTAACTTGTACATTGGCTTTGATATATGGCCAAAGTGAGCTTGCACCTGAAACCTGCAAATCACGTATGTGTGTCTGTTTCTTACCTCTGCCAGGGAACAATTTCTGTCTCTTCCTTGGTCCAAGATATGTCAACTGTTTTGTCCATTGTGAAGAGTGTATCCGATGCAAAGGGCTATGAACTGGTCCTGGCACAAATTAAAATGTATTAGTTAGGCTCTGTCAAAGTCACCAATGTAAGGGACATGAATTGTATCAGGTAGGCATCAGTGGAAGGAGCCGGTCACGGGCAATCCCATGCACTGCAGCACAAGCTGCTGAAGTCATAGGTCTACTGAGTCGGTGACCTGGCACAGTGTGATGCATTGTGTAGCATGAGATGCATGGATTACTGTGGCCATACCCATGTTTGTCAAGACAGAACAGGAGCTCTTGAAAATAACTAAATATTGTCAGCACCTCTAGGTGTTTTGTATGTCTTATTGGCAAGTCTTAAAGTCCTCAGTCTTTTTCCAAGTCTTCATAATTGTTTGGTAGACTTAACTGAGATTGGAAAGAATGATGATAGTTAGTTCTTTGCTTTCTACGTGACTTTCCTGTGATTTGCTTTATAATTTTTTCAAAGGCAACACCATAGTCTGCTCTTTTGATAACTTTTTTTTTCCGCAGAGAATCACTAGTAGGCATGACTTTGAAATATCTCATGGATATTTCTTTGAAATAAATAGTAAATAAAACTGACAACCTAAAAGTATAGCATGCCATTGAAAATATAACCTGGGGACGTCTGTGCTGCCTTATTTGTCAGGTGGGTATTTATGAGACCTCTGAAAGTAGGAGAAGGGATATTTCAGAATTTTGCAAGCTCAAAGAGCAGAATAGTGTAAGAGTAGTCCTGTCTTTGTTGAGCCAGGGAGGTAAGAGTAGGTCAAGCAGGAAGGCATGTGAGGGGTAAAGATCAGCTGTTTCTCATTCTGTACCGGTGACTTCAGTTGAAAAGCTATATATAGAGAAAAAATATTTAGAAGCATTGCTAAATGTATCACTGTAGAAATTAATAGTTCAGTAACTGGACTCCAAAACACTATAAAGTTAATTTTATTCATATTTGAGATTCTGCCTACATAGCTCATGAGGAAGGCAACAGGATAGTTTGCTGGCCATTTTTACTTTGAGATGTTTGTTTGTGTTTGCACTATTGATTCTTTATTGCGGACATTCCCATGAAAGTGAGACTACGCTACTGGACTTGATTCTGTTTTTTGTCATGTCAAAATCTGACATGATTTTAATGTCTCTTTATGAATGACATTTATAATTTCAAAGTCCAGAGCTTACTTAAGTTTGTTTTTTTTTGTGCCTAACAATAAAAACTCTGATTTTCTGAGAAGCTGAGCATTATAGGACTTAAAGATTAGTCAATGTTTCTGAATTTTAGCTTCTTATCTGTGTCTGCATTTGGAATTAAATATCTGTTATTTAAAATACTTGGCAATATTTTTTAAATGTTAGTGTCTCTAGTCCCCTGTCTCTAGTTAATGTTATATATTTGTGACATAAATAACTTGAAGTGTAGAGAAAAAATTAAAATAATGCTTTTAAGATGTGTGCTCTTGCAGCTCGGAAGGCCAGTGATATCCTGGGCTCCATCAGGAGAGGGGTGGCCAACAGGGACAGGGAAGTGATTGTCCCTCTCTACTCTGCCCTCGTGAGGCCCCATCTGGAGTACTGGGGCCCCCAATACAGGAAAGACATGGAACTGTTGGAGAGGGTTCAGAGGAGGCCACAAAGATGCTCAGAGGGTTGGAGCACCTCCCCTACGAGGATAGACTGAGGGAGCTGGGCTTCTTCAGCATGGAGAAGAGAAGGCTGCGGGGGGACCTCATTGCGGCCTTCCAGTATTTCAAAGGAGATTATAAACAGGAGAGAAACCAACTTTTTACAAGGGCAGATAGTGATAGGACAAGGGGGAATGGTTTTAAGCTGAAGGAGGGAAGGTTTAGATTACACATCGGGGGAAGCTCTTTACCAAGAGAGTGGTGAGGTGCTGGCACAGGCTGCCCAGAGAGGTTGTGGCTGCCCCGATCCAAGACCAGGTTGGATGGGGTCCTGGGCAACCTGATCTAGAACCTAATCTGGAGGTTGGTGGCCCTGCCTGTGGCAGGGGGGTTGGAACCTGATGATTGGAGTCCCTTCCAACCCGGATCATTCTATGATTCTAAGATTAAGTTGCTTTAAAACATTTCAAAATGTTTAGACATCTGAAAAATAGAGGCATGAGAATAACTTTACACTCTTAAATGTCATATGAATGTGTATATACGCATGCAACTGTCTGTATAGGACAGGTCTTTACTCGTGCATAGCAGCATTGGCTGCAAGAAAATGAGAAAAGGGGAGAAAAGCTGGAAGCTGGTGGGATCACAGTAATTCTCAAAAAACTTTTTGCAGTCTCTTTAATCTCACAGTTAGTGGTGGTTTTTTTTTTTTTGTTTGCTTTTTTTCTTTTCCAACCTGATTCAGTGGTTGGATTTATTTGGTCAGAATGAGTTTCCTCTTACTCTTGCATCTGACACCCACACAAACCTTATTTCAAGCTATTGAGAAATATTGCAGGGTGAACTCTTGTGCACAGTTTGTACTTCTGAACCTCGTAGCAGTTGCTGGAATTTGCAGCTGTCACCAGTGAAAGTTGACAGAAAAAGCAAGACTTGGGGGTACACTGACTGGCAGATAGAAGTTCTGACAATAAGATTTCTTTGTACGTAATTACATTAAAGTAAACGATTTTATCACTTACATTTTTATGAGATCACTTCTACATGACACATACTTCATATTTTCTATGTATTGAATCTACTATGAAGTCGGGGGAGGGAGGGGGGGAAGGAAAATTTAAAGAATAACCAGAATTTGTTGATTCTGACATTGTTGTAAGATTAGCGATCCGCATTCAGGAGCAAGAAACATGGCCTTTGGGGAGTCTTGGTCTGTTCTGCGTTTTCAGACCTCAGATAAGCGCAGATTAAAAAAAAAAAAAGCACGTGCTGAGGGAATAACCTGATCCTGCTTTTTTGACTTTTTTTTTTTTACCCTCAAAAAAAGAAAACTAAAAAATATTATGTCCTGGTTTAATATAAGACACTGAAAGATATCAAACGCTTCTTCAGACTTTGAAAAAGTAGAGGAGTGGTGGCATCAGAAGTAGAGGTGGCCTTAGTATAGAAACTTATCTCATCCTGTTCCTCCATCTCCTCTGCATCCTCATTTGCTATTCTTGTATGCTTACAAACACAGGAAGAATAATTTTCTTTGTAATTTAGCAACTGTGATTCCTATCCCCTTTAACATTTCCAGGAAGACATAAGTACTTCTCAAATGTAATGAGTTTGTCTTTGTTTTCTCCTTCTCTAATTGGCACTTTCCATTCTAATCAACCAACACCCACAAACTATGCAGCCACATGATCTTTTCAGTTAATACAAATCGTCATTTCCAGTCCAATAGACTGAGTTAATTGTGCAAATCTGCAACACACCCATAAAGCACCTATCTAGTTTGTTATGCAATGATGAATCATGAAGGAAATATGGAGTGTAATTACAGTGATGTAAAGATAGTAGTATGAAGCCAAAATCAAAGTGTAAGTGATAATCATCTGTATTAAATGTTTGTTTCTGCATGTTGTTTTCAGAAACTACCTAAATGATAAGTTATCTCGCTGCTGCACACATGCCTGGCATATGTCTTGACAAGTTAAAAAAAAAAAAATGACCTGCAAATCTGTAAATAAGCTGAACCAAATCTGCTATCAAAATAGTTTTTCGATGAAGCAAAGGCATATGACTCAACCTCAGATTTGGGACACGGGTTCTTTCTAATTCTGATGTGATCTGCCCAGTTTCCTGGTCTTCCTGAAAGCAATAGTTTCAGAGTAAGGCTTTTGTGAAGGATTTGTTGTGATACGATTTCTAGTAATACAGGTTTTATCTCCAACTAAAGTTTTCCTTCACTCTTTTAGGGAAAGATGCTATCTGTATATTGATGGAGAACTTTGGGATTTTGCAGAGGACAGATTTTCCCAGTGTTAGTAATGATTTATCTTAAATCCTCTTTTTATAACTTTGAAAACAAGCTTTGCATACATAGATGCACACATGAGTGATCTCTGTGCTCAGTACTCTGCAAGTATGCTGTTTAACACTTCCTCAGACTGCTCACTGCATATGAGAATGTTTGTCTGCTTATTTACTTGTCTTTAACATACACCAAACAACAATGATAACCTCTGGCACAATCGTGGTAAACATATTTTCCTTGTCTATCAGAATGGTATTGTATTCCAGTGCAGTAACTGTCAGCAGTTCTGCTTTTTCCTGGCAGTTTCTGGCAGTTGCCGAGGTTTGAGCTGGCGATTTTGGAGGGTTGTCATGCATGGTGAAACAGGGCCTCGGACTT
>WBMW01003180.1:227862-325129 GCA_013396635.1 Penelope pileata | reverse complement strand
TGATTCATGAATGTGTTGGCTGGATCTTTTCATTTGTACTGTATTTTTTTTGGGGGGGGAGGGGGAATTTAAGGGCCTTTCCTGATTGTCCTGACTTTCTTGCTGGTTTGCATAAATAAATGAAATATATTTATGGATATTTGTACACGTTTTTATTTATGTGTGTGCACAGAATTCTCTCTATATACATCTGTATTTTGTGCTGCATGAGCACTGCCTCATTTGAGGAAGAGGGGAGCCAGTCAGAGCGTGCTCTGACATCATAGAAGTAGGATGGTTTCAAACATAAAAACCAGCCAACGGGCAGGGAAGTGTGAGAAAACGTAAGGTATCAGATGACACAAATTAAGGGTAGCGCCACACAATTTGTCTCAAGAAAAAGGTGCTTATCTGTCCATTTTTCATTGAACGCTTTTCCTTCATCCACAATTTCTGGGTTTTTTTTGGGTTCTGTTTCCTTTAGAGACGCCGTTAGGCAGGGTGAAGCACTGCTACCGGCACTCGCTGCGTCTCCTCCAGCAGCGGCACAGGCGCGTGCCACGTGCCATGCACACGGGCTTCGATGCCACCGAGTGCGTGTGGCCGCGCGAGGGGCAGAGCCAGCACTGCCCTGTGGCCCCGTGTCCTGGCTGCAGCTCACACAGTGCCATCGCACAGCGATCTTTGGCTGTTGCTGAGCATGGGGGTGTGCGGTGTGGGGGTGGGGGTAGAGCCGTTGCCATGACAATGTGGCAGCCAGGGGCAGGCTGCACTGTGAGCTCTGCTGGGCTGCATGCAGCCTGTGGGCCACGGGTTGGACATGCCTGGTTTATGACATACAGAAGCCCTGCTGGGATGCTGTCTTCCCTCCTGCAGTCAGCAGTCTCAGTTGGACCTTAGTAAGTGACAGAAGAGCCAGCAGATTGTTTTGAGTAAGGAACCCAGCATTTTGGAAGCTGCTTGCTGCATTGGTCCAACAGAGCTAGAATTAAACAACTTTCCAAGTCTGCCATGAAAACTATACTTGAGATAACACATTTTTTTTTATGAGGGGAAGGAGGCTGATCATATGTTTTGGGCTGTAGTCTGTGAGAAAGACAGCAGAAGCAAAACTTGAGAGCAGCATACAAGCAGAACTAAGCCTTCCACATTATTACATACCACAACCAATTGGCAAACTCAGATTATCTGTAAGCAAATAATTATGGGGATGAATGCTTGAGTGCTTCAAACTTTTAAAAGATTTTTTTTAATTAGTAATTAATAAGAAGTGGAAAATAGTCAAATCATTATAGCTTTAAGTTCAGCAGTTGTGTGCAGTATCACATTTTAAAAGCAAATCTCATTATGTCAGTAAATGAAGAAATTTCTAGGATAAGTGTTAGCATGCCCATTTTCCTTTCCTTTCTAAAACCATTTCTCTGGGTTAAAAATGAGTTAATTTTATGGTACAAGCCAAAAGTATCCAAAAGTAATTGCTGCTTTGCTATGAAGCTCACTACTTAGTGGGCATGGTGGGGATGGGCTGACGGTTGGACTAGATCATCTTAGAGGTCTTTTCCAACCTTCATGGTTCCATGACTCTATGATCCTGACCTACCCTCAATATACCTGGACAGAGGCTTGAAATTCAAGTCTGCTTATTTTTCTTGTAGGAAATCATTCAAAACAAAATGAACAAATCACTGCCTTTAAAATACTCAAAATACCGTATGGAGCGTTAGATTCATGTATTAACATTTCTCTGTGAATAGTCTACAACACTATTGTTGTAAGCCTCACATCAACTTGAAATGCTAAATATGTGTTAATGCAAAGATTTTTTTGTTCACATATTTTTCTTGTCATTTTTCTTTTCTATTTGAAGCTGTTTCCTACTTAAATTAGACGAGTAACTGAAATTAACTTCACTGCATTGCAAATAAATCTTATCCACATACCACTTCATTAAAAATCTGCACGTACACTATTATAGTTGCAGTAATCAATTAATACACATGAACTGAAAAACACTTCTTTCTTCAACCTTTCTTCCACAGACAACTGTTTGAAAGCCACACCAATGCTGGAAATGTCAGTACCGACTATCTCCCACTATTTCAGGCTGGAAAACTCCGAATAAAATCCCTTCTAGGTTTTTAACTTACTGACGTAAGATTTGAAGGGCAAAAAAACTCTTTCCATTTGCCATATATTTAAGGAAAAAAAAAGTTATTTCGAGACTCTCCATGACTCTCAAGGTCATATAGTCCTTCTAAGGATTTATATTTAGCTTTATATAATATTAGAAATTGTATGTCAGCAGGGAAGCCATGTACCCTTATCAACTATAGATTTTTGCAGACACAAGACAGCTCTTTTTTATTACAGGTTCTTGTGTCCTATTCTCGGACCACTTGCAGCTCTGTAAACTGTGTTCTGCCCCAGGTTTCCTATAGGCTCAAACAACAGTACGTTCAAGCCTCCTTCTTTCTCTGTGTCTTTCCACAGTGCTTTGAATTCCCTTCTGCATTTCCTTCTTGATACCCTCAGGTGACTCTGACACTCCCTGCTAGCTGGGCAGAGAGCACTGCAGGCTGTGAACAGCTTTTGCTATACAGCATGCTCCATGGGTCGGTTAGGACATGCAGACCAGCTAGCAAACAATGATTAAAGCTTGGATATCCCCATCTTTCCCTCTGAGATGTGCTGATGGGTATTCGTCTCCTGAGTGACTCTGAAACTTGGGGAACTTAACATTTCTGAACCTCTCTAAAATACTCTTACAAAAGTTATAAAAGCCATTTTTTGGGGGGGGGGGGGGGAAAAACGTTTTTTAAAAAAAAACNAACATACGTTGTTTAAAAAAAACTATGCTAGCATGGAAATGACAGAATAAAGAAGCTTAAGGAACAGGACAGATCAATGAGATCAGAAAACCACGAGGACAACAACGTATGCACCTTTTATTAATGTGCTGCTCCTAGCTCCTCCTCAGAGAACACACTTTTAAAAGTACTTTTAAAATTTTTTTAAAATATGCAAACAATTTTGATTTATTCTTAGCTAGGTCTTCTACGAACCAGAAGAGATTTGAAATCAGAAACCTAGAGCTCTATGCTCCATTACACTCATTCATATCACTTCCATCACTGCCTCATCTAAGAAAAAAGGTCACAGAGTACTGGTAAAGTGGACAGACAGATAACAGGGACAGGAACGGTACGAGCACTATCATATTACAGTCTTACTATTTTCTGTGGCATGTAAGTAATTGAGGAACTACATACTGATCAGACATGCAAATTATGCAGAGTCGTAATGCCATCATCAACTCTCCAGCTTTCTAAAACATTAGACTCACAGGGTGGTGCCTGTGAGAATCCCTCTGCCCAGCATTTATAAATTGGCTTCTGATGACTTTTGTCAGACACAGGGTCCTGTCCCAGTGACTTGTATACTACATCCTTAAGGGGATTTGCAAGTTCCTTTTCCCTCACAAATACAATGATGAGAAAACAACTTACGTTCAACTTGATCAAACATTACTGAAAACAAGAAATCTCGTGGTGTCATGTAATATTCTCCTTCATACTCCAGTGATGCGAAATGCATGAAGCGATGCTTCCGAAGAGACAGTCTTTCAACCATTTCTGCATTTGCAACATCTTCCTTCTGAAACAGAAAAAAAGTCTGTGCAGAAAGACAGCTGCATTTGTAGATCAGCTCTGTAATTAGAAAGAATCCTATACCTTATCTTGATTAACCTCAGTATTTTGTGGGTAGCCACACGAAGAAGTTACCAGAAATTAAAGCTTTTACAGCACAGTTCTAATGTATGACATTCTTATGTGACATTCACAGTATTTTTGGCCTCGCTGAGAGCAGGCTTTAACAACACAGCTGAGCCAAATTAATGGCTTGATGTCACCAAAGGCTGCCCTTGCTTCCCAATCCCCTGCTCCTGGCCATATGCTCCTGCACCTCCATGTTTGCTGGCTTTGCTACTTGTTGGAGCCAAACTCAGCTTGCTAACTCAGCAGAACACGAAGCCAACCAAACAGTGAATGGTATTTTGCCAAGTTAATGACTAGCTCACCAAAGGTTTAAATGTGCACCACATCTGTGCAAAGAATTCACTACTGAAGTTAAGCATCAAGTTGTGGAACAATTCCTAGGATGGAGGAGCAATGATGTTCTGGTTTAAGAATGGACATAGCTTCTAGAGAAATGAGAAGAAGGGAAAAAGCAATGAAAGCATCAACAATAAAGTCAGAGACGGTGTCAGCAAACTCAAAGATTGAATTAGTGAAGCAAGAAAAAAGCTGTCAACCCCTACTCAAAAACACCTTAACTACCGAGAGACTCACAATGGAAACCATACAAGCTGGCAATACTTCTGAAGAGTAGTAACAGCACCTACGGGGCAGAAAGAGAGGACGCAGACATAGTGAAATAGAGACATTTGTAAGTCAGGACTGCAAATAACAAGACCCAGGGTGGTCCGAGAGGAACAACTGAATCTTTAGATGTGAAGCAATCCCAGCACACAAGGGTGGACCTCAAGCTGTGGCCAGTGCCCAGGAGTGCCACTGGAGGACGTGTGAAGAAATGGTTCCATGGACAATGAGCCTTCAGAGAAGAGGACGGAGCATTTTAATTCCGTGTCATCAGGTTTCCTTTTCCTTTACCCTCTGTGGCCCCTAACTGGATCATGTGATTTGGGAATCTCAAGACAATGGGTATTAGTGGCAGTACTACAGCCAGATCCTGGATATGGTTATCATCACATTCATACTTAATTATATTTCCAAATATAATGCTGCAACCTGTCTTTTAATCCTATTTCTTTCACCTTTGTATTAGCATCAAGCACTTAGTTCACATATTTCACAGAACAACACAATCACTTATTACAGTCAATTTTAGTGTGGTAGCTTCTCTTAAACCCAGATTTTCCATGAAGATGTGGGAAGTAACAACGAGGAATAAAAAAGTGTTCACAGAATCCTCATAAGTTAGAACGTAAGCAGTCAAAATCCAATACGCAGGGTGAAAGAGGGGTGGTTCTATGTATCCAAGCCAAGGATTTGTTTGCTTTAAATATGACCATTTTGTATTGATATTATTGTTTTAAGCTTTTTCTTACATAGTATGGGGCCTCATGATGGTTTAAAACATAAGTTGCATTGTTGCTGTTTTGTGATTCTGCACATTCTGGAAAAATGTTTAAAAAATATATATAACGTACTGACTACTTTTTCTTTCTTCTTTTTAAAACCTTGAGGGATAAATGATTCCATAATGGCTTTGTTAATAACATCCAACAAATGCTGCAGATATCAAACTAATAGTTCAAAGTCATGGGGTATTAACACGCAGCATTCTTATTCTTATTCTTATTCTTATTCTTATTCTTATTCTTATTCTTATTCTTATTCTTATTCTTATTCTTATTCTTATTCTTATTCTTATTCTTATTCTTATTCTTATTCTTATTCTTATTCATGGCTACAGATTCGTCAAGCTCCTTTGATTCTGTGATTCTATGATTCATGAAGTTAGCATCCCTGCTCTGCAAACCAGCTTTGGGAACAAGGGTTATTTCCTGTGAAAGCCATCTGCAAATACTAGCATAAATGACATCACCAAACCTCACAGGATGAAATGCATCACCTGTATCAACTCTTACTACTTTTTTAAAAGCTTTTGTAAAATTCTTGAAGTCCTGTCTGTATGAGAATCTCAGCATCTGTTAAAGGCATTCTAAACCCTCCGGACATCATCAAGAACTGAGCTAGAGCTAGACCAGAGTTCAACTGCTCACATGTAACTGCTCCCTACTTCCGAATAGCGTATGCTCCTCAGACTGTAACGTCACGCATGGCATTCCAACACAAGGCAATTTATACCAGCTACAGAGCCCACCCGCCATCATAATAATGATAGCTATCTTTATGTCTGCTTTCCTCCCCATGTTTTTGTTTGGTTACTGCCACAGTCTCTACAGCATGTCAATGAAAAAGAGGAAAAAAGGTTGTGCAACACTCACGAGTGCAGAAGTACAAGATGAAAGCATAATGTTTGTTCTTATCTCACATCCCATGATTTGACTCTTTAAGGAGGCTCACAAGGTAGACCTCAGTGCAGGTCTGGGACAGAAATATGTAAAGACAAAATAGAAAGCATATAAAGGTAATTCAAGATATTGAAGAAGATTTACTTCCCCTCCCAAACATTTATGAGAATAAAGGCTGAAATTTCCCCAGTGACTCTGCATTCTGCACAAATCCTAAGAAACAATGGTAGGATTCTTCTTGTCTAACTTGGTACAGCTACAACAGTAGCACTTCCATTACAGAATCACAGCATGGCTGAGGCTGGCTGGGACCTCTGGAGGCCACCTGGCCCAGCCCCTGCTCCAGCAGGGACACCAGAGCAGGGTGCCCAGCACCACATCCAGGCGGCTCTGGAACATCTCCAGGGAGGAGACCCCACAGCCTCTGGGCAGCCTGTGCCAGTGCTCCGTCACCCGCACAGCACAGCAGTGCTGCTGGTGCTCAGAGGGAACCTCCTGTGTGCCAGCGTGTGCCCATGGCCTCTGGTTCTGGTGCTGGGCACCACTGAGCAGAGCCTGGCTCCATCCTCTCGGCACCCTCCCTTCAGGGATTTATGGACATATACGTGGTTAATGCAGGCTCCCTTTATGAGTGGAGAGAATGGGAGCTCTGGAGTGCAGTTAGTGACTTGTTTTAGCTGCCTGCATAGAAAGTTCGGAAGATGAAGGGAGGGACAGAGTGCCACAAAAAAAAAGTTGACCTTCCTTCTC
The DNA here is from genome assembly GCA_013396635.1 of Penelope pileata. Lineage (NCBI taxonomy): Eukaryota > Metazoa > Chordata > Aves > Galliformes > Cracidae > Penelope > Penelope pileata. Next base: position 318,342 of record WBMW01003180.1, on the reverse strand, counting down.
TCCAAACATGCTTGCACAATTTTATTGCATGAGAATGAAAACCTGGGCAAACAACCCGAGGGTGGAAGCCTGGAGGAAAAGAGAAGTCAGAAGGATCTTAGAGGTTTCAGCCTGAACAAGAAGGCATGCAAGGAATATGTACAAGTTTATGACCAGAGTGAAGGAAGCAGCATCAGTGGCTAAATACACAAATAGCAAGTCATGATGATGTAAAGCTTTGTAATTACTATCTTTCTCACAATAACAACACTGTTCAAATTGGTTTAGTACCAATTAAGGACTTAAACATGCTACATTTGCCATCAGAAAACAGAAGTTCACAACCACGTTGTAATGATATCAAGAAAGCGACGACGTCTCAGGTGTAAGCAGTACAACTTACAGTTTGAGAAGTACATTCAGTACAATTTTAATTAAATTGAATGCAGCTGGATGTTTGCCCTTTAAAGTGTTCCCTACCCAGTACTGATTGAGCAGGCTTAGACTAATCAAACATTGGTACAGGCACATAAACTCACTGCAATAGATGCAGTGGTGGACCAAAGAGCAGAACGCGTGCTTCAACAGATTTATAGTCAAACTCCCCCTAGTTTTAAAAAGGAAAAGCTACTTTTTTTTTTTTTATAACGAGAGAGATTAAGTAAAACAAGAGGAAGCTGACAAAACAAATGCCCTTACATTCTGCTGTTATCATTTCTGTTAGATTAAAAAGCAAACATCATTGTTACATCCACTTTAAAGTTATTTTAGGATCAAAATTCTGTGGTTTTTGTTTTAAATCAATCAGACATTTTGTACAAAATTTTATTTCAACAATGGAGATACATAAATACTACCAAATTAAACCCAGCAATTTCAATAAAACCAACCACACGTAAATGTCAATGCACATCAGTATGTGCAGTTATTATTTCTGCTACAATTCCACTGTACTGAAACAGCATGACTGTAATTTCTTCTCAATTGCTAACACTTAGTTAGTGCTTGTGTGGGTACAGAGGGTTTCTCACAGTGGATCTCTGCTTAATGAAATGAGTTCCTCAGTCTCTTCCAGAAGCATTCACCTGATCAAGGGACACTGCAATCACTCCAGTACTGTCAACTCAATTACCTGTGTGTGGCGATGTGGGTTGCAGATTGCTGACACAATCTGCAGATGGAGATGAAGAATCAGCTTGTCTCAAGGCAGTGCAAACAGTTTTGCACGGCGTGGGAACTCCACTGAGAAGTCCTGTGAGGCAAGGGGCGGTTGCGTGAGAGGCAGCAGGGATTGCTGCTCTCTGCTCCTGCACCCAGGAGAACTGGCAGCGCCGTGAGGGTCAGTTCTATGCTGGTGGGCTGGTTTGTGCTGGCTACAATGGATCCAACCAGATGCCATGCATATGTGCTCTTTCTGCTCTCAGCTAACTTACTTCATTCCATGAAACTGTTAGAGTATGTCTGAAGGAGGGCTACAAAGATGGTGTCTGGAGGGCAAGATGTGTTGGGAGCAGCTGAGGTCCCATGGTTTGCTCAGCCCAGAGCAGAGGAGGCTAAGCGGAGGCCTCATGGCGGCCTACAGCTTCCTCACGAGGGGAGCAGAGGGGCAGCCTTTGGCAAGCAAAGATGCCTGAAGCACACAAAGACAGTCAGCAAAGGATGAAAATATGTGGGAAGGAGTAGAAAGTTTTGAATTTTTAAAAAAGATTAGAAGCATAACTCTCTTTTCATCGGGGGATAAATGACTGAGTAACTCTTCTAATCAATATTCCAAATACCTGACCAAAGACTGAATTTAAATTATGTTTTGAAGAAAAGGCTGATTCAATCACTTAATTTTAAGATTGATCTCCTTTTGAAGTACCCACTTAAAACATGCAGAGGGGAGCAAGCTCTCTCTCAACAATTCTATATCCTTCCCACTTCAATTAAGTCCTGAATAATTTCCAAGTACTTTTTCCTGAGTCATTCAAGGAGTCCTTCAGACAAAAATGATTTGACATTGCTGACATTTCTGAAAACACTGACAAGGCATTCATTTTGCTCATAAAAATGCATGTTCGTGGCAAAAGGCAGTGTTCTCCTCTTTAATTCTAGTCTACAAATGAAGTTTCAAGCCAAGAGAGGTATACAGTAGGAAACAATTACGCATTTAAAGCTGGACTTCAGATATTAAAGTGACTGTAATCAAACACCTCAGCAGTTTCCAGCAGGGCAAACTCAACGCAAGGAGGATACCAAAATTCACATTTACTCAGAGGCAATGGGTGAGAATAATCGATTGCAATTATTTGCAAGATTCTTACAAGAATAATTGAAAATGACTTTGTGATTGACTTAGGCTATTTTCTGTCTTTAACAGTGCTGTATAAGAAGAAATTAACCAAGAGAGAACTATGCTGCATTAACGTTAAGGCTCAGGCTGAAATTCCATCCTTAACTTGGTCTATTGTGTGCAGATACAGCGAGGGCACCCAGCCATGGGTGTTCCCACGCGCCACATGCTCCCCAGCACCGAAGCACAGCCGAATGCAATGCGACTGAAGTTTCAGCTTCAACTTGGAATTCAGTTCCCTTTGTGGTTTTATGTCAAACCTCCAGCGTTAATTTGAGAATGTAAATGGTAAAGCTGGGATAGCTGACGGTAAATTAGAATTGAATGACATGAAAAGGACTCTACAAGAATGCAAGTGTTTTCCTCTGCAGTAGACATGGCAATGGATTGGCGGTGGTCGGCCGCTGGCGTCTGTGGGCATTACTGAGCACCGTGGCCTTCTTGGCTTCCTGCACTGAGAAACGCCTAGGAGCAGTAACATTACTTCTTAAAATTAATTTTCAAATTTATGTAATGAATCTGTGTATCAGTCTCTTAATTTAGGAGGCTAATAAAGAACTCATGGTGTTCAGTTTTTGGCTTTGGTTTTTCTTGGTATGAGAAATAGGAAGCTTAAGTTGAGTATAAACCTTATATAAAGTCGATCCATAGTTTAACTTTTTTTTTTTTAATAATACATTAAATAAAAATGAAGAGTTACATAAATAAAACCTTAATTACTCTTACCTAGGTGATTTTGGTAACATGGCTAAGCAAATTCTGCATCCATCCATAATGTGTACAAACTCAAATATTTGCAGCTGAATATGAGTTAGAAATGATTTAAAATCAGCTTATATACATATCTCTCCTTTAAATTTAAAATTATTTGCAAATAGTTTGTTGTCTTGGTGTGCATACACCTCTTGTGTTTTCCATCTTAATTTTTTTCTGTTATAACATTTTCCAGTTAATTCTCTGCACACCCTTTTCCTTTTCTTTTCTTTTTTTTTTTTTACTCTACTCCTTTCCATATAATTTTCTTATTTTGCCTTTACGTATCCTTTCACTGTACAACTTCTTCCATATTCCCTTTCCCTTGGTGGAAAATATAAGTTACTAAACATTTTTTCTTTTCCTCTGAAAAGAGGATCAGCACTTTTATTTTTATTTTTTCTGCTCCAATCTGGAAGAGATAATTTGCACCACTCGTTTTGCCTGCTGTAAGGATAACCAAACCAATGTGTAGGATGTAATTAAAATCCAGTTGGTGCCAGCAGGCTCTCTGGCAGCCTTAGGTTTGTTTCCATTAATTCATAATAGATCTACAAATGGATTTAGCAACTCAGTATCGAATTTCTGTAACTTTGCAGTTAACTTGTGTCATTACTGTATATCGATTTCAACTCAATCCAATTTGAAATGATCAAAATAACAGAAAATGTAATTTAACCTCAGACCCTGCTGCACATGTTAGCATACCTAGCATGCGTGATGAATGCACGGAGGATAAAGCTTGGACCTCAAGGTTTAAAAGTTTCATATGATGCAATGATTTATAGATGAAAAAGGGTCTTGACGAGAAATCCATTTGATGCAAATACATGACTTACAGAAAGCTCAGGATTGTAATATTGAAGAAAGCTTGTATATGAATTGCAAAAAAAAAAATTGTGTTTTCACAATAATGTGAGCTACTTATGTGGAATCAAATGACAGCTACCAAAACCAATATTGAGGTAAAGATACAAGAAAAGCAAAAATGTCTTATGAAGTATTTTATTCTGTATCAGTTTTTTCAGCATATTACATTTTTTGACCTGGCAGATCAAATCTGGACATGAAATAAACCGGGGAAGAAGAGAAAGCACACGCACTGATTAATGTTTGAAAAAAAGTTCTAAGTACTTGAATGGCTGTTTAGCAATGTGAAACCCTAACAGTCTCAAAATCCCTACATCCTCAGGAATAACTCATGAGACAGAATCACGCTGCTAGAAGAACTGGTTAGTGCCATCAGTGGGTGAGGGTGGAGCAGCCTGGGTTCTGACTACTCCTAGCATTGCTGAATATAAATATTCCAAAAGTAGCTGCACCCCATTCTAGGCAATACCAGGTGCCACTCCCCTCCTGTCCTTCAAATAGCTGCCCCGACAGCTCTTCTGTGCCGGTACTGGCCAGAGACAGCTAAGTTTGCAGCAGCAGCTGAACTGTTTATTTGCATCTAAAACCCTGACATTTTTGTTTTCAGTCTTCCTCTCCCACTCCTTGTATTACACTGAGCTCAGACGAAGCTGGTGTCCATACAGCAGGCATTCCTCTGTTTCTAGAACCCCACCAAATGCAGAATACAACTGAATATAAGGATAATACAGAAAACAGCTTCAGCTTGAAAGGTTTTTTAATTTCACAATTCAATTCTAGATCTTTCATTCCTAGTAGAGCTCATTTTTTAAACAAATTTTGAAAGAAGACGGAAACGAACACATTTCCACCAACAAGAACATAACAAAGGCAGATAAGGCCCACGACCTCTAACAAGATGGAGAACCAATGCATTTCACAAACCATACATTTGCACCTCAACTTGTAAGTTATCACACCGTGCTACTTACAAATTCCACCTCTGTGGCTGGGACACTGCTGAGCATGTTTCTTGTCTACAAGGGCTGTGTAAATATGCACAGAGCAGTAGGGGACCACACAGATCTTTTTGCTTACCCCAGGCTCGCAGATCTTAAAGGTTTCTCAAGTTAATAGAAGTTTGCCTTGTATGTGTGTCTGTGCTGTAGGAAAAAGCACATGCCCCCTTCGGATTGCTTCTTGCTTTGTTTGGGAAGGCAGAAAGCAGCTCTACCTGACCTGTTCTGAACTATACCAAGAGGTAATCCTTTTATTACACTGCAGTTTAACATCAGCTTAACTGCATGCCCTTCAGAATGGGACTCAGTAGCTCTAAGTCTGAGAAGTCCAAATTGTGGGAATATTTGTGGTCCAGCTCATGCCAACTACAAGGTGCTATTTTTTCACCCGATGCTTTAAAGCTTTTGACTGTCATAGTGCTTGATTCTGTAACAACTGTACGTACAGAAAAAAATGGTTAATGGCTTTAAGAGTAGGTGGTTGAATGATAGACAAGTTTTTGTTCTGAACTGGGAAACTCATGAATTCTGGAAACAATGCAAATAAGTAAGAATTTAAAAGAGAAAACAAACTGCCCATGGAATGAATAGTAGACTGACGGAAGAGAACGCATCCCCAAAAGCAACACTGGGACAAGATGACAAAAAGAGGAAATGACTTTCCAATAAGTAAAGTAAGCAGTAGGGGTTCAAAAGACAACAAGGGATGAAAAGCTGAGGATAAGGGAGCTAGATCTGATGGAGGAGTACGCAAGTAGGCAGTCAAGAATTTCATAGTTTAAAACAAGGTTAAATTTGTGATAGAATAGTCTCGTAATTAAACAAATGTATTATGTTAGCATTTAATGGTTGTGAAGATTTAAGTATATCCATGTCTATGTATGAATAAAAGAGACTACAAAGAAGATGGCATGGGAATTAATACAGAGGTTAGTTAGTGATAATGGAAGCAGAAAAGTAAAAACAAACAAACAAAAAAACCCACCAAAACCAAAAAATAAAATACCTAACAACCAAAACCCAGAAATGTCGTTGAAAAATTGGTCTTACAAACCTTTTAAAACAACTTCGGAGTGCCTCTGTGAATGGTTACATACACTTCCAATAGTTCAGTGCTCCCTACATTTGCACGGAGGTGCCAGCAGAGCTCCTGAGAAGGCACCACGCTGCCATGGGGTGTTACAGACAGCGCTCGCACTTCCAGGGAAACGCTGTGCAAGGAGTGCCTCCCTGTCCTCAGAAAAGACTGCAGTTCGCATATTTCCGAAACACTTTTCAGAATGCTAATCTTTTTTTAAGCACTATTGTTCACATGTTTGCACATCCCAAATGTTTTAAACAGTGGCTGAATAAACAGTGCCTTCCGGAAAACTACACGGAGAACAGCCTCAGCCAAGCAGGCTGCCTGCCAGGTACAACGACACATTAGAAGACGGAGACTTTAACCAGCCAATTTTTAACCTGGGGGCTTTGGACTTGTTCTGCCAGTAAATGTCCATCACAGCACTGGGGCCACCCCAAAGCAGAAATATCCTGTGACTTCACCTTCCTGGACTAAGAGTTAATTTTCTGTATAAAAGATTAAATGTGCCTCAAACCAGGATGCTTACATAAGGCTTAAAAAACCTCACACCACACTCTCAATAATAATAATAATAAAAAGATGATAATTTTAAACAGGCAAGCATCATTTAAGCTAGCCATTTTTTGACCTCTGTGAATGAACGTTTCTATTTAGTAAGCCTGCAAATGCTTTCAAAGGAACTTTTATTTTTTATTAATTTTTTCCAAATTTCAGGCTTTCCCTTTTTGAAGGTTTAGACCTAAAGAAAATTCAGTTGAAAAAGGCAGTGAATCTTGGAGGAAAGTCCGTGAGCTGGTGCTCAGTGCTCAACTCTGAGACAGAAGCAATGAGTTTATTCTTAATGGAAAGACAAACCTCCTTGGTCAGAGGATCTGCAACCTGGAGCTCAAAGGCTCCTCCTCTTTCATTCCACACGTGCATTGAGCAGTATCACGAGTCCCTGTACATCATCCCAATGTATATACCCACTCTGCACTGCTGTGATGGCTGTACGCAGCAATGAGACTTATAAAGCATCTACCAGCAAGGGAATTAGAAATTTTGCAGTTTTTTTTTTTTTTTGAAAATCTGGAAAACAAAATAGAAGGCAACTACATGAACTCTTCTTACATATATTGTGAAATAAAAAAAAATATGGAACATTGCTTAAAATAAAGAAAAGCCCTGCCCAGTAATTGCTGATACTCAAAAAATTTGATTCCTGTAAGAACACATATATGAGAATCCTACATGTGAGAGATTGCTGGAAACACAGGAACACTGTGTTCCAGTGAGTTGGAATTTCCTTCTGTGATAATGTGACCATTACAATGCTAATCACCTTAATGCTCTCTGAAAGCTTCAAAATTTCCTGGGGGGCAAACATCCAGGCTTTTCTCCAGCCATTTTATAATGACATTTTCCAAGACAGACATATGCAACTGGAAAAAAGAAATATGCGAATTCAAAAAAACAAAAACAAAAAGCAAGGTATGCTCCAGGTTCTTCTGCATAAGCATTCAAACTGAGAACAAAATAAATACTTAGCTGAATCTGTCACAATACACTCTACAAAAAGTCCTGCAGATTTTAAGCCCCATTTTAACCTATGTTAATCATCAAGATGATTTCTCAGTTCTCAGAAAGCCTGGTACTTAAAAAGGTGGCATAACTGATGGGGAGCTAACTGATCGGGTTGCCATAGAAAAAGACTTCTACCACCAAACCTCTCGGAGCATTAAGCAGCATCTGTGAAGTGTGAAATTGTTCCCTTTTACATACAGTGAACTAACACTATTAGATGAAACTTCCATTGTGGTAAGTCAATCAGAGAATAACGTGCAGAAGAAAAAAAGCAGAATCCCTTTAGAGCTCTCCTTTCTTTCTTTCTCTCTCGATTTCCCTTTTTATTGAAGGTCTGGCCACAAGCGTGACAAACGGCCGCCAGGCCGAGCTCCCCGCAGCAGGCCGGCCTCGTGCTCGGAGGGCTCCACAGGCCCCAGGAGGGGCCCGAAACCAACATCCGCGCGTCCTCAAAGATTAATACGGCCATAACAACAAAGGCACTTCAGCCACAAAAAATGTTTACACTGTAATTAAGTTGTAAAGTTATATTTATTTCTCCATAAAGCTGCTGACTTCACTTCTAAACAAATCATTTGTTTTCTGGAGGAGTGAATGGACTTTTGACAATGCCATGTGTAAAACTCGCATGGCTCAAAATACGCTATATTTCCCAATGACTAGGCTTATTTTTCCTAGTCTCGCTTATTTTTTTAAACTTTCTACCTATGCAGAATTTTTCTTCTAAAACATTTTCATCGGATGCAGAGATTACATGTGGAAAGAGGGGATACAGAGAGGCAGCGGAGAAATGTGCAGTTCCGGCATTCCCTCCCGTTGATTAGCCATTTTCATCAACACTGCTTTCTATTTTACCAGTGTTTTAAGTCAAAACACTCAAAAAAGAGTAATGTTGCTCAGAAATCTAAATTCTGCTTGTTGACATTGACATATTTACTTTCAGCTAAGCAAGCATTATTGTCTCAAAGGATTTCTAAAAATGTGTGTAGTATTTCAAGTCCTCAGTAGAATACAGCACGCATCATACTTCAAACTGATAAGAACGATCTTAGAGTCCCAGCAGATTGCTGTGTGGGTCAGAGCTTTTAAAATCAGGTTCTGGCAGTTTCTGGCAAAAAAATCCCAGAAAAAATGGAACAGGTGACAAAGTTAAGGTCACCAAAAGGAGGTAACAGAGTCTTGCATTCATTAAATTCATTACCTTTATAGATACACTTCATTTGCAAAGAGAAAATGTCTTACTACCTCCAAAGTGGGCATCAAGGGAAGGACTGCTCAGGATACTGGACTTACATTAGAGAAATGGCAGAGGTCCATCTTCCATTCAGCAGTTTCAATAACAGTTATCCCGAAAGTTGAAGTAAATTCTGTATGAAGCTCTGTAATAACGCAACACTGACAAACATGCACTGCTACTGGTGCCATTACAGAGTGCAAACCCAGTGAACTCCTGATTACAGCAGAGCTGGGATGAACCCCCATTCCTTACTACTGTTTATAAATTCCATCTTCTGAATTTGAACTTTCCTTCCACAATGAAAGCTCAGGTATGCTTTACTTAATCCTCCCTTCACACCCCATCACTGCTGCACCATCAGTGCATCAGCAAGGTCACAACAAAGCATTACTATTTTCTCCTCTGCAGCATCTGAATCGAGAAAAAAAAAAACCCAAACCCTGTAGCCATTCAGTCATCTGTTTCTGTGCTACACTCCCTGTACTGGAGGTGAAGTTGTTTCCAGTCACCCTGGCTGCACCTTGAGCTGCTCTCTGGAGTGGGTCGCCCTGCATCGGCTGATTTTCTTGTTGGAGACCTCTGTGGTTATCAGTGTTGCTTCATTTATCAAAGCTGCCATGTTCTTGGAAGCAGACTGTGCTATTCGTACAAACACTTCGTGTCTTTGGGAGGTCCAGAGCTCGATCTGATGCAATTCTCCCTTCTCCTCCTCTTCAGAATTTTTAAGATTATCTCAGGCAGCTTTTGTGAGATAGTTTGACTACAGCATTTATTTCGAGAAGGAAAAAACTGCGTAAAGACCAGATTGCATGGACTAAGTCAAATTAATGTCAAATTAATTAATTTGTCCAATCTCTTTTCTCTTAATAAAACAATAACCTCTCAGAAATCCTAAGACCCCAGGCATGCCCACATTTTTCAAAGACAGACTGCCTGCTTGTAGATGTTTACAGTGCTAACTAAAAATAATGCCAGTTAGTTTTTCCCTCCTCCGCTTGAGAAGATTCACCATCCAGCATTACAATTTTAAAGCACAAACTGATAAGTGGATTTCCAGCTAATGATCAGCCATGAAAAACGGACTCGTCCTGGAGCTGTAGCTGGTTGCTTACTTCAACGTATATGAAGAGAACAGATTTTATCTTTCACTGATTTGTTCACATCTTATAAAACTGGCTTTGGAAATAACTCACACAAACAATGAAGACAGGACTTTCCCACCCTAAACGTGTTTCCTAATTTAGGACACTGCTGAAATTCTCCAGAATATTTTTTCAGTGAGGATGAATTTCATGTGCTAGTTCACTATTTGCCATAAAATTTCATGATGACATAGTGAGAAAGGGCCCAGAACAGGTTAAGAGCAAAGAACAGGCTGGTTGGATCAACCGTAAGAAACATAAACAAACAGGTAAAGGTTTTAGAGCATAACTCCAAGCAGCTTTATTTCTCTGCTCATTTTTCTATGCTTTCCCAACCATCTCTTTACTGAAAACAATCCCACAAAACAAGTATCGCCAGAACCTGGGCTCAACACGAATTGTTGGAAGTGTTAGATCTGGTGGTATGCCATGTTTGCCAGGCAACTGAATGGAAAACATAAGGAAAAAGAGGCAAATATTATATAATGTATATATATATATTATATTATATTATAATATACAATTAGCTGTGCCCTGCACACCCCATTCCTGCCCACCTGACTCCTGCTTCTTGGTTGTGGAAGATTATAAGTGCCCATTTTTGTCAAGAATAGGGAGATGCTATTTCCTCTGCAACTGCCAAACTTGAAAATGGTTCCAGGGGAACAAAAAAATTAAAAATAGTGCTGAAGTCAATAGTAAGATGAGGAGAAACTAGCTACAGGGTGATCTTGATGTGCTCAGGAAAACACCCTGTTCATTTTGAATGGCAATGAAAGAGAAATGCACATGGCTTAGGTCTCCGTTGCATCTAGTGTATGCGCTCGGTCAGACTCCAGCTCTCCTTGCCACCACCTGCATTTAGGTTGGGGACCTTTGGGGAACATCTGCAGGGAAGAATGTGGCCCCAGGGTACTCCTTGCTGCAAACAGACACACAGTGCTGCACAAACACATCACTGTCACCATGTTTGAGTATTTTTATTGTCATGAAGAGCAGCAAAAACAGCCAGCCCAAATAAAAGTCAGTTTGTAAACTCAGTAATATTTACATTTTTTTTAAATGGGGAAATGTTTGGAGGATACATATATATGGCATTAAAGCTTATTCCATTATAAAATATTCATCTCAAGTAGTTATGCAGATGGCCTTCTAATTGCAGGAAAGTGCCCTGGCACACCTTCGTCCCAGCCCCGCAGACCCTGACCTGCCAGCCGGGGTGTTCCAGCTTTGTGACCTGTCCGCAGATACACAGGTGGGGAAGGCACTTCTGTGCAGAAAAGCAAATAAATGCACCCCTATACAGTAAGACTTCAGCACGTGCTCAGAGCTGAACGCACGCATATGTCTAGCCCTGTCTTGAAAGTACTTTAAAAACATTTAGATGTTTTCTTGAATTTGGGCAGAGATGGTCTCAGAAGTACGGAGGACTGACGGCACTGGGACAGACCCGAGGTCCAACTCATCCTCCCGGGCTGGGGCTGTGGGGTTGGAGCATCCGAATGAACACCGTGCTGTGCTTCAGACCCAACAGCAGCACGTCTGCAGTACTTCCAACACTGGCCATAAGCAAATGCTTAGGAAGGAATAAAAATATTCCTCCAGTATTAAATCTATTTTGAGCTCCGGGACATCCTGAGCTGGATGTGGTTTCTTTTCATTTAACAGGCCGCGTTTATGTCACCTTCTGGCACCTACCCAACATCTCCTCGTGTCCATACAAACTTTTAGCGATTTTAATGACTTTTGGCATGGAGTTTCACACATCTATTGCCTATTGTATAGAACTGCACAATGAATAATAGACCCTGGGAATGTGAAGTTTATGTCAAATTATAAGCTAGTTTTGTGGCTAAGGGAAACTCAAATGCAGCTGATTATTTCTCTCTCCAGGATAGATATTTAACACACACAAGCTTTTCAGCCTCACAGTAGAGATAAAAAAAAAAACCCTCTGTAGGTACAGTTTCCATATCATTTCACGAACTACTAAATAATAAGATGATATCACCACAATCTTTTTCATTAATGATCTGTCCAGGGATATAAAACTTTAGTTCTAGGAGAAAATGCTATTTCTTTATTCCACTAACCAGTCCTTTAAAACTTCTCCTTTACAGACCACCTCTTAAGTCCTTTCTTATCCGTTTTAATAAACATTACTTAATAGCTCTGCACACTGCCAAAATCCATTATCTTAAGCTGTAAATTGATAGCTGGAAAAAAATGCTTTAACTTTGAGCTGAATAAAAGCATTGTGCTTGCTATATATTTTGTTTTCTTCAAAACCGCAGCTGCGCATTTCCAATTAAACTATCCATGGTTGTACTCACAACTGATCTGCTTTCTCACACTTCAGTGATCTCAGCGATCCGGTGAGAGCATTTTGATGGCTGCAGAACTGTCTTTAAGGTAACATCCGAAGCTCTTCAGACCTGAACCCAGCACTACTCTTCTTGAGCTCTTGGAAACAATTTGAAGTGACGGCATTTGCAGAAGTGGGTCAAAAGCAAAGCAGTTGAAAAGCAGGTTTTCTGGCATTTAATTATTAAAGATTAACATTTTAAAAGGCATCTTTGGTTTCGAGTTGCTCCTGAAGTGGTACAGTAACTGGGGGCTGGGGGGCTCAATGGTCACAGCAGTAACAGAATCCATTTTCAGTATCCAAATCGTTGAGATCCACAGCAGGAGACTGCTTCTTCCCACCGCCTCTGAGGTGACTTAAAGACCAGATTCCTCAGAAAGGTATCTGAAGGTATTAAATGCAGATGAAGAAAGCACTGTGAATCTCTCACACAGTACTGGTGCATGGCAAACCTCTGAGAGGCTATGAAAGAAATCCAGCTGAAAGCAAGGACACTCCTGGGAGGCACAGAAGGCAGAGGAGATCTGTGCACTCTTTGTTTCATCTCCCTTAGTTGCCCGAATTTACTGTTTGTTTCCAGTTTTTTTCCTCAAATGAGGTTGGTTTGCCCTTTTTGTGGAGTGTCCTGCAGAAGCATGGTTCACCCCCAGACCTCTCATCCCACACACCACTGCAGACACCAAGTAATGAAAAAAAGGTAGCACTGGCTTGGCTTTGCTTCTGGCAAGTCACAGAGTTTTAAATGACCTGCTTTAAATTGATTATATCTGTACTTAGAAATCCTTTACAAAGAGCTGATAGTTCAAAAGATGAGAGGAAGAAATGCAATCAGAATTTATATTAACTTTATCCTAAATTCTAAAATGAAGCCATTGTAAATACGATCTGGTTGCTGACACCGTCTTGATATGCAGCACAAAGTTTTCCAATCAACAAATTCATCTGCTGGCAGTTCCTGGGCAGATGACTAGAAGCAGATTTTTGACATGACAGAGGATGAGCACTGGAAAACAAAGCGCCCTACCTAAGAGAAAGCCAAACCTAGCTTTTTACTGCAAGATTGAAACCTTATGATACAGATGACAACATCACAAAGAACCTTTTTCATGATATATGTGAAATCTGTGTCTTCGCCAGCACTAAGTGCAGAAAACATTTGGGCTATTTCTGAGGACTACATTGGCAATTTTGGGGCCATCACATGGATGCCCGAAGCCCTGTTCTACCCAATATTTTCATTAGTGACTCAAACAGTGAAAGCTGAAATGGAAACAAAACTGAAAACTGTAAAACTTAGGAGCCATGACTGGCAAGGAAAACCTGACAGGACCTTTATACCACAGCCAGCAAGGTTTGCTACTTAACTTCTGAAGCACCTCAGGTTCTGTTTGTGCAAACTGCCAGGAGTCGCATCAGAACTCGTGCTCTCTGCTCCACACGAGCACAGCGAGGCAGCACTGCCCTCCCCTGCAATGGGCACCACGAGCTGTCAGCTCCCTACTGGCACGGGCAGAGATGGAGCAGCTCCCTGACCCCATGGAACCTCTCTGGAGGCGCACACAGACGGCTGCATGCCAGCCAAACCTTGCACTGAATTATCACGCGGGTGTTAAGAGGGGAAGCACTATGGCTGTTCACACTGGCTTCATTTTGCTGTCTACAGAGCTCCTGGGTTTAGTAACTCCCCTTCTGAGCTCTTCCACTCCCTTGGCAATGTGGTGTATGTAATGTACAGGGAATTTAGGCGCTGGCCTCAGAGGCTCTGTATCCTGATTTCATGAGGAAAAAGAGCAGAATCGCAGCATCGAGCACTCAGTGCAGGGCTCTGCTGTGTACCTCCACAAAAGCCTTGGAAGAGAAATAACCCCAGCATACCGAATGCAGAGATGGCAGCAGAATGCTCCTCACCAACACCGCCAGATGACAACAGAGCAACAGCTGAGACCGAGAAACTCCAAAATCCATAAAGCTGGGCACCAATTCACACCAAGTTGGACAAGTTCCTTTCTCAAACATCAGTCCCATCGCCCACTGGATTTGTTTTAGATCCAGTGGTACAGATAGCTAAGTACAATCTGAGCAATTTTCGCTGCAGAACTGAAGTCTATGGAGTTACCCCTTGAATTATCCACATGCTGCCTTACTGCTGCATGGAAGCATTAAGAAAAGAGAGCTACATTTCCCACTCAACTAAGAGCTGAATTTTAAGAAAAAAAAGTTTTATTACTTAAAATACCTTAATTGCTTTAGCATATTTTCTCATCTTATAATTTTACCACTTCCATAAACTCTGAACACCATATTCTTTAATATCCATAGCTTTGTCCCCCCCAGTATTTTTAATGGAAGAACCAAACTTAACAAAACAGCAGATGCTCTAGATTCTAGAGTCTAGAACAAATTTCCAAACCTTTGGCATATTGTCCTATCATTATCCTGACACAGCATCACAGAGGCACGAAGCAGTCAGCCTTAACTTCTGGTTGTGGGGCTTTGGACCACAAAAAGCACAGGCAGAATGAGCACGTTATTCCTAATGTACAGCATGAAGAATTCAGGTGCTTCCCAGTGTGCTTAAATACAGTCCTAGCAGACGCAGAAGCGTGATTCACAGATAGAAATTGCAGTCCCATGTCCATGTTCCCCCCAATACAAACCGTAATTAGAATCACAGAATCATAGAATGGCCTAGGTTGGAAGGGACCCCAAGGATCACCGAGTTCCAATCCCCCTGCCACAGGCAGGGCCACCAGCCTCCAGATCTGGTACTAGATCAGGTTGCCCAAGGCCCCATCCAACCTGGCCTTGAACAGGTCCAGGGTTGGGGCATCCACACCCTCTCTGGGCAGCTGCGCCAGCACCTCACTACTCTCTCAGTGAAGAACTTCCTCAATTACTCTGAAGACTGCAGTCATCCAATTCATTTTAAGAGGGGAGGGAAGGACATGCACGTCCTTAAGTTTAAAAACTCAAGCACACACTTACCACTATTGGTCCTGCTTTTTAATTCTCTTTACAAAGTCCACAGAATTTACTCACATTCTGTGTACCAACAGTCTTCCTAAAATAATCTACTTTGGATGCTTAGCACTCTCTGAAGCTCTAAGTTGTCCATTTCCGCTCTAATTCCCCATTTTAAGATTACTCCCGTTTTAATTTCATACAGAGAAAGGACTATATGTATCAGCTTTACTACATCACCTTCCATAACCTTTACACACAAAATATTTATCTTTGTTACCAGTTTTGCCCTCTTTCCCAGACAAAATCTGCCTTGCGTGGTGGGGTGACCAACACCCACGCAGCGTGCCAGATGGAGCCTAACGCTCCTGTAACTGTATCGCCTCCTATTTCGTATTTTATCCCTCTGATACAACCTAGTAACTCACTTTCTTGCAGCTGTGCGCAAGCCTCATGGTTTCAATGATTTTTCCACAATAACCTTCAAATCCTTCTCCTAGTCAGTGTGCTGAATGATTGTTCCATTTCTGCACACGCTGTGTTTCCTTTGGTTTCTTGCTCCCAGACTAATTATTTTACATTTTTCCACAGTGAACCACATTTGCCAGCTGTTGGCCAAGTCACCTAAACAGCTCTAAATCCTTTTATATCTGATTGTATCGTTCCTAATTCACTGTTCTGAATTTTACTACCAAAAAAAAAGTAGGGGGGGAGGAATAAAGCTCTGTGCACAAATATACATATATTACTTATATGGGAGCCATATGCATGCGATCAGTATAATTTATCATATGGTTTTGCAATCTATCAGGCAGCTTTGCCCACCTCACTTGCATTTTTCCAATAATCCATCTCTGCTGGGACTACTTCTAGCACTCCACACTTCTGAGCAGCTTCATACAGCTGCCATGAGAAAACCTGCCACAAAGCCCTGCTCATTTTCCCCAAAGGAATGCTGCCACGTCAAATCACACTTACCTGCAGCTCAATATCCAGTCTCGAACAGTCAGCATTGCTCTGTCTGGGGTCTGTGACGTGTTCATGGCTTGGTTTAGGGAACCCCAAGGATCAAGTGTGAACTCAGTTCATCCACAAATACCTATTTAACATACACAAAGCATCTGCTTCCAAATCCTAGTTGCAAGAAAACTACTAATTAATCAATTTAAAATAGCAACATTGTGTTGCGTGAGAAACTTTTCAAAAATATTTAAAAGATTTCCATTTTCCTTCCTAGTTACACTGTTGATCTACTGTTATAGGGGTCTCTGCTCACCGCACCCCAGCAGCAAACATTGGCCACCTCAGGGCCTGTACACGCGGACAGGTAAGTTGCCAGCAACCCTTCAGCCTGTTCTGACAGTACATTCGCTCCTCCCTAAAGGAGAGCCCTGATCTGCCACCTCCTGATCAACTTTTAAACTCTGGAAGCTTAATGCAGAACTCTGCATTGCATTAGAGCAAGGCAATATCAGCACTTCCATTTGTGCTCCGCCACCTTCTGACTCAGTGGGCAGGTCTGAACCCACCCAGTGGCTTAAAACCTCCATCATCACCTTATAATGTCCCTTTTCTCCAAAGCTGAAGCACCAGCCACTCTTCAGTCCAGGGACTGCTTCATCAGTGCTCCATCAGCTCGGAGAAGGGTGCAGCAGAGCCTGAACTTCTTTCATCCTGAACATCTTCCATCCAATCCCCATTTTCTGCCATTAATTCCTCCTTCACAAAATAATGCTGCTGTTGTAGTTTTACACCTGAGACCACCATAGATTTTAAGGAACCCTAAATGGTACATCTGCAATGCCATTTTTGCGGCATTACAAGAGAACAATATTTAAAGAACACAAGTATGGATTAAAAACTGATCTAAACTTTCATACAGAAACAGTCATACAGATTTGCTGACAAAAATGGTGTGGGACCTGAATTGTCCTAGCAGGCAGCGTGCAGTGGAGCACCAGGATTTGCAGTGGGCTACTCCTACCTACACTGCAGAAATGCTGCAAAACAGCAATCTCAAATTAAATGAACTCTGCAGTTCATTTCTAGAAATTTGAAATAGCGGTCTGCACTGACACATTCTGACAAAAACGTTTTTAGGGTGATTTTCTTTAATTACTACTTATGGCTTCTGCCACAAATCCATTAAGGCAACAGCATCTGAGCCACCTGATCACAATTCTTGTCAATTGTCGAGTGGTTGATGAAGCAGTTTTCTCCTACTTTTTCTCTTTTTAATTTCAAAGTAATTTATTTTATTTAATACAGGAAAACATGAGTCAACACTTCAATGTTTTATTAGAAACCACTTAACATAAGTTATATCCAGATAGAAGAAGTTCTGTTCTATAACATCTCCTGGTTAACATTTCCTTTTTACTCCCTCTTAGTTTACCAACTGCAATGACCATTTCCCTTATTAGGGACACTGGAGTGTTACATTAATGTCAATTTTTAAATTACAGCAATAAATAACAGTGCAAGAATTCCAAAAAAGGAGTTGATAGCAATACTGGGGCAGACTAAAAGTTGTCTTAATTTTCATTATTTTACCCTATTTTTCTGGAACTCAGAGGTGATACAGTTCTGCCCCAGTAGAACACGAGGACAATGTCTGTCCTCCCAGCTTGAAGATATCAGTGGGCTGACATGACTGCAGCTGGCCCTGCACCCAGAACCACCACACGTGGTGATACCGGCGCAGAAAGCTGGGCGATGGATGGAAGAGGGAGCACAGGCAGATGGACAGACAGACAGCTGTTGGACACCCAGCAGGACAGAGCCCTGTCCTAGCTCTGGCAGAAGCCATGCAAGCTGCAGGAACAGGATTACATCAGCTGTCCCATGCTGTGGTTTCAGAAGTATGGATGGAGCTGTACGGCTTCTGAGCTTCACATATGGTTGAGTTAAGGGATTCTTCTGGTCTAGGTAGCGAGAGCACGCCAGTGGTATCTGTCAAAGCAGTGACAACGTTCTGCTGTTACACCTATGCTTCTACCAGAACAGATGCACTTACAGCTTATTTGGTAAGGAATAAGCTGCTTTAGACAGGATGTTGCTGAAAGCACAAATACCGGCTTTAGAACACCTCATCTAGCAAGACATTGGTCTCTACCCGCCCTCTAAAAGCCTACACAATTTCATCAAGGTACAGAAGTGTGTTTTCAGTGCAAAACACGCACTAAAATGCATCAGAATGGTTACCAAAACCCAGCCTATTTTGTTTCCTTTTTAGCTCATCTTTGATAATGACAAAGCATTTACAAATTTTAACACCTGACAGAATGCACATAATGTCTCCCTCCAGAGTCCCAAGGGACAGAACTCAGGTCAACACGCTTGATGTGTTTAACTTATTTTCTGTAGCCTGCTAAATTTCATAATGGGAGAGAAACTGGAGAGAAACTCCTTCTTTACATAACGAGTTGCAAGCACTCCTCTGCCTTAAAAAACAAAAACCCACAAGGAACCAAAGGAGCATAGTTACATAAGTTCAGAGAAGAAAAAAAGAAACAACTCATCTTTTGAGGCACTTCTAACAAAAAGAGAAAAATGAGAAAAATTTAATACTGGACAGAAACAAAAAAGTAGGACTGGAAAGGACCTCTTGGATTATCCAGTCAGGTCCTTTCCTTATCTCTTTCATAAGCCACTAGGTACATCTAGAAGTCAGAACAGACAACACAGGGTGAGTTTACATGTGTTCAAAGTACAATTATCTTGTATGATCAAGCCCAGGGCTCCTGAGGACTTTTTAATAAAAATCACCTGGGTCATTAGAGGGCTTCCTCTATCCTTGGCTGCTTTGATCAGTAGCCACATAGTTGTCACCCACACTCGTGTTTTCAGCATTCAGCACTTCATTTAAATGGCTAAAAGAGAGCAACCATTCCTGCAGATTTGTGGTTTCAGAAAATGTAGAAAATGAAAGATAAGCAGAGCATTGCTTACATTTATATTTGGAGACTTTCTTCATGGTCATAGGAGATAGAAACGAATGTGTCAGTGTTTCTGCATGATAAATAGAAAAGGTGCTTTTACTCTTGAGCAGAACAGACTGAGACGGCGTTGTAGCCCATCTTCTGCTACTTAAAATGCAATAAACACTGGACTATTTTAACACATTAAACAAACCACAACAATACCGCTTTCAGATTTTATTGCAAAGAACTTTATCTGAAGGAGTAAACTGTACAAACTCCAGTGGTGTCAGTATTGAAAATACGTTTTAGATAATTCACACAATGTAAGTACAAAAAGCTGCTTGGGCAATGGGAACAGGCTAAGGAGAAAAACAGATCAGCATCAGCTACCAGGAGCTGCGGCGGGGAACACTTCAAAGAGAGATGCACCACAATAGGCCTTGTCTGCATCCACATGCAGTGTACGCCCCTGAGTTCTATAGCATGGAGCAGTGAGCAGAGTATTTGAAATCTGCTGGCGCCAAGGTACCATCTTTAAAGGCAGAATTGCACCACACAGCACTGAAGGGCCCCACTTGAGCAGCACAAGCGGTTGCAGCACTGTGAAGTGCGCAGGCTGAGCCTTCTGCACCTGGCAGCTGCCATCCAACAGCTGATTGGGGTAAGTACAGGCACCTGAGCTTGCAGCTCTGGGTCTGAAGGGCAGGATGAAGCCAGAAGCTCCTCCTGAGGCCACCAGCATCTAGTTTCTCTTCATACACATTCTGGGGGCTCTGCATGTAGGAGAGTACATAATGTACGACAGCTGGCAGGTCATTACTTGAATATTTTAAGGCAGAAAAAAAAAGGAAAGCAAATGTTTCTCACACACTGCAACAAAGGAAATTTCACTCTGTAGACGAATAACAACGTCCAGTTTGTGGCAGATATGACCATGAGCATGAGTGCTGAGAATGTGCATATCAGTTCTGCAGGGTTTTGAATACAGTGCTCAGAGAGCAGACACCCCGTGTCTCAGGCAGCCACTGCAGTTCTTCTGCTCTGAAGAGACTCTGCTACATCAACACTGACATATTATGTTTCTCTAGGAAGAATTTCCTTATTAAATTGTTGTGCAAACAAAGTAGAAGAGCATGAATGTTATTTTAGCAAAGCAGAGAGTTAAATCTTCAATTATAAAACTAGCAATGCAGTTACAAGGCACAAAGTCTGAAATAAGAAAGCACAAACTGGAAGTAAATTTGAAGGTAATCCCTTCTCTGAGCATGTTCCCGGGAAGAGCTGAGATCCTGCCTCAGAAGGTGGCCCACTCTGGCAAGACAAGAAGATCAAAGTCCCTTTTGCCCAAATTACACCTGATGGCTATTACGGTGCTATGCTGTGTGCAAGCAAAACTTCAAAGCAGTTTTAAGGGCTCTTACTTTTTTTTCTAATAAATTTAACAAAACTCATTGTGTTAGCAGTTTTGATTACCTCTGGATTTCTGTGAGCATACAAATGCAATGGTTTCAAGTTACACATTATCTACACAACCTTTCAAAATGCCCAAGCCCTGTGCTACACTGATTTTTTACTTTACCCATCTTCATGCTTTGGAAATTAAGGGATCTGTTTTAGCACTTTAACTCAACTTTCCTTTTACAGAACACTTTATCTGTTTAGCATTTTGAAATCTTGTGAATTTGTGAATTCAACACAAGTTAAT
This sequence comes from Penelope pileata, assembly GCA_013396635.1. Classification (NCBI taxonomy): domain Eukaryota; kingdom Metazoa; phylum Chordata; class Aves; order Galliformes; family Cracidae; genus Penelope; species Penelope pileata. The sequence continues at coordinate 297,427 of WBMW01003180.1, read as the reverse complement.
GTGTTTCATTGTGTTTTCAAACAGAGCACATAGAAGTGCCTTCACTTCCATTTTCAGCTGCAGACACCGAAACTAACAGAAACTCAACAACTATTTCCCTGCCCTTCCCCTACTGGTGAGGAACACAAGCCTCAATTGCAAAGATTTGTATCTCAAGTTACTACTTGATTTATCTTTTTTAATGAAAGAAAGAATATATCCAATTCCTACATAATATTATTGAAAGATACAAGCTGTGTTCAAACTGAATCAGGCATTTAACTTGTTAGTCCAAAAACAGCTAGAGAGGGAAATATTTTGGGGGAAAAAATCTAACAAGGTAATGGGAGAAGGAGAGAACAGTGTATGTTAAATAACAGCACAGCTTAATCTGCACCAGAAAAGCATATTCTGTGGATATTCCAAATATAACTAGATGTATAAATAGATGGACTGATAGCATATCAGTGAAATAATTTGTGATATAACAATTTCCTTATCTTTTATTTATCACAAAACAATTTGGAAAAATCTCTTTTGGATGTGGAAATGATGTAGGTGCTGCTAAAATAATTCAAATTTCTGTGGCCTCACTGTGAAGCACTGATCCGTTCCAGCTCATGAGGAAGCTGAAGTTGAATTCAGCTGATGTTGGGTCACGATCATCCACCCTGACTGAGCCAGAATTTCAGGCAATTCCAGGTGGGCAGTAATTCCTGGCAACTGGAGAAAAGTTGCTGCACCATTGTTTGCCCTGCTGGAAGACTGGAACATACTGTGCCAAGACGCCAAGGGGATTGCCCTTTACCAAAGAGAAAAGAAGGTAAATTTATACTTATCTGTTATACTATACACAGAATCTCTTTTTGTATGTTTTATACATAAAATATTAAATTGATTTTTTTCAGGACTAATTTAGTTTCCCTTACTAGAAGTAATATTAAAAAAAACCAGCATGTTTTAACACCTTCTAAGGGCCTAAGAACCAACTATGAGTGGGTCTCCAAGTATCTCTATAGTTTAGCTAATTAAGAATTGTATGATTTTAAAAAACATCAGACCAGTGCAATATCCCACTTGAAAGACTCGGTTTTTAAAACTCAGACAAGACTGAACTCCGCATAGTGACACAATGAACACATGCCTTGCAAGCAGTGGTTCGGAGCTATGCATCTCCACGGGTTCTGTGCCTCGGGAACTCCTCTGCAACCGCTGCACGAAGGAAATGGGAGCTGACGAGGGAGGCCTAACCGCAGCGTTCTCGTGCTCGTGGTTTCGGTTGCCGCAGGATAACAGATTTTACAGGCCCTGCGGGCCCTGCTTTGATCATTCCCCTGTCCCATGAAAGGGAGCTGAACTCGGCCTACCAGTGGTTCGCAGAAGATGCAGGCGAGTCCTGAGTATCAGAAACACTGTGACGTGTGTTTTCCATTTTCTTAATTCCATTCCTCCCAAGCCATTAGTTGCACGATATGCTTTTTCATCTATGACTGAAGGTCTCTCGGCATTTTAAGTTTCTCCAAATTTGTGAACAGGAATATAAAAAGCTATTCCTGTAACGGCCTGAGAAAGTTCTGGTTATAAAACCAGGGAAAAAGCCTCCCAGGGACTGCCTGAGCCAAGCTTTAATCATCCGTAAGCGATCCAGAGAGAAGTAACAAGGTCCCTCCTCGTGCACACATCTCTTAAGGTCTTCCAAGCCCTGGATCCAGTTCCAGAGATCCATCCCCTGCGTGCTGGGTGCTGCCAGGCCCAGCAGTGGGGCAGGGCCGGAGCAGAGGCCCCTGTGCCTCCCCACTGGGAGCACGCTCGCAGATGAGCTCCATGCGTGAATCTCCTGCAGCTCAGGGGAAGGTTAAAAACACAGCATCACTTCCAACGAAGAACTCCCAGCAATACACAGCCTTTTCTCTCTTCCTTGCAAACATTTTGTACCTGGGCATTGTCAGGACTCTTCCCACAGTACCCCTATTTGTGAGGTTAATACTGTGTGCTCTAGCGGAACAAGGACTTTACTGAACTACACAACCTAGCCATCAGCCACCCTGCATGTGGGATGCATTCTTCTGTGACACAGAGAAATATTTTGCATGTCATCAACACTGAAGTCAATATATGCACTGTGTGAATCAGTTCCTACCCTCTGCATTGAAAACTGGCTTTCTGAATGTTTGAGATGAACTATTTAATTTTAATACTAAAGCATAAACTTTACATTGCGTTAGCATGAAAAGGTAAGACTATTAACTTCAATGATGTGGAAAACTTCTAGAGACCAAAGATTTTTAAGAATTGAGACAAAATCCACCACAGCAGAGGTTATTTGATGATTTGACACTTCAGAACAAAGCTTCTGAAAAGAGGATACCAACTTGCTATAAACACAGCATCTCACTTTTAAAATGAATGACAAAAGGACTCTGGTTACAGTCAGCTTCTTCAGTCTTGTGACTGAGTTGATCTCAGTGAGAGTGCCTAAGAACAGAAGTCAGCTATGTCAGCCCACACAGCTGCTTTCTAAAGACAAATTTCAGTACAGAACAAAAGCCACTGACCTGTCTTTATAACTCACTCAAATTATGAACGGGATATTGCAGCTTCCGTTGTTTTCAGTACCCTACAGCAAGGCAGCCACTTTCAAAGGAAGTTTGCGTAATTATTCCGAGTTACATGGCAAGTTAAAGACATACAAGATCCTTCTGTCAGTGGTTTGTCTTTTTTTTTTTTTTTAAGACATCAAAGCACATTTTCAAACATGCATGTTTTATTTTTGCACACAGGGAAACAAGAAGCATGTCACAGATTGCCTCCCTCTCCTCAGAGCCATCGTTCTCCACCAGAACTAAAAATCAGCGAACAAACTGAGATGACAGCATTTGTTTTAGAATGACGAAGGTGTGTGAGATCTCTTTCTCTGTCCAAGACAAGGAGAATTGGCTTCAATCTACAATATAAAATATCCAAAATGCATGCTTTAAAAGCCTTTTACTCAGACTAACATTTACGTCTGTATCATGTTTTATTTTAAAAAAATCATGTCAGTGAAGTCCTTTGATCCTTCTGTTGTTAAGAGTTAAACTTTGGGCTGATGCTTTGCATACATTTCAAGCATGTTATGACCACTGGGCTATTTAACTGCACAGGGATTATATGGGAAGTATTACAGGAAGTTTGATCTTTAAAAGAAAAGCACAAACTCAATCACCTTCATAGAACTCATTTTTAAGGTTAGGGTGGATTTCTTTTGACAATTTTCTAAATACTTGAGTTAGTTTTACAGTGAAAAAAAAATTGGCAAAACAAACTTTTATTACTCAGGACTGAAGGTGAAAATGGCAATGTGCACTTTGGCATCAAAACAGACATTTATTAAACACAAGTAGAGAGAACTTAAATGTACAGATTTGTAAAATTAAGTATTCTACATTTCAGCTTATGGTCACAATTATATTAGAAAATAAATTTTTGTTTTGTTTTGATGAAATAGCAGATGCAACACACTATTTAAAGAAATACACATTCCCATTTTGCAGCGTTTTGATGATTCAATTTACCCTACCAGATGGTAAAAGTTATCAGAAGGAACATGAATGTTATATGTGTAACATAACATAATTTCACCTTTAAAATGGTATTAACCTGTCATCTACAACAACAACTAAAAAACAAACGAAAAAAGGAAGAATGCACTTAAATTCACCAATAACAAGGCTCCTCATAAACAACTTATTATTGGGACTACAGTCCCAAATTATGGGTGATTGGCTAATCGTAATTTTTTTTTGCAATTACTTGTCAGTCACTAGGTACATTACATTAACGTACGTTAAGAATGATGGGATTATGTAAAAAGAACCCTTGGCCCCAGCCAGAGATTAAGTAGTCATGTCACACACTTTCTACTCTGCCACCTTGAAACCTATTCCAAAGCCATTCTAAATCCATGCTAGGGTTTTAAATACAGAATGCTTTCAAAAGCCACCTGCAAAAGAAAGCATGCTAGAAGTAAGCCAGACAGCTATTTTAAAAATTTCCGTGATTATTAATCTTTAGACACTCGCAAAAGGCTTCAGAAAAGCCCAACTCTAACAGCAATTTACAAAGCAATTTCAACAAAATCTTTCAGTATTTGATCGAAAGCCATAAGCACGAATCCAATTTGACAGCTGAAAAATGTAAAATGCCAGTTAGTAATATTCACCTGTTCTGAGCTTCATTGCTATCAGTACTTAAATTTTTATTAAAGCTTACTTTATGCCTAAGACTATACAACAGCAGAATCAGTGTCCACAATCTTCAACACCAAATCAATGGAAAGCAATGTTAAAAGTGAAAAAAACAACCCTGCAATTTAACACAGCCTTCCCTGAAGACATAGGAAAAAAGGTAGCTCTCAAGATTTAAGAAGAAAGCAATTAAGCTAAGGATATTTCCATTGAGGGGAAAAAAAAAAAAAAAAAAAGACGACGTACCTCACTGGAAATACACTGTATTCTAGTAATTTTTTTTTCTCTAAGTTAAGACTTTAACAAAATGGACCATTATACAGCTTATCTCCAGCAGGTCTCAGGAAAGCAGAGTTAGCTGATATGAATTTGTGCACAAGTGTCACTCATGGGTGGGATTCACCTTCTCAGCATCCAAGATTTACTGCCAAGCAGTCCCCCTCTTACCACTTCTGCCAAGGACATTTTTCCCTAAGGCATAGAAATCATTAGTTCAATCAAGATTACCAGCTGTCTTTTTCTTCATATCACAGACTCCAGAATCAATCTGCAATGTGCCATTTCTTAATGGGCCATCTAAAAATGGCCTTCTACTGTCTTCTCCAGCAAAATGTGCAGTTTTTGGGTGCCACAATAGAAGAAGAACTTAAAACTATTAGACAGTGTCTGAAGGAGGGCTACAAAGGTAGAGTAGGGTCTTGAGGGCAAGAGGTGTGAGGAGGGTCTGAGGTCCCTTGGTTTGCTCAGCCCAGAGCAGAGGAGGCTGAGGGGAGGCCTCATGGCGGCCTACAGCTTCCTCACGAGGGGAGTGGAGGGGCAGCGCTGAGCTCTGCTCTCTGGTGACAGCGACAGGGCCCGAGGGAACGGCATGGAGCTGCATCAGGGGAGGGTCAGGGGGGTGTTAGGAAAAGGTTCTTCCCCAGAGGGTGGTGGGCATGGCACAGGCTGCCCAGGGCAGTGGTCATGGCCCCAAGCTGCCAGAGTTCAAGGAGCATTTAGACAGTGCTCTCAGACATAGGGTTTGGATTTTGGGTGGTGCTGTGTGGAGCCAGGAGTTGGACTCGAGGATCCTTGTGGGTCCCTTCCAACTCAGGATACACTATGATTCCATAATTCTATGAAAATCACACTATAACCAGAATGCACACATGACTTTTCCCATTATCTGGATCAGAAACACAGACTCCCTCTCTAATGTCTACTGCAAAGAAACCAGCCTCCTCCTTCCACCCGGTCACTGACTCAGTGCTGCGCTCATGACAGCTGCCCAGACACCATAGCAGACACACACAGCCTTGCTGCCCCGCACAGAGCTTGCACCCCAACACACCTGCCTACACAATCCCGGCCACTTTATCACTTCTGCTGGGGGCTGCCCATTACAAACTGACCAACCTAAGGACAAGCTGTGCCCAGCATATCCATTGTGTCTCTCAACGTGCACAGGAATGTCCTGCAGCAAGAGAAGATTTCTGCCCTAAGTCCTTCCTGCAAACACAGCCCTACCTGTCCACCTTCTCTGTGCTGGACTCCACGCAGGGCAAAAACCACCACAGAATAGCTAACGCATGCTCAGCAAAGGGTGTTTAATGGAAGATATTTTTTCCAAACTCCATTCTTATGACTTCTTTAGCTTTACCTAAGTCATCTTCAGTAGCGGCGTTGTGTGGAATAGAACAAGCCCTTGTTAAGAATTAACAAACATTCCTGATGTATCCACAATAACCACTACAAACACCTCCCAGGGCAGAATCATGGTTCACATTTCCTTCATGAGTATGCACCAGAGGAAACAAATGATTTCATGGAGACCATAACATGGAATCACTAACCAATACAGAACAGGACAAACTCACACAGCTGAAAGAGAACAAGCAGCCAGCTGCTAGCAGACCATTTCTCAAAACAAACAAAAAGAAAACTGGAGCCCCTCCCCCTCTGCCCTTTCAGTCTTGACCTTCAAAGGAGACTTACAAAGTATTTCCAGAAAATAAGCTTGCGAACAAAAGTTTGTAATTTTACAGTACACTAAATAGAACAACATTAATACTAGCACGAGTCTTATGACCACACAGTCCTCCACATACCACTTTGTGTTAAGCACAGGTGCACCTCACTTTCTTTCCCTGTTCCCAACTGGCCAGTAAGACTCCCTGACAACATATCCTTCTGCCCTGCAGGAACTAACCAGTCTTTTCTCTCAATTTGTCTAACTGGCATTTTTACATTACAATCAGAGCTCTTCAGCCATCCTTTGTTTTCATCAGATCTGAGGAACTCCTTATGTGACGATCAAGGTGTCATATGAAAAAGCAGAAATCACAGCTATACCACCTATGAGCACCTACCATCATAGGCAAATAGATATTTAGGAAGAAAAAAGGAAAAATCTTCTCATATTACTGTACGTGTCAACAGAAAAAGTGATTGCAAATTGGGTGAACCAAGTAAGACAAAAGCAACATTGCAATGTAAAATCTGCACATCCCTGCCACAGAATACACTCCTCTGCTCATTAGAAAATGTAATCCTAAAGACAGTTAAATTAATTTGCATCCAAGATGAAGAAGCAGAAAATTAGGCTCTTGTAAGTGTTCCTTCAGTTTTAGCAACAGCGGTAGACTTTTCACCTTAGGAACTCTGTTTCTCCCTTGCATAAGAGTCAGCAACCTGATGGAATTGTTCGCAAGTCTTCTACTGGAAAGACCAAACAGATGTGTAGGGACCAAACACAGCTAGCAAGAGAAGAATGGATTTGTAAGGAATAGTACTTAACAACTGCATCCTTTCTTTTCATTTGATTTTAATACTGAGCTCCTCTTAGTGAAGGATCTGATCACAGCTCAAATTTGTCCTTTGTGTAAAACAACATACTAACTCATGGAAATGCTGTTTTGTGGTGTGATATTCCTAAAAAAAAAAGCCATTAAACCACCAAAATTAGAAACAGAATGTAATTATCATAACAAAGTATTTTTGAGGAGAAATGGAGGCTTTAACAGACCTGTTACTCTTTGGAGATGCAAATCATATCCCAAAAGGCAGCAGGACACACAACCAATTAAACAGCGTTCTTAACTGTATCTTAATGTGAAGTGCCCTTTGTTCCTAAACACTCTTTTACCATACACCTATTTTCATATCAAAGAGGCATTAATTTTTGACAAAGACAGCAGGATAGGCGGGCAAGGTACAAAGCCATAAAACGCTGGGTATATCACGGCTGTTTGTAAGCAAAGGTCTCCAGACATCATGGTATGCTGCTGATGCATTTATCACCTTTCTGCCACTAACCTTCTCTTGACTAGTTCAATCTGCAGCTCAGTTCCAGCCTCTGATACCCACTCTGGGATGCCTGCCCACCTTCCTAGGAGCACAGTGACTCACAACCAGCCCCTTCTCTTGTCACAGGAATTCTACTGCCTAGCTCATTCCTCGCACTGTTGTTTCCAATCCATCGTTCATCTTTTCAAACAAGGAGTCATCCTCTAGTCCTGCCTTGCATGTCACACAACTACCATTGCTGCTACTATTTTTTGTTTCTACGTATACACAGATTAGGGAGGATTTTACCCTTTAACATTCAGTACTTACCAACTTCACTGCAGGAAAATGACAGCTAAGGTTGTGAATTATCATCAATGTTTTGCTTAGTGTCAGCTTCTCATCAACTCTTCAGCTTTTTCACAGAATTGTAAGGGTTGGAAAAGACCTCTAAGATCACCCAGTCCAACCACTGGCCCACCACCACCATACCACTGACCCATGTCCCTCAGTGCCACATCTCCATGTTCCTTGAACTCCTCCAGGGACGGTGACTCCACCACCTCCCTCGGCGGCCTGCTTCAATGCATCACCACTCTTTCTGAGAAGAAATTTTTCCTAACATCCAACCTGAACCTCTCTTGGCACAATGTGAGGCCATTACCTCTTGTCCTGTTATTATTATTTTTTTAAACCACAATTAATTCAAGCTTTGCCATCAACTGCTAACACCTGGGCGACGTCACCTTTCTACTCACTGCATTTCATACTGTAACTTTTTTATCTTTTCAGCGGCACTATTTCTGAACAATCCACTTTGCAGAATATCAGAGCCACAAAAAGAAGGACTCAAGTATCACTCCTAGTTCAGTGATAACTTAGCCTTCCCTCTTCCACATATAATGTGGGTATATGAGTTTGGAAGTTCTTTCAGTTATTTTAGTGGCCTAATCTGTTACACATCACCACCTTCACTCCATAACTGCATTTAGTTCTCCAAACAGCACAGGCCTCTGCCACTTGAGCTAAGGGAGTAATTGGTGGATTTAGCAGGATCTTACCTTGGCTATCTGAGGAGGAGAGAACCCTGGAACTGCCATTTTACAGACCAGACTTCCCAGCACACAGGCTCTGCAAGGACTGTCCTGCCCCATTCCTGTCTTCTGCACTCCAGAGGCTCCCCTGACAGTCTTGTATTCTCCATCTCATCTTCAACGAACGGTTTCGAACAAATTCAGCCTAAGGCTGGCTCCAGGCACAGAGAACTTCAGAGTGAGCAGTTAAATTCTGACACTTAGGAACAACTGGAAATGGGCTTGTAAAGAACAGCGTTGAGTAACCTTATCTGTCAGCCAAGCTGTAGGAGCTACCTGGAAACTGACTTCAGACGCCCATTAACTTTTATGTTGCTCTGTATACAAATGTTGGGGCACAACTGCTGCCCCAGGTGCTAGGACACATATCTATGTATATTATTTTTATGCTGGTGGGTACGTAAATAAAATTTCTCAATCTGTCTCTTCTGTCCAAGCTGCATATTTATTAGCAAGAAATGCCAGGCGTTTTACCAAGTCGTATCACAACACTGGGGCACTGGAGGTACATACCACTTGCTTTTCAGCTGAATTTGATACAGAGCAAAATCAGTAAATCACCAGTAAAGGGAGTAGTCATCAGCAGATGTGGGTACAATGCTTAGACAAGGCGATTACTGCTTCAGCAAAACGTGGCTCTGTGGGAAATGCTTCCTTATAGTGGAGAGGTGCAAACATTATGGTTAGTGTTTCAAGATGGAATAAAAGTCATCCACACTGTCCCATCCTCTGCTGTCTACCAGCACACGACAGAAGAGGTTCAGACCTCCTTCAAGGAATCCCTGAAGAGCACTGTGCGTGTAATGATTTAAGAGCCCATGTAACACTCCGGTCTGTCTTTCCAGGGCCTTTTTAGCTCCCTGTTTGCTTGGCTGATAATACAACACCTATTACTAAGAGCTGCTTTACAAAATAATTTCAAGGGTTTACAAGAAAACAAAGAGAGAAATTTTAATGAAGATCTTGCCTTTTAGAAATACTGCTGTTTCTTGGAAAGACACTGTGCTCACAGACAACAGTGTTTCAGAAACTTCAGTGATAATGAAGCAGTTTCAAAGAAAGATGGGCAACCTACCATGTATTTTCACGGTCCAGCAAATATGCTTTTTTGTGAAAGAAAGGATGTTGAAAATAAGCTCAACTTCTACTCCTGTCACTAAGCGGAATGCCTATTTTTGTCTATGTAGTTTGTAGTCACTTTAGTTTTGAAAAGTAAAGGCTCTATCCCAAAAAGGATGTCCAAAATACAGATTCTGCAGTAATACAGAGTATGCAATGGCCCTGCACTGCCACAGGGTGTCACAAGTTTAATAATGTTTAACCAGAGTTCAAAATGCTGCAAGTGAAGATGACAGGGAGAGTCCAATTACAGCTTAACACAGGCTCTTACCTCAGTTAACTCATCAACAGCAGCTGTGAAATTTGTTATGAATTTTAATGATCAATAGCAGCTACTAGCAGGACTGGGAGGCAGTGAAACTACCGTATTGCTCCATATGCATCCACTTGAATTGTTTAATTGTACTAAAAATATTTTACATTTTTTGCTCCTAACAGAGCTTTTATTCCTATCTGGAAAATGCTACCATTAAAAATAGAAAGATGTGCTTCATCAAGAATAGTCACCATTTCATACCTCCAAAGGCAAAAAACCCAAAGGAATAAATTACTGATCTGCTGCATAAACTATCACTACTTGTAGATATGTTAACTTTGAACTGCAATCATCATGATTTCAGCACTTGACCTCTGGTGACAACAGAGCATGAAAGTGTGCTCCGAAAGTAATGCCTCCTATTTATTCCCTTGGAAACTACAGCAGATACATGGAGCACAATAACACCATTTGATAGAGCAAATCCACAGCTACAAAACACTGTTTTTCAAAATAGCCACCACCATTAACTGTGCATTTTTGCCAGCGATGAACGAGAGCCTGCATGCTGTGCTTGTAACAATCTGCACCAGTGGAGGTGCTCCATTGTTGCCACTGCTGAAATACAGCATCACTGCCTCACTGTGCTCACATTCACTGTTTGGTCTCCATCAATGGTCAGCAAGTGTCAATAAATGTCAATGGGTGCCACTTTTTCTGCATGGAGGAATTCAATCACACCCCTTTGCTTCATACACACTTCCCTATCAGCTGCCATTGTGTCAGAGCCCCTCTGCTGCCATCTGTCACACAGCAACATGGAATGGAATATGGTGGGAAGGTTCAATTTCTACTGCCATACCACCTGCCTCTGATGCTGTGGGCCAACATCATAAAATAGGAGGCATAGCTTCCAGAGCAGCCTTTGTATATGTAAAGGGAGGGGGGAAACGAAATTTACGCAATTTTAATTGTTGGAAGAAAAAATACATTGTCAATTAATGATTTCACACACGTATATACATACAAAAACACAACTCTACAACTGTACTGCATTTTATACGTATTTATACATATACACAACAGATTATATATAGAGAGAACGCTCACTAAATAGCATCATTTTATCAGTTTAACATACAAAGGAACAGTATGATTCACCTGAACTTCAAATCATTAGTTTTCAAGTTTACTGTCAATGTGCTCCCAACACCGTTTGCCTGTGTCAGCCTTCAAATAAACCTCAAATGCTCACATGCAATTCCCAACTCCTTACATTTTCTTTCTAGAGAGAAGGATTTAAGGGCCAAAGAGGTTGAAAAGTGGATATTAAATTCTTCTATTTTCACTCCATAACTTACTTTGTAGTTGGCTCTGTAAATACTGATGTTCAATGCTGATAACGTAGCTGAGAAGTGTTGAGGGCAGTTTATAGAAATACCACACACTTAGCCAGGTTTCCACTTCTGCTTTCTAATGCTACAGAGGTAGCTGCAAACTGAGACGAGAGCACAGGGCATTAAAGCCAAACATCTCTGACCCCACATCTTTAACCCAACACTGTGTTTTCATTAGACTCAAGAATACAGTTAACAGGACTCAGACCACGGCATTTATACACATGCAAAACTTGTTTAGGTCTCTCTTTTCTGACAAAACACTTAAAGCTGTGCTCAGCTTTGAGGATATATTTATGCTCAGTTAGTTTAAGCAGAATTTAAGCAAACAGACATTAAGCATAATTTGACAATCTCAATTCCAAAAAAAGCATTTTAGGCTGTTTTTTAAGCTGAGTTGTTTTACCACATTTGAAAACTAAGTACAAAAATGATACTATATACACACACATACTGGTCTCTCTAAAAACGACATAGCTTGGGTCAGTTTCGAGGCCGTCTTTGTATTTTCCCCACACTCTGCATTCCAAGGCCAGGCTGCATAGCCTGATTGCCCAAGTCAACTTTCTGCCTTCTTATATTTGATCTTCAAGAACACTTTCATTGCGTTCCACCTGCCTTCTCCCAGTTTTTGCTGTCCTCTGCTCAATTTTTCCCTTCGTGATCAATGTGATGCTGGTGTGAATCAGAAAGCTCAGAGGAAGTCAGTGGATTTATACTAAGTACACTTGAGAGAATCTATTCCATTTTTATTAATGTATAAAAAATTACAAGCCTGACTGACTTTGAAATAGTGCTCTGAGATTAATAAGAACCAGTCTTAACTAAAACATGCTCAGAAATCCTTTACAAAAGGAATTATGTCTATAACACACGGATGTGTATAGACACATACACATAGATACATACTGCCAAGGGAAGAGAGAAAAGTAATCTTAATAGTCTTAAAAATGAACATCCAGTAAATTAATTACAGATTTTTAAATGCTGTAAGACACTGAATTAAGGAAGTTTTTGTTTTTATACTCTGATTAAACCGCTCAATTGCTTCTGCACTATAAACCTTTTCTTCATTAATTCCAAAAATACAGAAAAAAGAAATTTGAAGACTTTCAATAGGTGCCTGCAATGGGTTTTGGTTGCTTTAACAGCTTCCTGTTGGTGAGGTGAACTGTTCCTCTTGGTGAAAGTCAAATTCTCTTCTTCTATTGGCGCAGCTCTGAAGGAGCCAGTGCTGTGACCAGATTGTCATTAGGCATTTCTGATAAAGCATACAGTGTTTTTTTGTGTCCTTTTCTTTAAAAAAGATTTAGGGCAAATACTGTACATTCATGGAACAAGAAAAACACTTGTTACCATGCAGTAGAAAACTCTTCTTCCCTTCTGCATTAGGAAAAGTAACAACAAAAACCCCCTGGAAGCTGTGAATACACAGCAAAGCCATCAGAAACACATGCAGACTTCATGGCTCTAATGTCAGAGAGGCCAGATCTCTGGTTTTTTTTTTCTTTTTTTTTTTGGCTTTACTTCTCCAGAGAGGGGGGAAATCTTGACAAGAAAATGCTGTAAGGAAACCTGTTTGCAGCACAGCCAGAAACCAACAGATCCTCCCTTCCCTAACAGTAAATCCTCTCTGCCCCCAAATCATAACCCTGTCCAAACATCGGACTGACAGCTTTCACAAAGAAGGAAGAACAGACGCACAGTAATGAATTGCTCATCTCCTAGGAAGCACAGCACAATTGGAGAAAGCCAAAAATAGAAAGCAAGGCTACCAAGGCAGCACCAGAGATGGCCACTGCTCACATCTCCAGCAATCCTTCCCCAGATTCCCTGGAGTAAGGACGCCACTGGGCCACCAGCACAGCCCTCCTGAATTAAATACACTGAGAGTGTTAGTGGCCTCTACGTTCAATACAAACAAGACATAATTCAGAGCAACCTAGTTTTCTTCCCTCATATTTAGACTTCCTAGAGACAGTTTCTTCTCCATAATGTCTCTAAACCTCTCAGCTCTGAGGATCTCCTTTTCCACACTCACGGCAAAGCGTCTGTAACGTCAGGCACAGGAAGGCACAGGCTGGCCTTCTATTCTTCTCTGAAACTGCCACTTTCCATGAAGATCAGTATGAAATTACACCATCCTCATTTTCAAATTAATGTTATGGCATCTGAAACATTTCATAATTGAGCTGATATGAGAAATAATTGCAACCTCTACAGTGCACGCTAACCAGTAATATCTTAAGTTTGTATTTCAAATCAGCAAAACCTTTGGCGTTCACTTGAAAGTATAATAAATGGAGAAGCCCTCTCGCTCCATTAGTTCATCTAAACAAAGTATGTTACATTAAGATTGTGTATTAACTGTTCTTTTGAATTCAACATTTATTTCAAACAGGAACATCCATGAACCAGCACAAATAATGCAATAATTGTTTACATGATATTTTAATAGGGATTGCCAAGGTATTAACAGTCTTTTGTGACAGTAAGGATTTAATGCACTTCCTTATAAGAGCTTTTTTTTATTCAATAAAATAAAAGTATAAGTAAGAAATCCCTCACAAATGAACCACTGAAGAGATTCCAGCTCCCCACCCCTAAGCATTCTTGCTCTCGAGTCAGACAGCATTTTACAGGGAAGATACAGAGCTCCCCTTTGAGTAAAAAGGAAAGAATGCCAATAATTAGCCACCCAGGAGGCATTTGTTTCACAATATTTTTGTTACTCCATGGCTTCCATTGTGATAGGATTTGTGAAGACTTACAAGCAGGCTTGGAATATAGCTTCTAATTCAACAGTGCTGCCTTGCCATAAGTAACCCTTATTTGTTAGTTAGAAATCATCAAGGTCATTACGTTTTCCTCAACACTTTCAATGGCCACAGAAAAGAGGATTTTTTGTGGTGCACTCCAGAAATATGAGCTAAAAACAACAGCATTTATATAATGCTGTTTTCACTCCATTTGAAGGGACAAAATTTGTTGCTGTTTTAAAAAGCAGAATTGAATATTTATGGTTTTCTTAATACAGATAATAACTGAGTAAAAGGCTAATTCTGAAAGCAGATTTAGAAAAGACCTAAATACTATAACCTCAGATGCAAAAATCTGACGAGACCTTACTAGGCTTCCATCCAAAGACACTGGAGAACATAAATCACACACCTACAGGTATAGGTGAAATGACAGAGATGAATAGAGATGCTTCCTCTCTGGAATGATGAAAAAAAACAAAACAAAACAAATAAATGGTCCCTGAGAGGACTGTTACGGGTAAGGTTTTATCATATTCAGGGTCACAATCTGGAAACAGAAAACCATGATATCAAAGCATAAGAAAGTCAAGTTATGCTCCACTGAATAAAATGAGGTATGACTTTTGTACAAAAGATTCTGCTTTTAAAATTGGGATAGGATTTTATTATTATTATTAAACCTTAGAGTCATTTTTATTTAAACAAAGAAAACCTAGCCTTTTGTTAACATTTTCTACAGGAAAGTCAGAGGCTCAGAAGGTGAAACAACTGCAGCAACCCATGCAGGTTGTTCTGCAGGTGTCTCCTCCATGTCAGACATGTTGCTGGGACAATTCTGAAATGCTAGCGGAAGTTTCTTGCCTTTTTTCTCAGCAGGTTCAGATAGGGAAGTATCAGAATACACACAAAGTTATAGATAAGTATATTTATTCATTTTGCTTTGTACTGAAACATTTTAGTATAGAAATGTTCTGAAATGAATCACATTTTGTTTCTGCGTAACTTAACTTTAAATCTCTAATTTTGATGAAAAAAAACAAAGGCAATGCATTTTGGAAGAATCCTTCACATGACTCCAAATTCTCCACTGCATTTGCCAAATTGTTTCAAAAACGCTTTTTTTATTGTCTGCTCCCAAACTTCTGATTTTTCTTCAAATTGTTTTAAGAAAAAGTCAGCTATACCTCAACTGTTCAATTGTACTGTTCAAATGTTCAATTGTACGTACCTAGAACTTTAAGAGGATCAAATGCACCCTTACCCAAATAATCTGAAATGTGCACGTAGCAAGCATTCTGTCAATGCCACTGTAGAAAAGATAATACATTGAAGAGCAAAAAAAGCAAAGAAAACTATCTTATTACAAATCTAAATTCAACTTCTAGACATTAAACTTTACTTATCAAATCTACAGCTATCTGAAGTGGTAAAAGTAAGTTACTACTGAGTCACAACTAGTAAGTACACTAAATCTCTGTGCCTTCTCCCAGTTTCCTCAAGCACACACCATCACTTCTTGGCCCTAAAGCAACTGAGGCTTCCTCAGGAACATACAGCATCAACCCTCACACTGAGCAAGGACTGCAGCCCCCAACTACTCACTATGATACCTAAGTACATTTGATTTGCAACTATCATCACCTTTTAGAGGGAACAGATGTGCATGACAACAGCAGCCACGGACCTAACAGCTTTCTGAAAGTATCATTTAGAACAAAAGTAATTACCATTTGGAAAAAAAGAGCTTGAAAGAACACAAGTATGCCTTCCACCATTTCTGGATGATAACATCCTCATACATTCTCAAATAGAGATGTTATTGCACTTTAAACAAAGCCAAGACTTTGACATCAAATTAATGACTCAAAAAACCCAGACCACCACAAAGAGATGAAGGACTCCAGAACTGATTAAGACTTCAGAGAGAGAACAAGTAATAACTAATATTTTCCTATCTATAAATCTAACATAATTACAGTAAAATATTTGAAAAAGGATAATTTACCCATTTATCCTATTTTTAATCTATATACACATCTTACAATTAATATTAAAAAAATCTTTGTAACTACACATCTGGATTATCTTGTATGTAATTTTTTTGCTTTTAACATTGACCTAAGTGTCTTTTCTGAATACATGGAGTCTAGTTCTCGACCTTAAGGCACCTTCCCTGTTCTCAGCAAGTAGCAGCACCTCAGCAGAAAAGGACAATAGAAATAATCGTTTTTAATACAGTACATTACTGTCATATTGTGTATGTCCAGCTTTAGGAGGAAAGCATTAGAAAACTTGACAGCTGCCAAATAACATTTCAGATGTATATACTAACATTTTTTTTTCCAGACAGCAGAAGTCATCCCAAGGTATGCTGCTAAATTTCTACTTCCTGCAGCAAGTTTTGGAAAACAAAACAAAACAGAAAATTATGTTTTCATTTGAAATGGCTCCACTCAAAATCAAGCCAAGAAGTTCAATTTCTATGTATCATAGTTAGACAGAAAACTCAAAAACTCATTCACTTCAAGCAGAAAGAAAAATTAGGAAGAATTTTCTGGTTTTTTTTTTTTTTGTACAACGTGATTAATTCAGGCATTTCACAGGCGAAACAAAAGTCATAGAGATGCACCAGACACCTGGATTTGACCCAAACAGTTGCAGAGCACTGGTATCTGGAGATGTGCTCCATGCCCCCTGTCTTTCTGCAGAGCAGTCTGCCTCTGCACGAGGCCAGGAGCCGGCAGAACTGGGGCTGTGGCTTTGCTGAGGCTCTGGGAGCTCCATGTCCTCTCTGCATCACATCCCCACCTCTGTCTGCTGGGGTGCAAAAGGGTTCCAAGTGAAAAGCGAACCCGAGCTAGAACCTCAGCTCAGACAGGTCTGGAAAGGTTTTAAATATAAAATTAAATAAAAGAGAAAGAAGAAAGCAAATAATGATCAGAAACACTGAGAGGGAAATATCAACCCTAAGCTAGAACACGTTTTAGAGCACGTTTTTATGACTATAGGCTGCAGGCTTAAGAAAACTTAGAATTGGTTTTGCTAGCTGCACATGACTTGTCAACTTGTTAGGAGAGAGTGGTGCCAGTAACTCCAAAATCATGTTAATTCTTAACAAGTGCTGGCACATCAAGAATAGCGACAATTGTTAGCATATATCTGGGCCCGAGAAACAGATTTAAACAAGTCTGTCTGGGAATGCTTAGCTCACAATGTTAGAAGGAGAAAAGATAATGAGCTAAAGCATTTGGAGCACAGATCTACCACTTGACTTATTGGAGGAGTACGGGTCAAATCTTCTCATTCCACTGCAGATAGAAAATGCAGCTTAAAGACTACAGATCAAATCAAAAAGTGGGTCTCAGTGGGAGAAAAAGAGGAAAACAAAAAGCCTTTAAGTAACTGATCAGCATGTACCACACTTAGGGTTCTCCTGGAGATCGGCATTTTCTGACTCCTGGGACTATTCAACAAATACTCATTGCTGTGTCATTAACGAAATATTACATTTATCAGAAAAGATAAATACAAAAATGATCAGAACGCATTTAAGAGACAGAGTGGTTTTGCAGATAAGGCAGAAAAATGTACACCTTTGGCAACTGTTGAACATACATAGCATATAGGGTTGTCTGAATTCTTAAAATGTTCAGGCTGCAGAAATCACTTAGTGATGTGGAAAATCCATCTAGGAGCACCTACATTTGTAACTCTCACCTCACTGGACTGTTACTGAGTTTCTGCTGAAAGTGGTACTCCTGTCACATTCTATGTGCATTTAGGAATTCTACTGAATCCCATCCAATCTCAAAAATGAGAAACTACTTCAGTAGCATCCTATTATAAACCATGGCTTTTCACTTAAATCTGCTGAAGCTAATTTAAAGTACTGACAGCATGGGCAGAAGTTTGAGTACAGTTTGGGGATTTGCCTTTTTTTTCTTTTTTCTTTTTAAATATCTCATGTAGGCTTCCAGAACTTTTAGCCAACCATTTCAGTTTACCAAATGTGACCTTTGAAACTAAATACTTACATAACTGGTTTTATAACAAGATTATTCCTTTAACAGCAGAGAAAGCTTCAGACTTGGCAAATCCTTTTCCCTGATACAGCCCACAGCAGTTCCTGGAGTGGGATATGACACTGGGAGGAAGAGAGGCACATAACAGTGTAGGGATGGCGCTGGGCTGGGAGGAAGGAATACCTTACTCCTGCATGAACACAGATCTTGAGAAGGGAAACTGCAGCCCCCTTGGCCCAAACAGAAAGGAAATGCCTGAACCAAGAAAGCATGCTCTTCCCCACCAGGGAGTTCGTCTCCCAAGGTCAAAATCATGGAAAAATGCAACTGGTAAGACAAGTGAATAGAACAGGACAGATTTATGCACTATAGTATAAACACACAGCCTTGCAAGGATCTAACAGAAGGCAGAAGGACACGTCCAGGAGGCAGAAAGCCACCTCGTGCCACCAGGGACCTTGAAACGCTACCGCTCCGCAGCGTTCACAGGAATCACTTGAGAACTTCATGAACATGGCAGGCTCAAATTTCAAGTAAAAAGCAGCAGACATTGAAAAAAAAAAAAAAAGCAAACATTTAGGTCAAGATAAAAAACGTGTTTTTTAATTATTATGATTAATTTTGATTTGTTTCATGCATTTTCAGATCTATGAGAAAAATAAGCTTGGCAAGTGGCTTGGCACTGCTGGAGCAGTCAATTCTCGCATTGCACATAATGGATTTACAACCTCAAACGTGTAATGCGGCCAAGTGGAAGGTGCTCTGGCAGGGGATTTCACATCCCATCAAATGACAGCTGTGAGCTACACAGCAGAGATTAAAACCACGTATCAGTACCCAACCATGTGGTAGTTTCATTAAAGACACAGAGAACTTAGCATGTCTAAAAATACAGCAATTATTCCTGAACGGGCAAGTTTAAGAACTGATATCTGTACAGATGTATAGCCATAAGTAAATCAGCAGTTTTCTCTGAATCAACAGAACTTTTTCAGCTTCTTTGCAATACAGAAAATACAATAAATTGTTTATTTTAAAATTTTCGCAGTGCATGATAAAGATTGTTGTAAAATAGTTTTCAGCACTGAAAAATTGATGTCTCATGCAGAGACACCATAAAACAAAGGCAGGAATCAACCAAATGAAATTATTTAATTAACAGCAATTTGTTCCACAACAGTTTAAAATATGGATGAGACTGCCAATTATGCAGCTGCTGAATAGAATAGCTCATTAAATAATTAAAACTGGATTATTAATTTTCTAGTTTTGATGTAATTTACTTGTACAACACGTAAGTATCTCTGTGATTTGTGCTCAGGGTAGAAATTCATTTTATGAGTTGGTTGCATTTTACTAAAATTATTACTTTGTTCTTGCTGCAAGTGTTTTATAAACACTTAGCATATGATTATTTTCAAGCACTAGGAAGGGCAAACTGGCTGCAACACTCACAATAAGAGGGAATCAATATGCACACTGCTTTCAAGTACTTCTTGGGAAAAAAAAATCAAGGGAGGTTTGAAGTGGGATGTGCCAGAAATGCAATTCTATTATACAGGGACAAGAAAACATAAGACAGCCTCTCATTCATGCAGGACAAATAGCTGTGCCAAAAGCACAAATTACACCTAATTACAGGGTATAACTCTGTCATCTTTCTTTTTATAACCTAGCCGTTTACACACTTTGATTTTTGACTTCCATTTGGGTTTATTAACATCAAAGCTTTGTCATCACTTATCTGTTTCTACAGACTTTTTTTACCTGAGGCGATAAATAAAAACTTCTTTGCATTTCAGCTTTTCAGATGCAGGAAAGGTTTAGTCTACATTGTTCTTATGTTTCATGCTTATTAAAGTTTTGTATGTTGTTGTAAAGTTTATTGCCCTTGGCATACCAATCTCAAATGTACTATAATTAAACCTACTCTCATTGCATATAAGTGCATTAGCACTATCCTATGATAAATTTTGTTCTTACTGCTAATGCTGTTTTTCATGTAATTACAGTGTCTTAAATAAAAGTGTAATGGACAATTTGGTTTAATGCATTGTTTAGCTTTTTGTCAAACAAAATGGCAATGAATTTTTAATCAAGCTATACAGGGCTTTTTTCTGTATATACAGATTACAGCAAAAAACACACAGATGACCACCCCTGATGAAATGGAGAAAGTAACGTTAGTGTTAGAAGAATAAAATAATCTCGACAGCCATATTGAAGAGTTCCTTCTCAAGTTGAAATCAGAGAAAGGTGAGTGACAGACTTCTGCCTGAAAGCTAACAAACACTACTAGATTGTCTGAAAGTAATTTGAAGTCATCAACTGCTAAAATTGAAATTCCTAGTAGAGCATCAAAAAGATATGTGAAAATAAAATGTCTCTTGAATCGTATATATTATGTTTGAATCCAATCTAATCCAATATGGGTAAGAATCCTCCTAAAGAAAAAAGATCTTAGAGATTGGCCAATTTTTTTGGGGGGGTCATCATGAAGGAAAGGTTTCCTTACTTTTCCTTTTCAAGGAAGGTTAATTAAAGGAGGGTAGTACATAAACATAACTGCTGAAGTTATCTGGCCTCAAAGAGAATACTTCCATTACATACAGTCATAAAGTCAGAAACTTTTAGAAAAATACAGATTAAGGAAACAAATTTAATTTTTAATGCATTTCCACCTTATTCCCAAATTTGGAAAAACTATAGCTAAAAATTTGTTTAATCAGCCCTTCAAAGCCCAACGATGATCAAAACTCAAGATCTCCTCACCCAATCTATTTCACTACTCCATGAATCGGACATTTAGAAAAGTTTTGCTAATATCTCCTCTGAGTCCTTCCTGGCAGCCTGAACCCTTGCATTACTCATCATGGTCACCACTGACACAACAGACCATTCCTTTACTTTTCCTGCAACAGCCTTTTAGCTATTAGAAAACTCCACACTCTCCAACACCATCTCTGCAGGCTGAACAACTGAATACGGTTTATAGAATACGGTTTACTCTTCCTCCAAGGGATGTTTCCTACACTTCTGATCACCCACGATGCCTTTGTCCAGACTCTGAGGGATCCAAGTCTTCTCCAGAAGGGGACTCCTCACATGGAGCCCACTGTTCCAGCAGTCTATGATCATGCTGAATTAAGGAAAAGGTTGACTCTGCTCATTTTACTGGCTGCCCTCTCTCTTATCTGTACATTCCAGTGGAAGGATCACCCTTTGATGAGTACAGGGCTATCAAATAAAAAAAATGCAAATCTTTTTCTGCAGGACTGCAATGATTTACCATGAGTAAGTGTCATGCTTCCTCATCTCCTCTCATTTTCATCAATTGGTTTGCAGATTATTCTTCCAGTTTTTCAGGATTGTTTTGGTATGTGATCTCGTATAACCTCTTCTCAGTTTTGTGTTATCTGCACAATGACTCCAGCTACCCTCTATTTTATCATCTAGATCACTAGGTAAAAAACAGAAAGTAGAATCAGACTCCAGGCAGGTCTCCAAAGAAACTCTACTAAGTGTGTCTTTTCATTTTGAGAGCAAGCCATTGACAATTAATAGCAAAACTAATCCAACCATTTTTGCACTTACTGTACACTAGTTTCTCCTAGACCACATTTGTCTGTATTACTTGCAAAAATATCACAAAAGACTGACAAATTAAAGCCTTTAAGTAAAGTCAAAACACATGGCAGCTACTACTCTGGCTTTACTTGCAGGTTCTACTATTTTATCATAGAGAAATTAAACTAGTTTGACATTATTTATTCTTGATAAGCCCAGGCTAGCAATTATTCATCTCTTCAATACCTTGCGGATATATAAAAACAGTCTGACAAACTGTTTTTTGGAATGTCAATATTAAGATGACTGAACCCAATGTCCCTGATTCCTCTCCCCCGTTTGACAACTGGTACATTTATCTTTTCCAGTCCTCTGGTATTTAATCCATCCTGCACCATTCCTCAAAGATAAGGTTGCTATTAGATGACTTAGGAGGTGATCTGGCTAACTCAAGTAGCAAATATTGGCAGCACTGCTTCAGATGAGTTAACATGGTTTTATCCTTCCTTCTCGTATTTCCTACTTAGGCACCAACTGGGAAAAATCTCAAGAAAGGGATTTTATAATCTAGAACTTATCCAAGGAACAGTTTATTTGCCTCCATACCCCAAACGAAACCACTGTAAAAATACTGCATTAGCCTGAAATCATCTAAACATGGTTAATTCCTTGTGTTTTGTCATGTTTCTCACCTACATCTGCATTTCTAATGACTTTTTCCACCCAAGTTTGTTCCAAAAATCATAAACTGGTCCAGGAGGACTATAGCCACCTGCATCACTTTCCCATTTAAGTTTCAGTATTAGGAATCAGATGACAACAGCATTCTGATAGATATCTGATATCCAGATCTGAACTTTGCTTCCACTTCAAAGGTGCCCATACAGCTAGAGACATTCTGCCTTTTGTATAACATTTACTATATATGTTTTTCTAACATAAAAATTCAGACAAATATTTACATTTTTGTTTTAGCCAGCAAGTGTTTCATTTCAGTATTTTAAACATCTAACACTGGTCTTTTCTTAGTCTTCAGACACAGGAACCTTGAAATACCCTTCACAAAGCTTCATTTGCTTCACTTGTAGGATGCCTTGCTATTCCCTCTGACCTCACATGTAGTCAAGATTCTGTTCTAGTCTTCTGTTTTTTTTTTTTTTTTTGAGGTGCTTATATTTTTCCCAGTCCTTTCCTGGTAGTTTCTCCTTCTGGTTTGGTATTAAAATTCCAATTATTTTCTACACTTCCTCCATAACCTAGCTCCTGTGCTCTTAAACTGCTGCTTTTCATTTCCGAAAGTTTGGATTTGAATTATAAATGGAACCAAACCGAAATTCTTACACATTTCTTTTCTTAATTTTTCATTTAAATGTATTTTTACATGTATATTACTGCTAATAGAACTTCCACAATGTTCTCACAACTGACCAAGATCTAGTCTACAGTTACCATACTCCCCTGTGGGTACACAGCTATTTTATGAGGAAATGTAGCAGCTGTTGCATCCAGGAAGACAGAGGCTTTACCACTACTACAGCATTTGTTTGTTAAATTATAATTGGAGAACATGATTCTATCATGATTCCTACATGTGTCCCTTTCTTGTATTTCCATTCAAATCCAAACCACACCCTGAGAGTTGAAAGCACTCTTCCTAATGTTATAGGTGATGAGCTGAGCTCTTATGATGATCACTATAACAAAGAATGCATTGCAAGAGAAATGTATTAAGAAAGTTTGGCTTCCTTGCCTACTAAAAGGAAAGCTAAAAGAGATGAAATCATTCCATGTAAAAACCTACGGTAGCAAGGGAAAGGTGCCAATTGTTAAGAAGAATGATTATAGCTTTAAAAAAAAGTTAATATGACCAGAAATAGATGCAGCTTAAAAATAAGATGGTCCCAAACGACATGAAATTCTGGAATAGTTTTTCAATTAAGAGATTAGGAAAACAAAAACCAAGCCATAATGGGTTAAAATGGAGGCTGAGCAATTTCTGACTTAATTATACACTATATCCTTAGCTGCCACAGACAGGCTTTAGATTTGAGGTCCCAAAGGACCCTAGCCAGCCTACAGGTTCCTAAATATCTATTGCTCTTTCTGAATGGTTTTACGCTTTCTGCCATTCCCTGTCCCCAGTTTGTGCCTCATGCACAAATGATAATTTTACCACGTATCATTGGCTTTCTTTACCCTATCCAATAGTTGTAGTCATTTTCTTGACTCCATGCTTTTGCCTATGGATATTGCAGGTCTCTTTTGAAACTGATACAGCGCCCTTTCATTAAGATCACAGACATCCACTCTGCAAACAGATGTTCCAGCTGAAGGAGGCAGTTTCCCTTCCCTCCTTTTTGCTGTCCATTACTGTTTTATCACCAGCGATGCATGCTAATGCAGTCAGTTTTGCCTGAAGCAGGACGGGGAAGGCTCACGACTTGGCTGTGGAGAGAGCAATTGGCAGCTGATGAAGGGTGAAAAATGATTAGAGGCAGTGATAATTTCTTCCTATTTAGTACAGAAGACAAAGTCTGTCCACTTACCTAATTATTGCTTCTATATTGTCCTCTGCCATTTGTGTCCCATTCTCATCTATTCCCTTAGGACTTCTTCCTCCAGGGAAGCCCAGGCAAAGACATTTTTATGTCTTTCTCCTAAACTTTAAACTTATTTCTTGTTCTTAGTTTGTACTGGACCTGCTGTCCTGGAATCCACAAGTCATTTAACTCAGGCATTTTGTTGGGACACATCCATCAAAGAGTCACTTTCCTGACTGTTTTCCAACAACCGAAGAGCCCCAAACTCTTGTCATTGACACAAAAGGACTTGGTGACTTTGTTACATCTTTACCTTCCTTCTCTGGGATACAGATAGATAGAAAGTCACCAGAACATCTGTCTCTGACCATTTTCCACAACCTACGCTAGCCTCACTTCAGCACGTCAACAGAAATTTGGCAGTCATTTGTCACAGTAAAAGCTATCTGTTTTCCCACCAACACACACAGTACAATACTTTTTTCCGTCTTCGGTATTTGCTATTATCATTCCAGACAAACACCATATCCTTTGGATTCTATATTTTAGATTCATTTGGCTCTCTGAAAATCTTCCAGCACTTAATGTATTTATTTAGGGTTTATTACAGATATTTTGCTGAACATTATAAATTCAAGATTTTGTGCCAGTGGGAATAAAACAACAGAATTCCTGACTAAGAGTATGGATATCTGATTGTGTTCACACATGAGCTGATGAAACCACAAACACTTGACTTTAATTCTGGAACTCATTCAAAAAAAACACCAAAAAAAACCCCAGCAGGTAAAGTTCAAAGATGAGCTACAAGATCGATTACATCTTGTAAAACGTATCTAGAGCTCAATCTATTTCTCCCCTCTGAAAATTAATTTATTTTAGTGTAGTTCTTTCCTAGAAAATTATTGAAGCTTCTTTTTGACATCTGTAATCTACAGGCATAGCAAGACAACATGAGAAGATTCTGAAAGGTTCCAGATTGGAGAGGGAGCATAAGTGATAATAATAAACAGGTGAACTGATGCTGTAAGGATAACAATGATGGCTCTACAACAATCAAGTAAAAAACTACAGGGGCCTTAAGATAGCAATATACACCTTGCTCTGCTCTGCCTTGCAGAAGTAATTTAGGATGTGTAATACTGAAAAAGATTATCACTGAAACTGCTTGAAGTGCTAAAATCATTATAAATCTAGAAGCCTCATGCATGCTAGCTGCCCAGGATCAGGAACCTGAAACATCAAGCCTCCTGCACATGAGCTGATCACTGTATATAAAGTGGATTTTAGATGCACTATGTCACAAATAGCCTAACAACTAATGACATACGTGCAGTTGGAACCACATCAGGCAGCTGGCTTAAACTGTGAAACACCACCGAGTGTGTGCCTCTGCCTCTCAGAAACAGTGCAAGAGACATCAGGAGCTTTAATTTTCCCACATCTAACAAAGTACAGTGCTTTCATATGAGAAAATTATTAACATAGCACAGAACTAGTTGCTGGGACACCAGAAATCATGGCCTTGGGCCCAACCTGAGGACAGAATTGATTCTGACCTCTTGTGAGATTGAAATGCAACACTGTATTCAAAATTACAAGCATGTTAGTTGCAAAGAAATATGTAATTATTTCCTTTCTTTATGACAAAAATTATGGTTGTTTTGAAGGACTTAAATCCAGCTGTGTGACGTTTGTGTGTGTGTACGCACAAACACACAAGCATACTTATTCACACTATATATATAACTATATACAAAATATGCACAGCAACAAGAACAATGAAGTTTGAGAGATCAAAATTCTCCAACTACTCCCACAAGCTAGTGCTAATTGTACATCAAGCAACAAAAAAGTTTCTAACAGCTGAAATCCAATGTAAATCCACTGTAAGTCAAGAAGGATTGAAGGAAGTCATGCATAAAACCAGACAGGAATAAAAAAGATCAGAGCAAGGAAATGGAGATGTTAAGCAATCTGAAATAATAAAGGGAATGTTGTACCATGGGTAACTGATCCTTTCTGGATTCAAAATCTTTATCAAATTTAAAAATTACTGGAGTATGTACATTGAAATTACGATAGAAAGTAAGCATAAGTATGCTCTTAGAAATGATCAGAATCTTGGTAGTTTAGAACCAAACTAAAACCTATTACCTGCTTTTAAAAAGAGAACACATTGGCTATTGCCCTTCCAACATTTTGGTCAAAATTGGCAATTGCTGTCTGAAGTTCACAGATGGACAAAGAATCTTTTAACTCACAGAAGTTAAAAGATTTTCAGTACAGAATACAGTACTCCCTAATCCCAATGCAGCTGTTTCTTCATTTGTTAAATGCAATTAAAGACAATTCAAACTTCCCCCTAAGATATCTTCTGCTGAAGGTTCTCAGCAGCACCAAGCCTTCATGCTGTGGTAACAAATGTGCTGCTGACACTGGGTTACCAATGAGCCAACTTCAATGTAGCTTCTGCAGATCCTGGTTAGACTGCAGCTTTGTATCACAATGTAGATCAGTCTCAAGAAATGCATCGAGAAATAATCTTGTCTTGTAACAGCAATTTGTGCTATGTCTTGCTCTAAGAAAAATGCCAAAACCAAGAAGAAATGACTAAGCACATCATTACGTTCAACTGACCTGCACAGAAAAAGTATGTTCACAAACAGAAAGGAGTGCTGCAGAAACATCTGCTCTTGCACACCCACTGTGCTAGATTTCTGAAAGACTTCTGCATTCACAATTCTATTAGTTCTCAGAAGTATGATTCATTATGAAAGGTAACAGTACCATTACAAAGAAGCTTTAACTAATGTTACTCTTTTAAAATTTAATTTTATACCTGAGACACTTTGCACTGTATTCAATCGCAAATACAGAATTTTGTTAAAGCTTTAAAGTCCATTTCTAGCTTCTATTTTGACTTATTTGTGAAATATTAAAATATTTCACAAAAGAGATAGCTGTCCTAGATACTAAATGCTCAAATCCAGCACAGATGGTTCACTATACCACTAACAGTTAAGCTGTGAAGTACTGACAATGTATGCTGTAGAGACTGAAATTCTTTGAATTCAAGTGAAATCTGGAGATGTTCACTGGAGAAAGAAGGAAAAAAAAGTGGCCAAAATACCTGAAAAAGTGCCATATATACTTGTCCTGTTCCTCTGCTTTTGATTGGCTGAACCTGTACAGCTGTTCTCATGTTTTCATGAGAAAAGGATCACTTCTCAACTGTGAAATCAGAAATGAGAGGGAGTTCAGTCAGCAGAACACAAATAATAAAAGCTTTGATACACTATAGCTATAAATCATTTTCTTAAGATTATCAATAGTCGCCATATAGCTAACAGAATTTCAAGTGCTACACTTTTGTTAAGGCAACCATAACAACAGCAGAACCCATCTTATTTTTCCTTCTAAGTTACGGAAAAAGAAGGCTACAAACTAATAAAACTATGATCAGAGATTAAGAGAGCTTCCTCAGGAGGATCTATCATATGCTATCAAATTCCAATTGACAACCGTATTTAAGGATATAATGGAGGAAGTAATAGTGCCAATACAAATGAAGAACAGGTCAGATAATACCAAGGTTTCTCTAATAGTCTGGACAAAGTTTTTATATTAAGTGAAAGATTAAATATAATGTGATTTTCCACAACAAATAAAGGTAGGGCTCCTGTGAGTTTGACATCTCCAAGTTACTTATTGAGATCTAATGATATTTTTCATCTCTCCATTTATGCTTGTACTTCTGCAAGTCTGGAATTGCCTGAAAGGAATTGGTTTTGCCTACACATATTTTCTGTTAAGGTTTCGTTTTCATGTCTGTATTCATAACTCTCTTCTTTCTAAATCTGTATTCTGAATAGCCGGAACATTAGCGCTGAAATAATGACTACTTGCTGATTCTGTCATTCCAAATGTTATCGCTCCACATCAAGACAGTTAAATTGCAAAAACCTAACCCAAATCCCACACGACTAGACATAGTCCAACAATACCACCAGGTTCTGAATGCTGAACAGCATTCTAACGTAAGTACAGTGAAATGGGAACACCATCTAATGGCAACAGCAGCAGCTCAATGTATTCCCAGCTTTTAGCAGGAGTGCTGCTTTTCTTACAGCAAATGCAGTGTTAAAAGAACATTTGAATTATCATAGCAGGCAGACAAAAGTTAAAAATTCAACATTAATGTAAGAGCCATAAAATCCCACTGTGCACCTCCACTATACTCATAACATTTATTATTCCCTACAGAACAGAGAAAATATTCATTGAATCAAGCTTCATCCTTACTGTGCAACATCTTTAAACCCATTTTGAACACGTAATTATTAATTTCCTCACAATCTTTTCTTTGACATGCATTCCCTGCTGTATTAAGAATGTTTCAAAACTTTAATTCATACATTTAAAACCCTGTGGGTAAGATGGCACTGCTGTTATTTCAACGTTAACAAGAGGCATCCGTTTTATGAATGCGAGCTCATTTTGGGAGCTCCATTTCAGGTATTCATTCTTCAGAGAAGTTGGTATTTTGCAGTTCTTTCCACACTGGGAGAACAATTGTGTTTAGTCTCAGTTGTAACTTAAATCTTCAGCACTTATGGAAGCTATGTGCCAGGTATTTCTCCTTGAAATGCAGATGATGATAGACCAGTGGCTACATGCAAGACATTTCAGTATTTCCTTACTATCAAATTTGATACCTGAAGCTAAGGAAGGTAGAGAATCTAACTTCCAAGACTGCCACTGAAGTATGAAGAAACAGAATTATTAATACCACTCTCCTTCTGTACTTGCTAGCATCCCTTTCATTCACTAGGCATATTCCAGAGGCTTTCAAGTGCCTTTCCTGTTGCCCTTCATATCATCCCTCTCCAGATTTAACTCCAGCTAGGCTTTGCTTTTCTTAACCCCAAACCTGCATATTCAGACAATGCCTCTGTGTTCTTTCCAGGTCACTTGTCTCTTCTTCCATCTCCTGCACACTTGCTTTCTACGTTTAAGTTGAGTCAGGAGCTCTTCACTCATCCACAAAGGCCTCCTGCCCCCCTTTGCTTGAATTCCTACATGTGGGGGTGGACCATTCTTAAAGGCTGAATGAAGTGAATACTGAAAATTGATCAGCTCTCCTGGAACCCATTTTGCTCCAGGACTGTATCCTATAAGATATTTTCCAAGCAGATACCTGCGTAAGCCACACTCTATTCTCCTTAAGCCCAGCGCTGTAATCCTGATCTTTGCTTTGCATCCTCCTCTTAGGATTCCAAGCTCCTCCATTTCATGGTCTCTGCAATCAAGGCTGCTCCCAGCCCTCCCAGCCTCAACCAGCTCTTCCTTGTTAGCAAGTATGAGGTCCAGCAGAGCATCTTCCCATGTTGGCTTTTCACTCACCTGTCAAGCAGTTACCTCCTATGAACTGGGAGGCTGCTGTTAGGTCTCCTTGAAACTGCCTCTTCAACCTCACCAAGGTTGAAGAAGCCCAAATTATAGAATTATAGAATGGCTTCAGTTGGAAGGGACCTCAGAGATCATCTAGTTCAAATACCCCTGCTGTGGACAGGGTTACCAGCCATTAGATCAGACACCAGGTCAGGCTAAGCACTAACAACTGTCTGGGATCAGACAGTATTTACCCAAAATTTCCTGACAAAGTAAAACATGAAACTGATGATATAATACCTGCGCTGTGAAATGTATTCCTTAAAAATGCAGCAATGAAAGTGTATCATTTAAATCCGTGATTTAAAGTATCATTTAAACCAAAAATTTGAGGGACGTGTCCTGGCAACAGGGGATGCTGAGAAGGCAGAGATACTGAACGCCTTCTTCACTTCAGGCTTTACTACAAAGACTCTCCCCTCAGGAATCCTGGACCCTGGAGATAAGAGAGAGATTCTGGGTTATGGAATGCTTCCTTTTGGTCGAGGAGATGGTCCAAGAGCATCCAGGCAAAATCAATGCACACAAATTCATGGGCCCTGATGGAATACATCCACGTGTGCTGAGGGAGCTGGCGGAGGTGATTGCTGAACCACTATCATCTTTGAAAGGTCCGGTAGAACAGGAGATGTGCCTGAAGACTGGAGGATAGCCAATGTCAATCCAGTCTTCAAAAAGGGCAAGAAGGAGGATCCAGGAAACTACAGGCCAGTCAGCCTCACCTCCATCCCTGGAAAGGTGGTGGAGCAGCTTGTTCTGGATGCCACCTCCAAGCAATTGGAAGAGAAGAAGGTTATCAGGAGTAGTCAGCATGGATTCACCAAGGGGAAATCGTGCTCGACCAACCTGGTAGCTTTCCATGATGTCATCACTGGCTGGGTAGATGACAGGAGAGCAGTGGATGTTGTCTCCCTTGACTTCAGCAAGGCATCTGATAATATCCCCCACAACATCCTTATAATGAAGCTCAGAAAGCGCGGGATAGATGAGTGAACAGTGAACTGGGTTGAGAACTGGCTGATTGGCAGAGCTCAGAGAGTTGTGATCAGCGGCACAGAGTCCAGTTGGAGGCCTGTGACTGTGTTCCCCAGGGGTTGGTGCTGGGTCCGGTCTTGTTCAACATCTTCATCAATGACCTGAATGAAGGGATAGTGTCCACCCTCAGCAAGTTTGCTGATGATATGAAGCTGGGAGGAGTGGCTGACATGCCAGAAGGCTGTGCTGCCATTCAGCGAGACCTGGACAGGCTGGAGAGTTGGGCAGAAAGGAACCTGATGAGGTTTAACAAAGGCAAATTTAGAGTCCTGCACTTAGGGAGAATGGCATGCATCAGCACTGGTGAGAGGCTGACCTGCTGGAGAGGAGCTCTGCAGAGAAGGACCTGGGTGTCCTGGTGGACAGCAGGTTGGCCATGAGCCAATAGTGTGCTCTGGTGGCCAAGAACACCAACAGTACCTTGGGGTGCATTAAAAAGAGTGTGGCCAGCAGGTTGAGAGAGGCAATCCTCCCCCTCTACTCTGCCCTGGTCAGGCCTCACCTGGAGTACTACTGTGTCCAATTCTGGGCTCCCCAGTACAAAAAGGACAAGAATCTCCTGGAAAGAGACCAGCAGAAGGCCAGAAAGATGATAAAGGGCCTGGAGCATCTCCCTTATGCGGAAAGGCTGAGTGACCTGGGTCTGTTCAGCCTGAAGAAGACTGAGAGGGGATCCGATCAATGTTTATAAATGTCTAAAGTGTGGGAGGCAAAAGGATGAGGCCAGACTCTTTTCAGTGGTGTGTGGTGATAGGACAAGGGGTAATGGCAAAAAACTGTGTTATGGTTTGACCTAGCAGATAGCTAGGTCTCACACAGTTATTTGCTGATAACACTGCCAAGTGTTATCAGTTTTGTTCTTCTTCTGAGACCAAAACATAGCTTCATACCAGACACTATGAGAGAAGTAACTTCTGTTAGAAACTAAGACAAACTGAAACATAGGAAGTTTCGCACAAATATGCAGAACAACTTCTTCACAGTGAGGGTGATGGAGCACTGGAACAGGCTGCCCAGGGAGGTTGTGGAGTCTCCTTCTCTGGAGATATTCAAGACCCCCTCTGGATGCCTACCTGTGCGGCCTGCTCTAGGAACCTGCTTTGGCAGGGGGGTTGGACTCAATGATCTCTAGAGATCCCTTCTAACCCCTGCAATTCTGCAAAACATCATTTCTCTGGGAGCAGTCAAAGAATTTGGGTACCAATGAGTCAAGCCTGCACCAACGCAAATGGTTTAAATTGGCAAAAGCAAAACATAAGGATAAATATATGGGAAAAGTCAACATCTCTTGTAGAAGGACGTCATTACTACTAGCGTTAGCTGAATGATTGATAAGCAGGTGCATAAGTTTGATTTTGCTGACAGAACAGACTGGAAATCATTAGATTGGGCATGTCCCCCAGCTCAGCAATATAGCAAACCAGGCTGTGCTAAATGCAGTAACATCTCCAGGGAGGGTTGCAACCGCAGGACAAGGCTTTTCAAACTGGCAGCTGGAGTGTTGCACAGCAACACAACAGGCTCTAAGCACAGCTAGGGATGTGTTAGGTAGGATCACTTCTTCCATGAGAATCTATAACTTGAAAAGGTAATTTGAATATTGATATTTATTAAAGATACTGCACAATACTAATGAAAATAGCATCATCAAGCAGCCAAGCCATTCATCTAGCAAACTAAGTTTATTTGCATGCCTTTGCTGAAAGTGCAAGTGTGTTCCACTTTCTAATGCTTACATATAAATAAAGCTGAAAAATCGTTCCTGCAGCTGGTACGCCGATACTTTTATTACTACACAGCAGGCTACTAGTCTCTTGCAAAGGTAGACTTCTAGTAAATAGCTGTCAACAAGTCTATGCATGACTGAAGTCAAATTACAAATGGTAAGGGAAAAGGTTTTTGAACTTGATGCCAGCAAAATATCATGTATCTAATCCATGAAAGAATTACAGACCTGAAGACTGCTATTATTTTATTATCCATGCCATTTACTTTTTGGTCTGCTCCACAGCTTTGTTTGAACTGACTAATCAATGGTGCTTACAATTGGTATTCTACCAATAACAGGTTTCTGCATGTAGAGACAAGTGTTTTTATTTTGAAATGATCTATGCATTTGATTACAATCGTGGAATAAATACTCAGCAATGCTACTAGTACAAATAAACATGCCTTTAGGAGCAAGAGGATTTAAGTAGCAGAGGATTTAACTCAGGTTAAATCCTCTGAAGTCTCTGCATCAAATTTTTACAGTTGCTCATCATCTGCAGGTTTTTTTTGTTTTGTTTTGTCAATGAGAAAAGGTACAAATGACAAACTGTTTCCTAGCAGTAACAGCTTTTGCATTAAAATAAACAGACCAAAAGCCCAGCCCACATACTGCACAAACACAAGTACAACCCCAATTTCATATCTGCTGCTCTGTGTAAGGAAGGTCTTTCTGCTCTACCAACCCAACCCAACCCAACCCAACCCAACAGCACTGCTGCTGCTCCTTGTCCTTGGGAATGAGCGGCAGCGGCACCGAGGTTGGCCAGCTTTCTGCCATACCAGCATAAAGCACTGTAATTTCTCTCATAATTAAATTGAAACCACCTACATATTAATCTTTATTTAAATTATTTAAACTACCAGTAGCTAAATAAACAATCACACAGGTGCTTGAGGGAACTGAAAAAGGCATGTGCTACGCTGAAAATCAACCTTTTCATAAAAACACTATCACACAGAAAACAATTTCTTGTCTTCTGACACGTTAAGAAACATTTGATCAAGAAACATCGGAGAATCACAGTATTAATAATACAATACTGATATCATACGCATTAATTCTTCCATATTAAATTTTCCATCTCTTAATGATTTCACATGAGTAAGGAAGAGGCTTAGAAAAATAACAAATTACTTCACAGATTCCAATTAAATCCATTAACTGCTAAGCAGAACAGCTGACAGTAGAAACAACGTAGATTTATTCTTAAAAACAAACAAGCAAACAAACATATCTGATAAGAATCACTGTAAATTCATAAATAAATTTACAGGTAATGTCAGCAAAGCCTGCAATTATTTGTGACCTTAAGTCAAAAAACAGGAAATAAATTTCTGGTCTGAAAACCCATTCAAACGATTCAGACGAAAACCCAGATCGAGAGGAGTCAGCGCTCTGTTAATCCCCCCCCGGGTGGCACAGTACTTCGTGTTCTGCAGATTTAAATATGGATTCCAAGTACGGAATGATCACAAGCGAAAGATTTGAAGAAAGCATGACATGGAAGATTAATGATAAGTAACGAAGACTATGTGAATGGTCTGCAAATGGCCCAGCTAAGTCAGGATTAGTGTGTCAGACAACAGTATCTTCCCTCCCAACTGCTACATGCCATCACATCACACAACAATGCTAATAAACGTCAGTAATCATCAGGCCTTATCCTTTCTCAGATGCAGGTATCAAGTACAGACACATATGGACTGAGTAAATCAAGAAAAGCAAGAACTTTCAGCTTATTGCTGAAATGAAAATATGCACGATGTTATAAAAACTCATCGTTTTTTTAAATGCACAACAATACTTAAAACATTGAAAAAATGGTAATTTATTTCTATGATCCACAAAAATTAGAAGCATACTACAGACAAAGCACCTTTAGATGTTCAATACACAGTTAGGGATGGGAACAGGATATCCCCAGATAAATACTGAAAGCCCTGCCATACCCAGCAGTACTCGAGGAGTGCAATTACCTTAAAACCAAAAGCACCTTGACCCAACAGGCAGCCCAAAACTCGCTTTGCCAGCGTAACACCAGCGAGCACAACAGCTGCTGCTGCACAATGCTGGCCGCTGGGGTCACGCTTTTCTTTTTGATTAGAAGAAAGCATAGAGAGGAAGACAATTAGCCGGGCTGAGCAATAGCCTGAGCAGTTTACTGATAATTATAAAGTACCAATTCTTACAGTGTCTTCTTGGACTTTGGATAAAACAGTCATTTTGATGACAATCTCTATGTAGAATAGCATTTGAAAGAATTATTTAAATAAAGTGTAGCTCAACTCTTTCACTGTATTTTTGCTGTCTGGCATCTCTAACCTTGCAGGTCACATGTCAATTAAGCAACCACTTATTAAATCCATTTTTCTTCAAGTAATTCTCTACCAGGTTTTTCTAAGCTATTACTTTTTCTACTTCAAAAGGTTTAACACCAGAGATCAGAATCATTGGGATGCCACTCTCACATCAGTTAGCCATGTCCATTTTTTACAATGATTTTGAAGACCAAAAAAAGAACTTCCGAAATATAATTCTGAATTTGGAGGAATATCAAACTACAGAAGGTTAGATACAATGTCCACACTTAAAATATCTGCTATGCTTGTAGTTTTTCTTCAGAAATAAATATTATCATCTTCATTCAATTCAAACACCAATGAAGCATGCTGATCACTATGCCAGCATTTCATATCCCCGTTAAAGGGCTTTTTTCACCCTTGGAAGGATCTGGTTTTGGTACAAAAGTGAACTTGAAAGCTCCACCAGAAGTCCTTCTCTCTTTTCTTCCCGCTCCATTAACACTCACTATAAGGTAAAATATTTACAAGTAAATACAATCATGCAATAAAATGAAATATCAGAAGTCTTTAAAATAAGCAATTGCATACGAGTTTTTTTGAACTGCTAGTGTATGTGCTTAAAAAAAAGAGTAAATTATTAATCCAGGCTTGATTTCAATTAAGCATTGAGTGAAATGCAGCCTACAAAGAAACTAACGCATCAATTTTTCCATATCCTGCTCTTGAAATTAAACCAATTTAACATTTTAATTAGCTAAAACCTTTAAAGAAAGCCATAAAATTTGATATTAGGCAATGCAAATTACAGTCCTTGCAATTTTATTCATTAATTATTCTAATTACCTCCATAGCTAATGTTATGTCTAAACATTAATTCCTTAAAAGAAAATGGCTTCAAGCTAGTCATTAAAGCTTCCACCGAGGGAAGCCCAAGTCATCTTCAATACAGCAGCTAAAAAACCCTAATAAGTTACAGAAGGCCACTAAACAGAACATGCATAATTCCTTTCCATGTCAACACAATTAAACTGACTCTTAACAATTGACATTCTTCTCCAACTCGTATTTTGTGTTTATGTTTTAGTATATATATTGAATATTTTGCACCTACACACTACTGCTTGTCATTCATTCTGTTCTAAAAATAAGTTTGAAGTCTGTTATTCTGTATACTTTCAGAACAGTAAATCACATAATGCTACAATTTGGTTGGCACAACAGTATTTGTGAAAGTTAGTTGCATGATTTTTTTAAAAAAAGTTAATTGTTTTGGTTACAACATGTACAACATACTTTGGCTCTTTAAAATACTAGTAAGCTATACTACTTTCTGTAGAAAGAGACTAATTTCATTATTTCTAACCTATATTTTGTAGCTTTTGTTGTTGTTTCGGAACAGAATACTGCTCTTCACTCTTCCTCAAACAAATACTTGTTATTCTTAAAAATGCACAGAGAAAGAGAGACTGGAAGCTCAAAATGAGAAGCCAGTGTGGCTGGGGATGCTTCTTAGAGGCAAGAACGTGGCAGCCTAAAAGCGAACTGGATGAAAGAATTAGAAAATTCTTACGTGGGAGGTGAGACCAGTCGGTAAGAAGTTGCAGTGAGCCATTTTCCCCCACTCTAAGCAACACAAAAGCACCAGCGTAAGACTCAGATACCTCTTATCTTTACTTTTATAGGATTATGGAATGAATGGATAATGAATAGATAACAGAGCTGAGAAAGAGATGATGAAAAGCTATTTCTCAGTGTATACTTTTTTCAATATAAACATAACTGCCTTTGGTTTAGCTTCATATTAATTTGTCTTCAGAGACCCACCACTCTAAGTGCTCAGTAAAAGTTATTAGAAAAGTATAATTAAAGAGCTGGCACGGAGGTGTTCAACTTAACAACAGAAGCGTACTGTCAGAAGCAGAGGACCTTGCCAAAACCAACTATGACTCTGCTGTTTGGACAACAGACAAAGTGTAAAGCACATTTCATACAATGTCATACTAGTAGTGCTGAATTACATCTATTTGTTCTCAAAAATTGTTTCTCCTTAAGTTGATTACAGCTCTCCTTATTTAATGGATGAGCTTAATGTCATCTCTAAATGCGTGAAATACAAAGAGGGTTAGACAAGGGCTTTAACCAAGGAACACAGTGCATAAAGTTTGTCAAAATACTATATTTAAAAGAAGTCTCTCCACTGTCATGGTGATCAGCTCTAACCATCACCAGGGTATAAGCTGGCAGCAGCTGTGAACTGCTATTTAGGTCCTAGGCTTAAATAGCTTTGTTCCAGAAGTATGGAGAATGTGAAATGACAGCCTCAAATTAAACAAGTTTTTTGGACATATGCTTCTTTTACAGCAAGGTGGTGGAAATGATGGAGGACAGACTTCAGTGCATGATGATCCTAATGCTATAGAAGAAAAATGCCATCCCTTCCTTTGTACTTTCCACTTTCTAGTGACTACAGTTCTTCACATGCACAACTAGAGACAATAACATGTAGCACTGAACCACGATTTTCCAAGGAGGCAGGAGAAATTAAAGGTAAATCAAACAGTTTAATTTAACAAGCTTAGCTTACAACAGTATGTCTTTGGATAAGGATTAACTGTTGGCCACACATCAGAAAAAACAAGTTATTTTAAAATTAGATTTTGGGCAAATAGGCTCTTAAAAATGAATATAAATACCCATATACTAGAAATGCATGTGACTTTATATTTTGAAGGCACAACATGCCAATGAAGTGCAGGTCACAGTTACCTTGGGCATATTAATATCTTTTAGATTAATTTCAGCCCAGTTTGACATTAAATATTTATCTGAAGCTCCTTGTTACAAAACAGCCTTTAATTAACAATGAAAAGTAATCATAGCTGTTAGCACGACAGATTGATATTAAAAGCTATAATATTATAAACATTTATAGTTCTGTTAAATACTTTCACAACATTTTTGTTCTATAAATAGGTCGCACACAACCAAACACAGAAGGCTACAGTCTATACATTCACACTTGCTCTGGCCATCCCACGTAACAAGTGGCCAAATAATTCTGGCAGTCAAAGATGACCTTGGAGGAACTCATTTCACAAATGTATTTGTCATAAGGCAATTTGAGGTAACTCATCCTTTTGAGCACAGGAAGGAGTAAGTGGTCAGTGCTTCTGGTGTCAGCACAGCCTCACTTCCTCTCCAGCCTCCCATGACCTGAGGCCACTTGAACCTCTTGGCATGAGATGACACCAAACTCTGTCTGCAGGTGGTCCACAAAAGAAACTTGAAGTATTTCTGAACATCTTTGAAGTTTTTATTCTAGGAGACATAACAGGGAGCTGTATGCTTAATTCATATTGACTTTAAATGGCCAAGAAAATGGAAAATATGTGGAAAATTAGGCTGGTGGGGAAAATGGGAGTGATACTTCTCCGAGTCTGGAGGAGGTAAGCTTCCATCTTAGACAAATTTAGAGAGTGAGTTCTACTGCAGCGCTTCACTTATCATTGTTGCCATACACAGTTGACTTCCACTGATGAAGAATTCCTCTTTCCTTCTCTTTGTGCTCACTAAAATACAACTTAGTATTTTACATACAACTTTTCCTCCATGTACCTATAAGGTAGCAAACAGTTGCAGTATCAGAGTAAGTTGCTAACATGACAGAGAATTTAACAAGAAATCCCTCTACCACTAGATTTGACACACTGAAACTAATACTGTTTATAACTT
Organism: Penelope pileata; assembly: GCA_013396635.1. Classification (NCBI taxonomy): domain Eukaryota; kingdom Metazoa; phylum Chordata; class Aves; order Galliformes; family Cracidae; genus Penelope; species Penelope pileata. The sequence goes on along the minus strand of WBMW01003180.1, from coordinate 258,906 downwards.
AAAACTGTAGGTTAAAAAGCCATCTTTTTACAATGATTCGTTTACAGTTTATACAAGAAACAAGATTCAAATACAACAGCAAGTTGAAAGTGTCTGCATAGTATATTCAAATACAGCTACCTGTTTATAGGTGTGTAGAAGTCAAACGCTGCCTTGAATTGAAAAAGCAACGACCCAGAAGCTGCAGTGGTAACGACATTGGCTAAGCTGCATGGCCAGCCCCTGGCTGAGCAGACTGCAGGAAGACGGATTACACAGAAGGCTCACCACGCTTTGGGAAGGGATTGCACTTAATGCCCTGGAATGTGCCTCACTGAATGCCTGTGTCCAGCAACATTGGCTGGAATCCAAGCAGATCCATTACATTCCCTTTATACATCAACTCACCACATGCCTTGGTGACACCGCAGATATGCCTTTCCTCCTCCCCTTTATTTTTAACTTGAGTATCTTGAACACGACTGAGATACATACTTCAGGCTATACCATCAAGGAGGATTTTAAACCCAGTTTAGCACTTTGTAAATTATTGTGTTATCTCTCCACCTCTAATCTAATACTGTACTGAAAAATAAATTAATGATACAGTTAACACGGAGGCTTACATGAGTTGCAGTGAACCAACTGTACTTTCATACAAAGTTAGCGGTGTGTGAGCGTTTCAAATGCTCCATAGAAAAAAATTATTTTGACTCTAAGTCTCAGAAAACACTCTAGAAAGTTCTTTGCAAAGTGACAAGTTAAAGAAAAGGTGATATATCTTTGAATTTGCATGAAGTAAATACACTTCAAAGAACTGTAAACAACTTTTAAATCCACTTGTGCTGGTCTAGTAGTTAGATCAATTGCATATTTCTAATGGCTAGAAACAGACGTAGGTTATATTAACACTGCATCCAGAACAGAAGACCTCCACAGCCTGGCCTAGAGTCACTCTGTGTCCACCTCCCACTACCCTTTACCATCTAACTCTGTACTCAGAGCTCTACTCAGCCCCTCTGTTTCAGCAACAAAGCAATTCCCCTCCTGGGAGGCAGCTCTGTGGGGCAGCTCCATGTGTGCTGGAGCAATGCTGGAAGGGCTCCCTGGCCCAGGGGCTGTGGGAAGGAGAGAGCGCTTGAGGCCCTCTGAACAACCTCATCCTATCTGCTATGAGCAAAGAGTCCTGCAGGGAAAGCTCCCAGATGCCTGGGAAGATCAAACTGACTGGCAATGAGGGATGAAGAAGTGAGAGAGATGCCCCATTAGGCCCACAGCTACAGTCTCACAGATACTTGCCTCAAAAGAGTTAATCATGCTATGGCATTGGGTATAGTCTCTCTGTTGTCTGCATCAGTATTCAGAAGCACTGGAAGCGCTACCTCCTACCCCTGCCTCTGGGAATGAGTGCACAGAGTGAAGGAAACGTTACATACTGCTTGAGGAGCTTTACAGCACAGAATCTATGACTCACTGTTACGGACACTACATCTTGAACACATCACTGTCATTTCAAGAAGCAGAACTGTCCAGGGACCTCTTCATCACATACAATAAGGTGTGGCACTGATGACAAACACACAGCAAACAGATGGCGTATTAACAGATGAAAATACGTTATTTTATAGAGAGGTGTTCACATAAAGAATCCGCTACTCATTGCTATACAAATTCCGCTCAACTAAGGCACACAACACTTCTCATGCACTGAAATATTCATATTTTTCTTTATTTTTTATACTTGAAGTTGAAGAAAAGCAAGAACATGAATCTTAAAGAAAAAGCAATGCAACACCATTTGGCAATATGACATTGTCAGTTTTCCAAATTTAACTGCAGCTGGGAAAAAAGTATGTCAGCAATTTCCTACAATGTTTTTCTGGGAGACTGAGCAGGAACATGCCATACAACAAGTATATCCAGAATAAAAGAAAACATCATGTTCTACGAAAGAGTAATTTTGTACACTTTACGCTGTTTATTGTCAATGATGGATCTTTAGCTGAGCTGAAAAAGTTGTTTTTTTTTTTTTTAATACAGAAACATAATAGTTGCTTTAAATTTTGTAATTTTTGTTCTCTGTGTTGAGCCCTTCCCACAGCTCACAGCCCAAATGCACTTCTTTCTTTTAGGTCTTTAGCACTCTAAGTAAAGCTGCTTAAATAAAAGAGAGCTTAAAACAAGCACAAATTTCTTTACACAAGCACTTAACTACAGCTCTGCCTGAAAAAAATGAACAATTTTTTTTCTCAGAACAAAAAATACTGCAGCAGTAACACACACACATGCATTAACCAGGAAGCTAAAGAAACGAACTCCAGCTCTGATATAATACAGAAAATTATTTACTTTGAATGAAACATAAATTTCATATTTTAACCACACCATAGAGCACATGTAGCTATTATAAACTATTCCCAACGTATTTTGCTGCGGAGCTTTCGTGCGGAAACACTGGGCTATATCCAACCTAAATGAAAAGGGCTTGCAGAGCTTAAAAAATTGTCAGTTAAGTCAGGGAAAAAAAGCAGCTTGCACTGCCAGATAATTTGGTGGAGGGTTAGAAGAAAATAATTTGAGACAAAGTCATAGCACAAGAAAAGCATCTGCACATTGTAGGGCTCGCTCAGCTGAGCACGAATGGAACCCGCATGCTGCCCAAGTAGCTCTATTTCCATTACTCAGTTGTTTCTCACATGCTTATAAACATCCCAGGCTCAACCACAGAATCAGAATATGAAAGACTACGTTTCTCCCACTGCGAATATTGTATTAAAACACGGCCACATAAAACTGCACCAATTTAATCTTCTTTAATTACATTAGCAACACGAAGCACCGAAACAAATGTTTATGTTCTCTGACACATGCACGTTGGCACCTAAAATTAATTAATTTATTAATTTCCCAGGATGTTCTACTGCAAATTAACACTACACTGCAAAATAACAGAAAAAGCTACTCACAAGTAGAAAGGGATCTCAGGAAGAACAGTCAACCATTAAGAACCAGAAGTCCACCTGGCATGAATAACTAAAGCACATATCAATTCTTCTCACCCTATTGAAAAATTTGGATTTTGTAATAATGCTTTACAGTAGATAAAAGTATCTGAATTGCTCTAGGAAACCCAGGCTTTAAACTGATGCCAGTTTTGTGTTATTCTTTTTTCAGCAGAAGCCTGTCCTTTTCTACTTAGTTCCAAATACAGCAGAGATACTACTGTAATGCCTTATTGCTAAGAATGAAGCATATTTTTCAGTAAAAAGGGTTGCCAGGTGTTTATCAGTCAGCTATACTGCATTCCTAAATAAGAACCACCCCCTAACGCCTTCCCTGGAGGTAAAGGAGCAAGGGAAATATTTCCTCTTGTGACAATTTCGGGCTCCTGAGACCACTCTCGCTCTACATTTAAACAGTATGAGGTTATGAGTAATGGTAAAACAGGCTCATAGCACCATTTGACTTTGCATTTCCATTGAAAAGAAAAAACAAAGCCAAATTAACAGCTAAGTCTAGAGTTGCTTCAAACACAAACCTGGAGAGAACTGCTCTGGAGGCTGGGCTGCAGCCCTCAACCAACTCTTCTGTCAATTATGGCATTAAGCTCTGGCGTCCCCTAACATTCAATGCTTTAGAAAACAACAAGTATATATATGCACATAGCTTTATATGCAGCTCCGGCTATTTTATTGTACTATTGCACTATAATTTAATATCTTACTAACGTAACGTAGCAGTGTGTCTAGCAGTAGGCCTCATCAAAGAAAATGTCTAATTTTAAAGGAAGGAAAGACTACCAAAAAAGGACTTCTGGACATATTGACTTCCTTCAGTTCGTGTCAATTTTTCATCTACGCTAGTGTTAGTCTGCAGTTTTTGGAGGCTGACAAAGGAGTTTCTCTGCTGATTTGGCAAAGGAGCAGGGAAGGGATCGGTGCTGATCAGACAGCTCTTGTAGCTACATCTGCTACAATCGCTTTATAAAGACTCCATCGCTGCAAGAGAGTCACTCCTGAAATTTCTCCTACGCTGAATGAGACACAAATCTTGAGGAGCTAATTTACATGCTGCCTGGTGGTTCAGGCTGGCAGCACTCCATTCTCTTATCTTTCAGCTCACAGCATTAACAGCCGTGAGGAGCAACAGGAAGGAGACACAGCCTGCTGGCTGAGGGTGATGAGCACTCCGTGCCGTTTTCTCCGCTGTTTACTTCTGATGGTTATTTTAGGTAGCGTCTTTCTGGAATATTATTCAAACAAAATTAAGCCTACTTATGTTAAGTAAAGTAACATAATTATAAGAACCACAGTAATAAGAAAATTAGACAATATTACAAAGTATGAAAATCAGAGACCTGGAAGAACCCAGCGCAGGAAAGGAGATGTCCATGGCGTGAACAGCCCCAATGCTGCTGTTACAGCTGTCACCAGTGAAATGCGTGCAGCTTTCCTCACATCACAAATTAATATAAATTCTGAGGTTTTTGCTTCTTCTTATGGTTATGTTTCAAGATGCCAACCTGCTTACTGGGAATGGCCACAGCTGGCCAGCCAATGCATCTCTACAGAAAAGTCTACAAGGCAGGGTAGTACAGAGCTCTCAAACCCGTGAGCAAACATGGCTGAGAGACAGCACAGAACAGCAACAGCAGAGCTGACACTACTGTTTGGACACAACAGATCAGATCTCAAAAATAATTTTAAGAAAGGTTAATTATCACTCTGTCTGTTCAAAGTTCTTAGAAACATTAGCGTTTTAGATTCATCTTCCATCTAAGAAAGCAAGTAATAAAACTTTACAACGTCTATTTTGAAGTAAATTTTGAAGTATTTGTTGGAGGAAAGGTCTAGTATTCCCACTAAATAAAAATTAGTTTATTCTCTGGATGTTTGTTAAAAATCACATTAATTTGCATAATTATTTCTATTCAGAAGACTATTTTTTGACTTTCAGACAAGCTATTTTCTTATTTGTTCGCATTTGTCCACTGATGCAAACAATGACTTTCAGATTACAATGTTAACCTTTCATTACACTGAAATTAAAACAATAGCTAAAACTACAACAAAATCATGCAACTTCAGCTCACTCCATCTGTCCTCGTGTGTCAAAGTGCCCAGAAAGAATGTTAGTTAAATTTTGTTTAGTGACTCAAGTGGTACAGCAGGAGTGAATCCAAGCAGAGGTGGCAGATCAGAGGAAAGATAGTTAAACTGTAACCTTGACCTCTAAGATTACATCTGACATCATGTTGTTTTAGTATCAATGAAGACACCTGTACAAAGAATCTCTGGGCACACAGAGAAGGGAATAAATGTAAATATTTTCAAAGCCAAAAACTTCAGGATATAAATATCTCCCACTCAAAAGGCTGAAATGGATACCATATATTTAAAGTTGTGAAACAAATGTACATCCATAAGTAATATCTAAGTCTATAATTAATGATAACATCATGGCCCTACAGATTCCATACTCCCCATACCGCATTCTATTTTGGGCACACAACATGACAATGTCTGTATGTCACTAATGCAGAGAATGATGTTTGCGATATATTTAATAGCTCAGCAATTGATTTAGACTGCTCAGTGGATACCTGATAGGCACAGTATTTCCATAACATAGAGAAATACAGAATTAAACAAGATGTAGCTAAGGTTACACTGTTTGGTTGCTTAAGAGGAACAGCTCAGAATGACTGAAGTACCTTTCAGGGAAGAAAAGAAATAAAAATTAGGAATGGCTGAGCTGTTAATACAATTCCAAATAGCTCTTCTTGTAGGTGAGACTCACATATTTATTGATACTTAAATACTAGAGCAATGTTGTTTTAAAATGCATTTTAGAATACGCTATTTTCGTAATATTTGAGGCTATTGACTGAAACTTATTCATTCCAGATGAATTAGGAGGCAACAATGTCACCAAGGTATTTACACGCACCAAGTCTATTATACTTCAGTCTACTTCTAGATGCCCAGAGAGAAAAAAAGGTCATATATTCACACTATACACCAGAGTTAGAAGACATTGCACAAATTGTATTAAACTGTCTTGCACAGCCATAGACAGTGATATTCAGGTAAGTAATGGCAAACTGACTACTCATTTCTTTTCAAAAATAGAAAGAATTTGGTGTGTTTACCAACAAAGTTAACTACCAAGCTAAAGCCTCCTCGTGATCAATATTTGCAATATTTATCAACATAGTAATCGTAGCAGTAAAGATACTGCAGCAAGTAACACAGGAAGGTGGCAGAGGGATGCTACCAGTGCTGGCAAGTGCTCACCACACATCCACAAAAAGTGTTTCCAGCCCTGGGCACCGCTGTAAAGAACCATGAGAGGTTCAGAAGTGCTTCTATCAAACCTGGAGCCCGCCCGAGGGCTGCCAGTTTGGCAGGTGTTTCAGTCAGAAGAGGTCAAGCACCATGCTAGGGATGGCTCAGGGCCTCGCACCTTTCCCACCGTGCTGCAGGCAGAACACACACCTAAGGGCAGGCAGGTGGGCACTATTATACGCGCTATCACATTTACATTCCTGATTTCTAAATTATTACTTAGGACACAAAAACTATGCTAGGATTTTTGATCAAAGACAAGCATTTTGTTTATCTTATTTTTGTGACACACAAGAATCTTCCTGCTTATTTCTCAGATTAGGCTGTGTGTATTCCTCTGGTTTTATTTTAGAACCAGATTCTTCCAGGCAATTCCATCCATCACTACAAATCCTTAAGCAATTTTATCCAGAGTTCTATATTTATCGACACACCTCATCTTAACAGCAACGTTCTTCCTTGGCATGAACCAGTCCTTTAAATCAGACTGCAAAGAAAGCCCCACAAAAATTCCCATTCCAACAAGATCTGCCAACAAATCTCTCAGCTTAAAGCACTTGTATGTGAATTACAGACCAAGCAATGGCTCCTACAAAGAAATAAGCTCTTTATTTTTTCTACCTGGTGCCTGATTTCAAATGACACACATATACATTCTATCTGCCAATACTGGAAACCTTCTACATGCAGCTATTACGCACAGCTTACCTTCTTAAATATAAACTATGTTAAAAAAAAAAAAAAAAAGGAAATCAGAGATACATGGAGTGAGCAGCTGCAGGCTAACAGTTGTATAAACAGAGCTTACATCAAAGTGGTCTGGGATGCAAAAGATACGTAAAAATCATCAAAATCTGAGGGCTATGTACTTTCTCCTTCCACTGCTCTAACGAAACTGCTTCAAATAACCTCAACAAAAAGCTGCTTTTGACACAGGTGCAACTGATGTCATTTCTTTTGGAAGCATGTGAGGGGCAGTGACAACACTAAGAATGTCAGACTGTATTCTTGCCTATGCCAGAACTTACCAACTAAGTGAAAATAACCTACAAAGGCAACATGTTCATGGCTGACATCAGTTTGCAAATCATCTATTGATTTGGACTGGAAATTTTATCCAAGTGAAGACCAAACGCAGTATACCAGAACCTGTCTGAAATGAACCCATCTCAGGACTGAGCAGTTTGGAGACCCTGTGCACAGCTCAAAGCATGACCAGGAAACGCAGACAGCACTTCAGAGCTTTTAAAACCATTTTTATTAGCTTCCAAGACTGGAAGCCCAGACTTCTACCACACCCTGACAAAGTTTAATTTAAGCAGTCCCCCTAGGTTATGCTATGAGCTCACCATGGCCCCCAGATTTGAGGAGAGGTGCCCCAGTGGGTTATTTTGCCTTTACTGCAATGCCAGAAAAAAGAGCATCTTCCCAGGACAAAACTGGTGCTCAGGGAACCCTTTCTGGTATTCTACATTCTTTAAACATTGTCAGGCAATAGTTTCAAAACAAATTATTGTGGTAGTTACACATGTAGCCCAAGAAAAGGAAGTGAAGCTCCTGTTCTGATCAGCACAAGGATTTTACTCCCAGTTGTTTGCAATAACAACTTTTCTACAACACAGCCACCACTCCCATGTGCAGCCTCTCTCACCAATTACAAAACTGAAAAAGAGTGAAACATTCCATACAGTTTAACACAGTCCAAAAAAGATTACTGGACTTTTTTTCTGCTCCACTTTCAAATATACCTTAAAAAACAAACAAACCCACCTATTTTCTGGTTCAATAAACATTTTAAATAAAATGAGAATTTCATAAATACCAGACACTAAAAAAGGCACAAGTGATTCGTACTCCATTGTTAAAAGAGCAGGATTGTATTTTCAGTGTGATCAAATACAGTTTACATATTTGTTTACAACCACCAGGACAGGAATTGAGCCGCTTCGGCACTGGAAGGATCACAGCACATTGCTGAAGCAACACCAACAACAGAAGGAAGCCTAAGGCAAAGGAGGTTGCAATAATATAACAGAAACCAGCAGCAACAACAGAGGAAGAACTGCTACTGGTAAGTTCACAGAATGGTTGAGGTGGGAAGGGGTCTCTGCAGGTCAAGCTGTGTTTTCCTCTTCAGCTCAGGAGAGTAGAACCAAATATTTAAGTACCAACTAATGCTCCTGCAGTCCCAGGAAAAGAAAGCCATAACAAAATCACCTTTATCAGCACCAGGCAGACAGGATTTTGCATACATGATTATTTCATCCTGTCCTGGTAACAACTTGACTCAGTCTTGTTTGGAAACAGTGACAGACTGTAGCACAAAATGCTACATTCTACTGAGATGGCAACTTCTCCAAAGTGAATCAAATTGTATCCTTTTTGAAACCTGTGACTAAACAGGTCCCCAAAGACCTGAGCAGAGGCATGAGAGGCTGCCTCCGGCAGCTGGATGCTCCTCAGAGCTGTCCTGCCATTTGCAGCACGTGTGAGCACAAGGACACAGCTACAGTCCCTTGGCAAGTTCCCAGTGTGGATCGCACAGTTTCCTGGTGACTTCCCAAAGTCACTTGCATGCTCTGCAGCAATAGTGTACTTGATTCTCGACCCTGATGAAAATAACCTGAGGGGCTGCAAAGCTGACTCGTGGTAACAACGTGTTTTAAGCAGAGGAGTCCAACAGCTTTAGGACACATAACGCCACTTCAGCATTGCAAATCATAAGCTCTGAGACAATACTGCAAGTCTGATCAAGGTTCCCAATTACACATCATTCTGTATCTGGAACAATGGAAAAGCAACCTAGGGAGCATCACTGCAGTGCACAGAGCAGTGCATACACTTTTGACTCAGCTATGGTGGGTAAAAAGCATTCCTTCTGTCATCCTAACCAATGCTTTTAGTGAACTTCAGCAAAATGACCATTTCAAGTCGCACTGGCAGAACAAAGGCTCTGGCCACCACCACCTTGCCCCCTTATAAAAGCTGATAGCTCCTTTCAGTTGGAAAAACTGATCCAGATTTTCCCAGCACAGGCTCTATCTGGTCTAGGACACCGTCAGTGGAACTTCCTTGGTAAATAAGAAGAGTAGATAGAACCAGAGCCTGGTAGCTATACAAATTGAAGGGGGAAAAAATTGGAATCTATGCTATAAATTTTTTGTAGAGATTTACCACCATAAAATAGGACATATACCAATACACACCTTGTACCTTTCTAAACAGTAAGTCAGCAAATATAGAGTGAAAATAACTTCATAAATCACATTGAAAGCTGAAAATTTCCTAACTAGTTTGATGGAGACTAGTTCGATTGACACTAATGGCAAATCTAAAGGGGTACAAATTTCAGCTACATAAAGTAAAAAACAGTAAGTATTTACCATGAAGACTGACTCTGCAATAAAGCTACTAATGGGTGCTATAGCTCACTATTAAGACAAGAATCAGGATTTAATTGGTGGCTCAAATTATGCTAAAACTGCCACTTTGTCAACTTCATTCTGTCAAGTATCTTAAATAATTTCCACTCATTTTGTGGTGATTGTGGGAAGTAGTGTAACACAATGGACTCTGCATTCTCTCAGTGGATGGGATGGAAGTATAAAGCATTGCCATCAGTTACACTTTCATTACCATGATGCTAACGAAAATTGTGCTGTTTAATTTCAGATACTTTCCTTGATCTATAACATTTCAAATATCTGTGCTGCACACAATTCCACTACAGAACATACCGCAATGTGAACAAATAGTTCATAACTGTTTGCGAGCATAATCTCAAGCAAAGCTGTCTGAAACCCACTGTAGTGAAAAACAGTAGAAACTCAAGTTACCCACTGTCAGAATGCAAAAAGTATCTCAGTTTAAGAGGACTGTCCAAGCTTTGAGCTGAAAAAATAATGAAAAAAATACAGATGACACACTTGTTTCAACACTTTGTGTTGCTTTGAGTATTTCCTATTTCTGCCAATAAGAAGCCATGAGCAGCATCTGAACTGCCTCAGAGAGATGCAGCACGCTGCTTTGGTTCTGTCACGCTGTCCTCACAGCTTTTACACACCTGATCTACTTTCAGCTTCCTGCCCTTAAGAACTGGCCATGCAGAGCGTGACACTAAGCACTTTTTAAAAAAAGGTCACAATAGTAATTGCAGCAACATGGAGAACGAGACATATGGAGCACTTCTGTCTGCCACTACAATGGGATGCCCAACAATCTGTTTATCAGAAAACTAAAAATTTCAAAGTGAATAAACTGCTGAACATTTGCAGAGTCCAGCAACTTTCTGCCTCCAAAAATGGATCAATTCAAGAAGCTGCAGATTTCCAGAGTTCCCCCAGAGCGTTAAAAGTGTACTTGCAGGTCTGCGCGTGCACTATGTGGGAGTCAGACCAAGAACACATGAGCACCAAAGCTTTATCACTTCAACTCAACAGTCTTCATCCCTGGAGGTGCTCGAGGCCAGGCTGGATGGGCCCTGGGCAGCCTGATCTGCTGGGCGGCAGCCGTGCCCGTGGGTTGGAACTGGATGGGCTTTAAGGTCCTCTCCAACCCAAACCATTCTGTGATTTATGATTACTTTCTGCATTGACATGTTTTATACATATCTACATATGCAGCTACTTAGGTGAGAGTCTCATATGTACATGAAATAGGCCTCCAGGATGGGATTTTTTAAACATAATGCAACGCTGCTGAGAAATGTCACATACCTAAACATAAAATGTTCTGCTGGCTCTTCACAGCAAGGAAGACACGTTTCCAGTAGGATTTCTGGGGGAATAATGAATGTATTTCTCACCTTGAGCTACGTCCAGAAAACCAAAGTCTTAACATGCTCTGTTCAAGGAATCAGGACTAACATAGTGACTTCTAGAAATGTGCATATTTAAAAATTGTATTTCCTACAAAGAAGCAGCACAGAATTTCTCTGCAATTAAGACTACAATATCAAAAAGTAAATCACTCCTTGTTCTAGGAAGAATCCAGGTCACTGAAGAAGAATTCAGGTCACTATTTCCCTGCCTGCACTTCAGCCTGTTCAATATTTAAGAGACAGGACCTCAGAGCAACAAACCACCGAATGCTTCCACAGCTTTCCAGACTGAAACAGATGAACCTCTGTCCTGAAGACTCACTAATTAACTGTAACCAACAGCAATTTCCCCTCTGGAAGAAGGACAGAAAACTTCACTGCCTACATGGAAAGAGCACCAGCAGGCAGCATCGCTGTGTTTTGGAACTTGTGGCGACTGTTTTGTAAGCAGTGATCACCTGTTTGGGAGCCAGAGGTGATGGCAGCGGTGCTCCATGGCAGAACCATCCCGGTGTCAGTTCAGCGCCAGACCCTGAACAAACCACCTGGACACTGCCCCACCTGCCCGTGCAGGCACAGTGTAAGCGACAGCAGTGCTGCTGTGAGATGTGCGCTGTTGTGGGGAAGAGGTGCACCTCTGTCTGACAGCGCTGAGCGAGGACCCGCACGACTCAGGAGGCAGAGACAGCACAGGCGGGGGTGGCTCAGCGCAGACCCCGAGAACCCAACCACGGGGCCGCCCGGGCTGTCCAGGCACCGAGCGGTGCTAAGGCGAAAATCCCTCACGCTTCCACTGCAGGAAACGGCCGCGTTACCACTGATGGGCTCGAGGGGAACGCCGCCGCCCGCAGCCGGGGGACGGGGCCCGGCCCGGGGAAGGCAGCAGCGGGAGCCCCGTGGCCGCCCCTCCCGGCCCTGCCCCGGGCCTCGGCGGGCTCTGAGGGCTCCCGGAGAAGCCGTCTTACCTGAGCCAGGACGGTGAGGAACGCCCCCGGCTGCCCCCGCTGGCCGCCGTACCACGCCGCCGCCGAGCCTCCCCCCAGCAGGGCGGCGGCGGCCGCGAGCCTCCAGCCAGGCGGGCTCCGGGCGGGCCGCAGCCCGGCCAAGCGCCCCCTGAGCGGAGCACGGGCGGCCGCCACCAGCACCGCTCTCCACGCCGCCATCTTCCCGGAAACCGCCGACATGGCCAGCGCATGCGCGGGGCCGCGGGCCCTGGCTGGGCGAGGAGCGGTGCCTGGCCCGGCGGGACGGGGTTGCCCGCAGAGCGGGGGGAGCGGGCCTGGCCGAGAGGTAACGGAGGAGGAGGAGGTGCGTAGGGCCTCGAAGATGTTTCGCTGACAGCGGCTCCAGCGTGGATAGGGCCGGGGCTGCCGCTGGGCCTCGCTTGAGGGCAGCGGGATCCCGGCGCGGGGGCAGGGGACGCTGTGCCCTCGTCAGGGACCCGCGCGAGGGGTGGCGGAACGGGGTGCTCCTCAGGGCCCCTTCTAGCCCTGCCGCTCTGGGCCTGCGGCACCGCGATGGTTCCCGGAGGGTGTCCCACAGCCTTGGGCTCCTCCATGGCCCGTTGGGCTCCTGTAGGGCCAGGCTCTGCGTGCCCTGAGCTTGGAGTCAGCGACGGGCTGGTGCGAGGCTGAGGGACGCTCAGCGGGCAGAGCCGCTCGGGTGGGGGTGGGGGTGGGGGGCTGCGTCAGTGCCGCGGAGCTGGGCCGGTGCGGTACCCATGGGGATGCTCCAGGTGCTGGGGACGTCGTGTTGGGATATGTTGTGCTACATGTGCTCCAAGCAGGTAACAGCAGAAACACAAATGGGTCTACAACGCCCTTTATAAGGGCAGAGTAGAGCCTCCCATGAAGTACAGATGACAAAGTGTCATGGCAGAGGCGGTGGCTGAAGAGCGTGGCAGATGGAACTGAGCGGCACAATGACATCTGTCAGAGAGCACCACTCACCCTCGTGCTTCTACATCCGCTGGTGTCCTCTGCCATAGTTCTACTGAACCTCTCTGAGCCTGACTGGATCGAACTTGATGCTTGCTGTTAATGGGTCGTTGGTCATATGCCATGATTGGGCCATCAGGAACTGGTAGTGTGGTCACCTGAGAAGCTGAGCATCATTTGTAGAATGGTAGCACTGGGATTCATGGTTTTGGAGTATTCACCCAGTAAACGTGAGGGTGGGAAAAAAACTGGAGAGAGAAATGCTCAGGGTAGTTCTAGGTTTAAGGCATTTAGTAGAGAAAATGCAGTTTCCCATTACTTTGATTAAAGGCCTTCAGAAAGTATTCAGTCCCTTTTGGCTCTTTCTGATATGGCAGCAGGTAGTGCATTGCCAGCATTACAGACACTGTGGTATGGGCTCTGAAACATGGAAATGCCTTTTTGCCCTCTGACAAATGGTGATACCCATCAGTGTCACTCAAAGACTTTTAGTTTGCTGTCCTTCCCCAGTCTGAATTTGGAGTCATTAATTCCGTTTTGTGTGTGGTAGTTGCTGTCATCTAACTAATGGCATCTCAGAATTTTTCCAGACTTCCATTAGCACGTGAATGTCATTCAGCAAAGTGTTGTGGACGTCTTCAGGAATGTGCCACCTGAATCCTTGGCAGCACACAGACCCTTCAGAAACACCTTCTCTGGAGAACACAAATGACTGCTCATTGCAAAATCACCCAAGAGTGCAATATGCAGGGTGAATGGTTTCCATCCCCACAGTCTGTAATACACATTGCAAAATCTTTTTCCTATCCCCAGAGACACAGAAAGTAACTCATACAGGAAAATCCTTTCTAATCCCCAGATACTGTAAAACATAGCAGCAAAATCCCTCTGTCATGCACAAACACTGAAAAATCCCACTTCTGCTGTAGAGATGTAAAACTTACAGCAGATTCCTGTCCCATTTCTATTTCCCTCCAGACGGACAAAATATTTTCTGTCCAGCCTTACAATTTGACAGTGTTTGCACAAACACTTTAAGAGTACTTCCCTTTCTGTGTCAGCCAATAACAAGCACTTCATGGATGCTGGCAACATCCCAGAAGCATTGTAAAGGATGGCTGAGGGATTGGAATGCAGAATGCCAGATCCCACGATGCTGAACATATGACCGCAGCATAGGTAGGCAGGGTTAGTTCAGCACCCTGCCAGGCATTTTCAGTTTTTCTTTCAGTAGGAATGAATAAGTAGGTCATTTGCCTTTCCTTGGATGACATTCTTGACTGGAACAGATACAGCTGCCACGTGAAAGGAGAGCTGCTCTCCTCTGACTGTAAGCACGCAATGCTGGTGGGGAGGTGAGGTGTCCTTAGCCACCCTGTGTGTGGTGTCCCAGAGGAGTGCTCAGCTACTGCTGCACTCACAAGGCTCACACCCGTGTCATAGGAACGAGGCTCATATGTTTCAGTTACTAGAATATATGCCTAAGTAGCCAGAATTTTAGTTCAGAGGCTCTTTCACGTCCTGCACAGTTCGCTCTTCCTTGGCTTTTGCAAGCAGCAATCATCACATTTAGCAAGCTTCACTTGCTCAGACTTCCTTCTAGAGATGTTTGCATTGATGAAAATTTTCAAAGGCAAATGAAAAGCCTGATTAAAGATTTTCTTTATAAGTGTAATTTTCCTGTAAGATTCAATGCTCTGCTGAATTGTTATATTATATAACAGTACTTAAATGCCGTTATTGCTTGTTAGGCATAATGAGCAGGATGTGAAATCACATAAAAGAAAGAAAAACATACTACCATGAAACAAAGCCCATGGGACTCCTTTGATACTTAGGAAATCAGATCTGACATAAACTTCATTTTCTTCCATAATTTTATTACAAAGTAAAATGTAAAGAGTAAAAATATGAAGTAAACCTACAGCTCCACATGCCTGAATGTCCACCTCTGCATCTCAGAGCAGCCCTGTTCTAAGCACGTTAGGCCAGGTTCCAGCACGGATTCAGTCTCTGCTGGAACTCGAATCCCCTCAAGAGCATTAGGCTTAGTGCCAGCATTCATTTACTCTTGTAACGGCTTAAATTAACTCCTGTTACATTCAATCTAAGCCCTTTCTTACTATTTTAGATAGAATAAGAGTTGAAAGATGGATTCAGTCATCCAGTCTGAGGGCCACCCATCTTGCCAGTCTGCCTTTGGAGACTTCGAATGCTGCATGAATGGGGTTGGGGATGGGGATGACCAGCCAGCTGTGAACAGAGAGGGGGGCTGGCAACCGCCCCCCTTTATATATGTGGTCTCATTTCAGGAGAAATAGCATGGAGGTTGTCTGATTTACTTACTGTGTGTGCTATTTGACAGCAAGCTCCAACCAAAAGTAAGATTTTAGTAGGCTAGGCACTGTGCTAACAATATTTGGGGTACTTCTTTCCTAGAGGAGTTGAGCAGACAAGATAACTGAAAGAAAGTATCACAGCTTTATTTTGTAGGTGAAGAACTGTAGCATAAAATAAATTAAATTCTGCCCAAAGTCAGACAGAAGACTTGAAACACAAGGTCCTACAATCTCAGGCCTTCAAAGTAACATTGGTCCTCTTAAGAATATCACTTCTATTTTAACAGAAGTGAGACCAATCTGTGAACCTATGGTGACAAGGAAAGCACTCAAAATCAGATAGGGATGTAAGCACAGTGCAGACAGATCTTGTTCAAAATAAGAGAATAATCCTCACGCACCTTGAGAACTAGAAAGCAATCGGATAAAACTGGATAAGCTTTAAAGCTGGCCGACTGTTATCTTGATATCTACCCAGATTCCCAAAAGTTCTGTACCAGGGTTGTTTATTGTGAAGGCTGGGAGGAGACTCCAGGGATTTCCAAAGCCACTTTGTACACTAAAGAGAGTGTTATTCCATCATACCTACCCACATGCCTACCCATCTGTCCTCCAAAGTAAAATTTAAAAAAAAGTTGAGGTCATTTTCAAGGAAGCTGAAACATCCTCCTGTAATGAAGCAGCCTTAGGATGACACTGTGCTGTTAGGTTACAGAAAGCCCAGTGATTTCATAGGATTTGGAGATAACGGAAATTGACCTGACTACCAGACAGTCAACATTCATCCACCAGAAAGAACAAGAATAAATGTGAATGTTTTGTGGCTAGATAACACCATTCCACTCATGAATAAGAGTTTACAGCAGTCATTGCCTTTAGGAGCTAGGCTATAAATATAGCCTATCTTCAAATATTTTCAACTTGCTAAAGTTACTTGAAAGTTTACTGTAAGAGAGTCCATTTGAAAGGAAAAAAATAAAGTTTATGTAAGATACGTGTCCCCAAATACCTCTCATAGCATTCATTTGTATTGATTTTTCTAACATCCTGACTATCCTCCCACACTGTTCCTGTGTCATTAGCCGAAACATACCTGGCTGGCATATGTAACAAGTTCTCTCAGGCTTCAGAGCTACTTTTTAAATCTAGTTGAAAATCAGAATAGGAAAAAAAAGCTCTTAATGTTAAAAAAAAGAATTCTGACATTTTAAGGTACTAGTGACAGAACTGGGAAGATTTTAAAATACAGTTTCTAAGTTGGTAGTTACCTTTTTGTGATAAAGGTATTTGATTCATAAAAGAAGTGGTATGTAGACTGTTGAAATAAAGCTTTTATGTGAATAAAAGTAAGACAGGTCAAAACTAATACTCTGTTGTGAAGGAATGTGCATATCTTGGAGTAAGTA
This sequence comes from Penelope pileata, assembly GCA_013396635.1. Classification (NCBI taxonomy): domain Eukaryota; kingdom Metazoa; phylum Chordata; class Aves; order Galliformes; family Cracidae; genus Penelope; species Penelope pileata. Next base: position 242,079 of record WBMW01003180.1, on the reverse strand, counting down.
CATTCACCGTGGCTCTGCAACTTAGGCTGAAGGTATCAGTTCTGTGAAGAGATGTATGCCTGACTGTACGCCTTTTGAAAAGTTCTGTGGTCTGAAGCAAGACAACTACTGCATAAAATGAATTGCATACATAAATTGTTGAAGACTAGGGACTTGCTGTTAGATGAGAACTGTGGTTCAGCTGCTGTTTTATCTTGCAGTGATAAGATCCCATGGCACTTTTGCAGCAGTAACAGAAGTCCCACGGTCACTTGAAAACATTTTAAGTAATGGAATTACATTATGTACTTTAGTGGTTAATATTTTCCTCATGGTTCCAGATGAATGCGTTACACTACATATTTCTTTCCTTTCAAACATTTTTCAGTAGTATTGCTAGCACTGACTAAAAAGATAAGCCCATATCTAACCGAAATAATAAAATTTGGACTTTTTACATACATCTTTATATACATGGACACATTTTTAGAGACATTTGGATATGCATTTTGCATATAACATATTAATCATAGGATTTCCTGAAATACTATTACTAGTGCTTGTCATGTTAATACAAATTTTTATTGTGGAGATGTTGCTGTATTTCAGGGAGTACTTCTTTTCTCTTTCATTGCCTGAAATCAGTGTGAGCATTGCCATCAATTTTAATTATACCAGTATTTCAACTCAAGTTTTATAGGAGGAGTTGTCAGCAATAACTATAGTTAAGATTGCCCAACACTTTCTGTTGTATAGATTCTGTACATAAAAGGAGAGAGAGGGTAAAATAAAACAAGTCAAGATTAGCCAAGTTAATTTTATCTGTGTTACTTCAAAAACCAGAAAGATTTATTAGGGACTCAGTCTTGTATTTTTAAGTGCAATGTGACTGCAATAATTTTAAATAATTATTGTTGTGTAGTTCAAAAATATGGCAAAGATGTTACTTCACAGCATAACTAAAGAAACAAATACAGAATTATCAGCATTTTAACCTATAAAATATTTTTAAAATACATGTTCTCTGAAAAGGTTGAAGCATCATATACCTTCTTGTTTTTCCCAGACCACTGCCTAAAGCTAGTGTTAACAATACTTTGTACTAACACTGTGATTTATTAATTAAAGCTGTCTTAAATTATAACATCTTTAATACTACTGAAGATGGTGAAGTGTATATAATTATTTCTTTGAAAAATGAAGGAGTTATAAAACTTTAAATTACTGTTTTCTGTAATGTGTTCCATTATGTTAAGTAGTGTTTACTTCTTTTGCTCAGAACACCATTCATGATGTTTGATTACACCTATTTTTTTATGAGGGGGGGGGGAGTGATTATCTTCCAAACATTTTACTTTGGTAGTACAGTAACTAAAAGTAGTATAGGATCTGATCTAAGCTGGTAGCACTGGTACGTGTGTGTGGTAGATACATACCTTCATTATAAAAGGTTCTGAGATCCTTTCATAAAAATTTAAAAGTCCTAATCCAAAGTTCATTGTGGTTGGCAGAGTCTTTCAGTTGCCATTGATGTCTGCCTTTGGCTCTTATGGAGCTGAAATGTATCTGCACTATTTCTATAAATATTGTGAGCAGTCTTTGTGTGTTTGCTGGTGAAGGGTTCCTTAGTCTGTAGCTACATCAAAAGACACTGCTGGGGCCACTCACAAGGGCGTAATAGTAATTGTTCTAATAAAAATTGCTGCAGAAGCTGCAGACAAAGCTGCTGTTTGGAGAATTGCTCCCACCTGGCTCCATTCAGACAGGAGCTGTTGGCTGATATCGGGAGAACACCTGCACGCACCCAGCATGGACTTCTAGCCCACTACCAGACCCCTCTGGAACAGGGGAAGGCCTGAGGGAACTTGAGGAGGGCAGTGCAGTGCACTGCAGCATCGGAACTGCTGTGTCCATGGAGGCATGAGCTCCACTGATAGCAGGATGCCAAGGTACACAGATGGGCTCGTGTCCATAATGCTTGGGGCGGTCTCATGTTCACATGGCATTCACAGTGTTTATGGGTCTCGTGTTTATGTGGCTTGGGCATAGCTTCACTCCGTCTGATCTGGAATGGAATCTAGTTGGAGCCATCCAGAGCACAGCCGGGACACCTGTATGATGCTGGTTCTGGTCTTTGAGCATCGTGCCTGCCTCTTTTACGTAACACAAAAGATACCTGTATAGTGTTAGCCAGGATCTACAGCAAGGGAGCTGTAGCACAAAGGCAGGTTGGTCTGGTGTTGCAGAGGCTGCCTGCCTGCCTGCTTGTGATGGGTGAAAGTACGGGACTGCTCCAGAAGTAATGAATCCGATTTATTATGTTGGCCCATGACATCAGAGGTGGATGTTGGTGGTATGGCAGTAGAGGTTGAACCTTCTTACTTCTTGTAGCTGAGAATTTGCTCTATCAAATACTGTTGTGCTCTTTGTATCCGTTGTAGTTTCCTTGGAAATAAATAGGATGCATTACTTTCAGAGCAACCTACATACTTAGGAAGTTCCTTACCATGCTATAGGCCGCTTCTAAGCTTAGTTGAATGGGGGATGTGAGCTGGGAGAAGGGATCTGATGAAAGCAAGCTGTTTCTTGTTCTCCACAGCAGCAAAAGAAACATGCGTATTGAGTCAGAGGACCTGAGGTCAGCCTGGAGCATCCCACTTCATAAGCACTGAGAAGGTGCAGGAGGCTGTGGCAGCAGTGGTGGACCGAGGACCAGCTGAGCCTATAGCCCTCCTGCTGGAAACCGGGGACTGTCCATGGCATGATCATACCCCAGATCTACTCAGAACAGCTGTCTGTTACACTTGATAACATCCTGGCACCCAAAAGAGCCAAGTACTCTTATCAGACCTAGATGGAGGATGTGGAAAGCAAGTCTGAAGGATAAGTATTACATTATTGTACTGAATAAACTGTAGGTTACCAACTGTTACATATTAAGTGGGATTTAAATTACTAAACATCTGTGCAATCTATTGTCTTCTTCCTTTAGTTACTCTGCTCCTTAATCTCTTTTGATATAGTCTCTGTTTTACTGTAAGTTATATTACGTGTATTCAGTAAGTAGATTGCTTATGACCAGAAGCTCAACCTCCACTGGTGACTGGGGATGTACCAGACTCCCTGCAGAGAGAGTGAGAATCAGGAGACTCCACTGCTCGGAAGGGTTGGGGTACCTCATCAAGAACCAAGTGTTACAGCATCTGTGGAGAGTCAATGACAGAGCTGGAAATAATCCTTGGAGGCAAAAGCTATTGCTGAAATATTTTCTGCAAATATTAATTCATTGTTTGAATAGTTTCCAGTTGATCATTAATTAATTTTTATAAATAAAATTTCTGCTCTATTGATCTTTTGGGGTCTACATTGGACATCCAAGGATGTCTGTGCCTGTATTGTGCTACTGCTCATCTATTAGCTTATATTCAACTTACAGTTAATTTTTAAATTTTCCTGGCTATAACTCGTCTGATTCTAATTTGTTATAACTTAGATTTTGAAGAGACAGGATAGACTATAGTCTTTTTACGAAAGAGATAGAAGATATTTAGGTAAGAAATACATTCACACTTCCGGTATCTACTTCCTGAAGTGACTCAGGAACTAGCCCAAGTGAGCTCTGAACTGTTTCCAGATATTGCAGATATCTTTGAAAACTTGTGGAGGGTAGAAGAGACTGCAAAGACTAAAAGAAAGAAATATGATATATATATAGTAACTCTTTTAGAAAAAGAGATGGAAGAGAACCCAAGTAATTATAATTAAATGGCCTGACTAACTTCCTGGATTCTGGAAAAAAATATTAAATAAGCAGTTTCTAAATGCCCAGAACATGATAAGGCGATAAAAACTTGCTGACATGCCTCTGTCAAGAACATATGAAGTCAAACCAAGCTAATGTCCTTCTTCTATGTATTGCCTACTAGATACAGAGGAAGCAGTAAATATGATTCTGTTCCCTGTTGTTACTTCTAAGTAACTAGAGAATTACATCCTAGATGAAATCACTAGAAGGTAAGGATGGAGGAGGGCAACTGATCAACAATATTATCTTTGAAAAGTGGCTTTGGGTTGCTTCCAGTCAATCTGAGATGACATTTCAGGTAGCTTTTAGGGATTTGGTGACAATTCTCTTCAATGTGACAGGATGAATGACTGAACTATATGCTTATAAATTTCAAAATTCTGTCAAGCTGGGAAGATTTGGAAGTACATCGGAAGAAGGAATCAGAATGGTGAAAACGATCCTTTCAAATTGCAGACGTGGTTTAAAATCAGTTCGCTCAATAAACACAGATTTTTACACTTATGAAGGAGGAATCGATTCCACAAGTGCAAAGTTCACCAAAAACCTATTGATTTTTGGACTGCAAAGAAGACTGCAAAGATCTGAAGAAACTCACGAAGTAAATGATATCCAAAGATATGTTACCCAAAAGCCAATTTGCAGGTGTCATGTACTGTCAGGGAGATAGTAAGATTGAATCTACAAGTGATGCTTGTGATGCTTTCAGAGGCCTCGGGTGGTTTAGTTTATCCAGTTTGGGACATTAAGCTTTGAAAAAAGGTAAAAAATAGAAGTGAGTTCAGAGAAGTGCAATAATAAAAGATGAGAGCAATACATGATTATGAGGAAAAATTGAAATTTTTCCCCATAAGTAGGTTTGTTTAGTGTAGACAGTGAAAAATAGAAGAGGGAAGCGCTGGCTTCTTCCAATACAGAAAAGAACAACAAAAACCCACATCTTTTTATGAGCAGAATAACGATCAATTGCTCTTCCGTGACCATTTATGAAAAAGCAGGTGGAATCAGCTTAATTTCCAAGGTTGAAACATCCTTTTTGTCATGAATATAGGGATGCCCCTTCCCTGGAAGTATTCAAGGCCAGGCTGGATGGGGCTTTGGGCAACCTGGTCTAGTGGGAGGTGGCCTTGCCCATGGCAGGGGGGTTGGAACAAGATGATCTCTAAGGTCCCTTCCAACCTGAACCATTCTATGATTCTAAGCAGTGGAACAAGCTACATAGAAGGGCTGCAGAATACCCTTCATAGGAGGTTTTTTCTCTGGACAAATTAAGTAATTATCTGTTGGGACTGTTTTATGTATATTTCATTCTGCCCTGGTGCAGTGATTTGAGCAAGTGATATCCCTCCAGCCCTAAATTTCTGCAATTCTATGAAATCTGTAGATAGATGTGCAAATGATAGTGTAGATCTTTAAAGATTTCTTTCCCCTGAAAATGGAATGGGAAAATTCTGGATCACTAGCTCACAGCTTAATTTCTGATATTAAGTCTTGAAGTAGGATGTTTATAATATTCATTGTTTTGGTTGCAAGGCACAGATGATATTTTTTATCTCAACCTTTCTATCTAAATGGCATAAATAAAAAGTTGCTTCCCGTAGATGTGCTGTAATTCTAGGTCATCTAGAAACAGAAATGATGCAACTTGTTTCAGGTGATTAAGTCCTGGGTCAAAGGACAAGAGTGCCATGATTTGTCCTGTAGTTTCCCACTGTTTTCTCTCCTGAGTCCTAATGTGTCCTTAAAGTCCTCTGCTTGCCTTCTCCAGTGAGTCTTGGGAGTTAAAACATTGATACGGTAAAATATACAACTCTATTATCATACAGGTGTTAATGTTATGTGATAAGTCTATGGATACAAATTAAGTAAACTTCATCTTTCATTCTGGCAAATGAGAAAAATTGCAAGATGTTTACTCACAAAAGCTGTCTTGCCTAGTTTCTCCATACTTGATATTTATCTGCCCTTGAGAGCTATTAAAGTAGAAATTACTGCCATTGTATTACACAAAAGCAGAGATTCTGCAATTGTAAATTTAATGTAGTTTGGAACACTTTAGTCTTCAGAGTCAGCCCCATTTTCCCCATCACCCAAATTATTTTAAATTGCAAGTAAAGTTTTGCAAAGCTGTTAGCATTATTTTCTCAGCTCACCCAGGCTGTTTTTACAAGACATGTTATCTGTGATGAATCATAACATCTTTTATTAAAATTGTTATAAAAGCATTAAAACTGTCAGGTGTGATTTGCAGCTTTTTCTCCTTTAGATTCCACACACTTTCTGAAAACAAAAACAAAAACAAACCACCAACACCCTAGTAACTAGGAAATCTAAGTTAGAATGAAATTTTTTATATTTGCCAGACTTGAATTTCAGGTAAGATACCATTAAAATGTATTTGAAGAGGAAAGAGCAGAATTGCCAGTGGACAGCCTGAAAAATGTCTGATAGTGCAGTGGTCGAGTGTTACAGTGATGGGAGAAAGAAGGATATATTTTTTGTCTTCTTCTGTATCTTCTACATGTAGCGTAAGCTGAAACGAAGGCTAGAACCTCAGCCCAAAACTTCAGACAAGGGGAAAGTGTCTTCTTTTTAGATTTTTCTGTGCACTGCATTCTGAGCACTACATTTCTGCCTACAGATCTCCAAATTACTGCTAGAGAAGCAGATGCTGTTGTTTATGTGCATGTATGCTGTGTACCTGATGTAATCCTGGAAGTTCTGCATCCACAGAATTTCTGCAGAATTCTGAGTGAGATAAGTGCTTGGAAGGCTTCCAGATCAAGGTTCTCACATCAGAAAAAGCTCAGTAAAAGTTCTGTCCAAAAGCAAACAAAACAACGAAAAGCAGCCTTTTCCTGTTGCTGACAGTAGTCTTCCCTGAGTCTCAGCCCCCCAAACCTCTTGTCTGTCAGTTACCCAGGTCTGTGATGCAGATCATTTTTTATTTACAGATGTTAATGTGGCTGTTACTTTGTGATCACATTAACTGCATTTGAGCTGTGGAGATTTTTAATTCTAAAAGGTGCTGCCAGCTTTTGAGTACTCAATTTAAGCTTAAGTTTTTGCACTTCCCAGGGACCTCTGCTGACTTTCATATATTTAAAATCTGAAGTTGTGGATCTCCTTGATTCCTCTTCTGTTAAAGAATGTTGGCTATACTAAAACTGGCAGAGAGGTTGAGGAGGGTGAAAAATGCAGCGTTATAGAGAACCAGGATGTGGCACAGTATTTCTTTCCTGAAGGTACGTTGCCACCTAGCAAACGCTGATTATAATGGTCACAGAAGGAGGAAAAAGAGAGCCCCTGAGACCTATGAAATTTTGCTTGATTTTGAAAAGCTTAACTGAAGAAGACCAAGAGGTTTGAGGACTCCTACTGAGCTCTTTGCACAAAGGGGGTTGGCTCTGTGTGGATGTGGCATATCAACTGCAGGACAGAGTAAGTCAACCGTTCACCTGGCTCTGTTTGCTCTAGCTATGCACAACTGGAAGGGGAGGAGGATACATGAACTCCTTCTGACATATCAGAAGATGTGCATGTTAAAATGCAAAGCGCTGGGTGCTGGAAGAAGCTCTAACAAAGGTTATGGCACAGGGGCCACAGCTGGTATGAAGATAGAGGCTCTCACCCTGGAACACTCTATCTTCTTAGTCTCTTATTTACATACATAGAAGTGTGTAATAGTTGGAGGATGATAAATTTGAGAAGCAAAATGGAAGAGGATCAGATTGTTACACAAGAAGAACTAAATGAGCTTTTAGTAGATGAGTAGGAACAAGATGAGATGTTGTAATACCCAGTGCAAGGTCACTGGGTATTATAAAAGGCAAAACACTAGAATTTCTGCTTTGGATGCTCAGTGATTAAGAGCTTGAAGACTCCATACGTGAACAAGTAGTTCTTGCTCCAGTCATCAAACAGCCACACCAAAGAATGAGTAAGGTGAAAGGTGAGGCTATTGTGGAATGTGGAGCTGATGAGATAGCCCCATACTGAGAACAAGTTGGAGATGAAGTCAAAGATGAGTGAATTCAGTTAATAGCACCTTCTTTAAAAGGTAAGGCAGAGAAGGGTAAGAACCTTTCAATGATTCTAAGAAATCAGAGGAAAAAAGACAAAATGCCAAAGACTACCTGAGAAACTGCTTACATGACACTGCAGTCTTACGGGTTATGCTGTCAGCAAAAAGATGGTGAGTTTTCTGCAGACTCAACATTACTGGCCATGCGGCAGCAGTCAGTACTGCGTGTGATGCTGGAAGTGGTGGGAACCAACTGGAGCAGTGAATGGAACTAGAAGTCCTCAGAAGAGCATCAGCCAGCATTCTGCAATGTGAGGAAAATCCTTTCCTGTCTCTCTAAATTGATGGTTTGTTTTGTGAACCAGGACATGTATCTCTCATTAGATGGGAATTTGAGTTCTTCCCTTCTTTTGTGTCAATAATATGAAAATTGGAAAGAAGACTGCTCTGCATCTGAAAGGGAAGAGGGTAAAGGCTGTGATCTCTGCTTAAATGCTAGACAAGATGCAAATAAAAGGCATTTTAGAACTTCCTACTCAGAAGTAGCTTATCTAAGGACTAGGCTTGTAAGAATTTGCTTGCAAGGACAGGCTGGAAGACCAGGTGCAGGCAGAATTTGGTAGGAAATGAATGTTCTTTGTTTCGTGGTGTATATTGCATACAGCCTTGGTGCTGTCTTCTTGTCTGCACCAGCTTTTCTCCCCAGTTTACTTAGTAAGTATTATGTGAATAAAAAGGTACCATAAATAAAAAAGTACCATGCTTATCTGCTTTCTTGGCAGCTGTTGTCTGCTCTCCTTAACCTGGCGGGACTATCCCAGTGACTACCCAAATACTCTAATGCATACATCATAGCTGTATATCCTATGAAATAGGAAACCTGCAGTGATTTAGGCTTGGTTGACATTCTTTGCAGAAGTGCTAAGGAGCTATGAAGTGATGTAAAGCAAGTATTTCAAATTTTCACATGTGAAAAAAATGCCACGGTTAACAAAAGCATAATATCACTGCAGAAGGATGAGGGCAGGAATTTAAGACAATGGGAGCTGGAAGTCAGGCACTGAAATCCTCATCCTAAGTAAAGTAGGTAAATAATTAAAGATATTGAAGAGATCTTAATGGATCTAATTTTCTATATGGACTTTCTGAAATTCACTTTCTTAGCACTTGTACGGGGCATCTTCAGATTTTTTTAACTTGATTGCTGAAAAAGAAGCAACAAAGAGCCTTTTTGAGAATCTTAGCTTTTCCATCTTAATTTAGGTGCTGTTTTTTGAATATCTGGCTTTGGGCTTACAAAACATACAATTTCAAATCATGTCAGTAGTGGAAATTACTTGACTCTGTTCCTGAGCAGAGACACTGTACGTGTAAAACACCCTTATAAATGATCGACTCTTTTCAAGCATATTACCAGAACGCTGTTGTTTTCCAGGCACGGCATTTATGTGTGTCTTACTGATTTATTTTTACCTTTCAGAAATGCTGAGAAATGAGCTTCATTCCCACTGTTAAATTAACAGACATCTCTAATAAAAGCTTCAAATTTTAATAGCTTTGGAATGCAGTAACGTTGAAATAGTAGATAGACTCTGCATTATGTAGACTTCGCTAACACCCAAGGGAAATTGCAAGTATAATAATAGCTACAAGATTTGCTGTTGTCGTCTGAATACTGTACCAAGATGTTTAAAATGACTAGACAAAAAATTATGAAAGCAGCATGCGACTCTCATTATAAATAAAATATGGGGACTCCTGGACCAAAATCTGTATGCGGGAAAAACTTATTGACGGTCAAATCTACAGGAAGGAATATTCAAGAATATTTATGAAGGACTCAGTCCTCACATTTCTGCAGCTGAGTACAGTTTTCCATAATTATAGAAGCTGCAACCAATAATGGCCCATAGATTCTGAGGTTTTACAATAATGAACTGTGAGAGTTCTTTTTTTCTTTTTTCCCACCTGGGGAAACAAAGGACCCAACCATGCTTATCGTCTGCTCACACCGCTTGTCAGAGCTCCAGCTGTGGCATGGTGCTCTTTTACCTGAGCAGAGAATCTGCTCCAGAGTATTTTGGAGGAATGGGGTTTGCAGTGTGGCCGCTGGAAGACACAACCAGAAAAGGTGTTCTCTAAACAAGAGAGCAAGCTTACAGGCTCTGCGTATCTGAGCCCTTAGCAGCCCTCAGCAGAGCAGCAGAACTGGGTTCCCAGACCTAGAACAATCCGATGATTACAAGAAATGAATTCCAGAGAGTTCATGCAAATTCCTTTTGCTTGTTCATATCAAGGTTTATACAAATAACATAACTTGAGGCTTGGCAAGATAATTTTCCTTCAGTTTTGCCTTGTGTTCCTTTAGAAGCCTGGCCCCCACTATAAAAAGCAGGATACCTAATACTAAAGGTCTGCCCGATGTCTCAACATTTACATGCGTACTTCTGTTGGCTGCAGTGCTACTGCAGTAAGGGCAGGAGTCAGAGCCAATTTGTCCGTATCTGCAGAAGAAATGAGTTCTCAGAGCGTGGTTTTGCTATAAATCTAGTCCCTGAGAATCCTTAATTGTAATTCTCTTCCTCAAACCCAGAGCAATGTTTAAAGCGGAGGAAGCAGAGGAACCTCCTGAATGGATTCTTCCCCAATTGCCTGTCAGCGTTCTCACTGCAATGCCTAGAGAAAGCAAAGCTGTTCAGACAGCATCTATTTCTGGTGTGAATTCCTAGTGCTGCTATGTTTTTCAGACCCTCTGACGAATTTCTAAGCTCTCTTGTAATAACAGCTGCTGGGAGGGGACTGGAATCCCCACGGTGGATTTCAGGTTTGCAGACATTGACAAAATCTCTGAAAAATAGGGTGGGAAAGCTTTTTTTTATTATTATTATTTTATTTTTTTTTATTATCAAGGGCAGCTATGAAAGCAGAGAAGCAAATTGTTGTCAGTTAACAGCCTTTCATCTTGTCCTGTTTTTCTGAGAAATAAAGGACAGGATGGGGAATCACAATTTGAATTTTGAGGGTTGGAGGCAGAGAAAAAAGTCTATTTTTCTCTTCAGCTCTTCCACGGGGAGTTATATCCTCTGGGGAAAAACAGCCTGACATTCAGAAGTGTGTTGGTGACCCTTGTGAAGACAGTGCCTTGACAGCTAGAGAGAGGGAGGGAGACTCACATTTAGGGATGTGTAGCATCTCAGAACCACTGTTCTATTCTTTACCTGAAAGCCTGTTTTTTCACAGTAGAAAACCTGAAGAGGCCACTGCTGACATTGGTTAACTCCCTGCCTGACGTCAAGCATGGGCTGCAGCTCTGTGTGCTGAAGGTCTGGAGGAGAATGTCTCTATCTGAAACACCTGAGCAGTTGCTAAGCCACAGGCATTTCCAGCTCTTCACCAGCACCTGGGATGATACAAGAAAATACTTTTTGGTGGCACACAATGGCACGTGACACAGATGGCAATGTGTATAATGCAGTCCATTCTCTCTCCCTTCAGCTCATCAGTGAATACCATCACACATAAAAAGCGTAACCAATGCCATTTAATTGCCTGTGATGTTTCTGCTAAGGATCAGCACTCCCCCATGTTATTGTCTTGACTGCATGGAATTTTCTACCAAACTGAAACATTTTTAGTTGCACACAGCATTAGCATAGTTAGCCAAGCAATCAGACTTGAGATGCATAAACTTTTGATATGGTTAAAACTGTGTTCACCAGAGTTATATAATGGTCAAAACTCGGATCCTTCTTCGGTACACTACAAGATCCATGATGTGACAGGTCCATTGCTTTCTGTATCTGTGATGATGGTCACATTGAAGGTATTTTTTAAGGAATTCAGCATTGATTGGTTCCACTAAACATTTGACACTATACACATGACAAGTTCCTGGAGAACTGACCTAACAGCAAGCAAACAAAACCATGTCCCTGAGATTCTTCTGGTTGAGATGATTTTGATAGCCTACCTTGTGGGCTGCACGCAACTTGTCACATGAGCCTGGTTGCTAAGCCCGTTTAATATTACCTAAGCTTGATATTACCTGAGTTTCCAGTAATCTTTATAGTGTTTATTGTCTTCTCAAGAGAAGGTAAGACCCTCACACCTCCTGGATGCATGATGAGAGGCTCCATAGACAGGGACTCCTCAGTTTGGAGAGGAGAAGGCTAAGGGCAAAGAGTAAGGTTTACAAAAACATGAAGGGAATGGGGAAGGTGAATGCATGACTGTTATTCTGCTGCTACAACACAAAGATTAGGAGTCATTCAATGAAACTAATAAGTGATTGGTTTGAAACTGATAGAAGAAAGTCCTTTTTTACACAGAGAGTAGGGAATTTCCAGAATTGGTTGTCATAGGAGACAAGGTGTGGAGTCAGGGGCAAAACAGGATTAGGCAAATTCAGGAACAGCCGGACTATAAGCAGATACCACTGGGAGTATGCAGTGATGTACTTTCTGACGTCTCTAATCCAGTGGTTGTTGTTGCTGGGGGACAACAAGGGGAACAGGCTGTGCAAAGTGGCACTCCCTAAATGGTGTTTCCAAGTGCCACTGTCTCAGAGAAGGCAGTGGCATTGCTGTGCTCCAGCCTCTGATAACCATGCTCTTGTGTTCTTTAATTAGAGAATCAAACATGTCAGACACTGTCTCTTGATCCCAAAAGATGGAATGCATTTTCCATGACCTTTCACTCTCGCCAAAATGTAAAGCACTCATTCTCTTACTTTTGCCCAGTTCCTTTATAAACTTCTTCAGATTGGGCAAACAGAAATAACATAGACAGAAGATGGCCATCTTCCATGGAGAGTGGAGGGAATTTGTAATCTCACAGTCCCTTAGCACCCCACAACCGTGGTCTTTGCTTGAGCAGCCCTTTCCCTCCCTGTCCTGGAGGGAAGGGTCTCCAGTCCTGCTGTAAAAGCAGGAAATTCAGGAGAAACAAGCTGAGGTAACACCATGCTTGGATTCTAGTCGGAGATGCTTTTGTCTTGGCCAGCCAAAAGGAAAACATTAGTACATATCCAGAGTAATTACTTGAAGAAATTGATTATATTATTTTCCCTTTCTTCACATCACTGATTCAGAGTGCAGTTACATGCTATGCTGCTGAGTTATTGGTGAAATAGTGGCAGAATGATCAAGGAAATCTACAGGCAAAAACACGCAAAATATGTTAGTTATGAACAAAGTAATTGGATAATGTTTAAGCAAATAAGACAAACACAGGCATGCAAAATATTACAAAGGATTATAATACTGTAGCAGAGAGTGGAGGTTTCCGAGTGATTGCATTCCAAGTGACCTAACCACATTCACTACCAGCAAAGAGGGATTTCTCATCATGGCTCAGCTTCATGGAGCCACAACCAGAGAGGATGGGCACCCCTCAGATATTAGGGTTTCCCAAAGAATGGGAAATTACAAATAAAACTGAGAGGAGACAAAGTCTGTATGTCACAAAAAGAAAAAAAAAAAGATAACTTTTCCTAATAGCCTGTTTGTGGCTCAGTGGTTACAACAGCACTCAGCAAAAATGCAGTGTGTAATACTGATAATCTAAAAATGGGGAGAGAGCAAAAGTAGGAATTTGATTGACAAAATAGGAATGTAATACCGTAGACTACAGGAAGAAAAAGAGTCGGTTTTAAAAAGAAATGCAATTTTTCTAAGCCATACTTGTAACACAAGAATTGCTGGGGATGGTATGAGATCTTTTGTTTGATGGAGAAATAATGTAGGAAAAGCCAAAGTTTTCATTGGTGTGGATCTGGGAAGGAAGAGGATGATGGACATGGTGATACTGAAGTATTTTCTAACTCATTAGAAAAAAAGAATTTTTAAGTAAACAAAGGCTTGACAGCTTGAAGAACCAGTCTTCCTATGGCACACCAGAAGGTCCCACACGAGCATGGACATCCTCGCTCTCCCAGACACAGCCCCTTCAGCTGCAGGCTCACTGCAGAGCTGCCTCCAGCTCGCCCAGCAGCTAGGCCAGGCCTGGGGCATCCTTGTCCTCAGCTCCCACTCTTTCCTCAGCAGGACAGCTGCCCAGTAGTGGGGGACACTTCACCCTGTGCTTCCCTTAGGGCTCATCCATCCCTTGGCCTGAGCAGTGGGTCAGCTCCCATGACCAGCTGTGGGGATCACATCCATCACAGATGAGTGGTGCCTCCACTACACACACACGGCCTTGTCCACCCCATCATGGTCTCTTGTTTGCCCTTCATGCTGCTTGCTGGGGCTGTTGTGGTGACTGTACCTTGACCATGGGGATCTTCTCTGTGCCCTCCCCACCCATCACCAGCAGCCTGCGACCCACAGTGCTCACTGCCCCAGGGCTACCACCATCCCATCCCATCCCATCCCATCCCATCCCATCCCATCCCATCCCATCCCATCCCATC